>ML790325.1:136632-183077 GCA_009831015.1 Picea engelmannii | reverse complement strand
TTCATGAGTTACAATAATTATTAAATTCATGAAGAATGAAAATGTCACTAGTTATGGGCCAATAGGTCCCGTATTTAAACTTTTGTGGGTAGTGTGTACAAGTCTATGTTGGTGAGTTTAATATGAATGCCATCCAAAAATGTGGGGAAGCATCCCTTGGGTTTCCCCATGAGCTCTTCCTTGGAGTGTGTGTGTGTGTGCATGTGCGTGTGCATGTGTGTGTCCCCCTTAGTCAATAGACTAAGTGGTCTCTATTGAGTGCTTGCTAGTGGGAGGTCGACGTTCAATTCTTACAATTATCACAGGTTGGGGGTTCTCCACCTCCAATTCATAATTCCTTATACCCCATTTATGGCACTGTGATGATTTATAGTGGATAATACTAGATGGGTCGAATCATAGAAGGTGCAACATTTTCCAATCATGGGTTGGAATGGTAAAGCTATAACCTTCAACAATCACTCATTTGAATGCTTTCAAGTTGCAACCTTAATCCATCACACACATAATAACTAATTTTTGTTTTCCATATATATATATATATATATGGAAGGAAAAAAACACATTTTGTTTGGTTCATAAAGAGAATCAAATTATACTCATGTGTATATTCCACTATTCAAAACAAAAAAAATATTCTGCAAATATATTAGTGAATCTCCATGAGCTTCATAGTGAAACATCGTGCTAGAGAAGATATGTCTAATTTTAAAACATTTGTAATGAAATTGAAACCCATAGTTTTTTTGAAAAAAAAATCAAAGAAAAATGTGAAATTTCATTTCTGAATAACACATCATATCTAATTACAAAACGCTTTGCATAAAACCAAACCCCATAGCTTGCTAACTCAAAAATTAAAGGAAATGTAATTAATTTAAGTGTATAGCTTCAATTGACTAAAGTTGACCTTAGTAAGTGGTAATCATCATCATTAACATTACACACACCGACATACATACATATGTGTGTGTGTGGTGTTACGCTCCCACCATCCAATTTATAGAGATTGTTAGCACCTTCCAATTTATAGAGATTATTGACACCTTGATAGTCCTAATCAACAATTAGCACACTAGAGTTCAAATCAACAATCAAATCATGAAGACCAAACATGTCACAATTGAGATTTGAAATTGGGTGGGGAGGATAACAGATTCTCCTCTCTACCACTTGAGCTAGACAAAAATTGGCATGTGCGCATGTGTGCACACACGTGCGTGCACACACACACATACATACATGTGCCTGTGTGCACACATGCAGGGGCGTGCACACACACACACGCAGGCACGCGTGCACATGCACACACATAGACATACATACACACACAGATCCCTTTGTTATCCTAAGGGGTTAGCTCGATCAGTTGTTGCCAATGTTGTTGGCACTTAGCTAGTTATCGACTAGTAAGCCCCCAATTGGAATATTTGTGGGTGGTGTGCCACACTACTCTATGTTGATGGGTTTGATAATGATGTCATCCATGAATGTGGGGAAACATCCCTTAGTCTTCCCCATGATATTTTCCTTTGGTTATGTGTGTATCCCCTAGTTGGTATACCAAGTGGTCTTTATTGAGTGTTTGCTAGTGGAAGAATGACATTTGATCCCTACGTGGATATTGAGCTATAGTTATCCACCTCTAATTCATATTTTCTTGTACCCTATCTATAACATCGAGGTAGTTTATACTGGATAATAGTAGATGGGTCAAATACATGGAAGCTACAACATTTGTTGATTACTGATTTGATTTATGTGAAACTACACCTTTCACTACTCACTAATTTGAATGCTTTTAAGTAACAACCACTTTTTAATTTTCCACAAAGTATCTATATAAATATAGAATAAGAAAAGATAGAAAAAATCAAAACTACACTATTTAAAAATAAAAATAAAAAACGTAATCCAAGTTTAAGAAACTAAACTCTTCATCCATTATAATGTTAATTCTCCCCACATTTAGACATATTTATCATCAACACAAAACGTTCAAAGAACATCCTGTATCTTTACCCAAGGTTGCATAAAAAAGATGATCTCCCTTGCCATCCTTAATATAGTCAAGGATTTAATTACTTCTTTCCTTGAGAACCATAGAACTTTAAAAACTTTTATTCCTTGACCTTGATGACAAGTAAAGATGTGGTGAAGTCTACATCCCTTCCACCCAACGTCGACGTCGAGTTGACAAAGTTTGATTTTCCTTGTTTTTTCTTAGATGTTTTAAAATAAATATTTTATATTTATCAAATATTTCTTTTGCGTTTTAAGATAAAACATAATACGTGATTTGTTTCAGTCGTAATTGCGAATTAGTCAGTGAGGTCTTCATCCGTGGGATAATAAGTTAATGGTTTTACATTTACGTTCTTAAGGTTACTGGGTTAATGCGACACTTACAATTAAATTTATTTTTCTTTAAATTTTAAAAATGGTGTGTTTTATGATATTGAATTTTGCTAATTTAAAATTATTAAGTCAAAACTTTAAAAATAGAATTTTTAAAGTTCAAAATAAAATAATTGTATTTTTTTTTATAAAAAATAATATTTTATATTTTTAATATAATGATTTTGTGAGTTTCGAAAATTGTTAATGTTTTCATTAAAATAATAATAAAAATATAAAAATATAAAATTATGTCTAATATATATATATATATATATATATATGTATTTTAAGAATGAAATATTTTAATATATATTAATATATTATGAAATATTTAATATATTGAAAAATATATATTGATTTGAATCTTTTCTATTTCAATTTATCCTAGTTTCAATTAATAGATTAGGTAATGTTGAAGAAGAGATAATAATATATTTTATAATTTTAATATTTTAATATTAATATATTAAAGTAATATAGATTTATCTTAAGCATGGATTTATCAAACGTTTTTTTTAGAGTGTAAAACTTGAAAAAAAGTTAAAAGAGCTTAATAAATCTGAAGTAAAAATAGATCTATGCTAGTTTTAAATTAATATTTAAAGTTATGTACAAGTCTTAAATGCCTTTGAGAAAAGAGAAATAACTCTTACAAATCATATTCACTAAAAGCATCTTATAAAAATATAAAGGATACTATTTTTTTTTAACAATAATTAAAGTTTAAAAACTATATATGGTTTTATAACATAAATGCTAGTAAATCTAAAACAATTTTATAATAAATCTAAAACAATTTAAAAATGCTAGTAATTTTAATATTTTTTAACATTTTTATACATTAATAATTTTTATAATTTTTATATTTTTCTTATATTATTTTTTTTTAAATGAAAAAATATAAATATAATAACTTAAATGGCCATTAAAACTAAAATTATGAAACTCTAGAAAAGTAAAAAAAAAAAAAGTTACTTAAAGGGGTTACTTATCCTTTAAGGAAATTAAAATTAGAAGTGAGACCTGAAATTATTTTCATTAAGGAAATTAAAATTAGAAGTGAGACCTGAAATTATTTTCATTGCGTGACAATCACACTTAGGAGTTTGACATGCAATGATTTTCACTTTGTGACCAGCCTTACAAGAAATCACAAATCCACAATATTGTTTTAATTTGTGTAGTTGTGTTTTTGTGATTTCTTGTATTGTAACACAAATATCATTTTTCAATTTGATTGTTATAAAAGTGTCTTTATAGATAGATATGTAGAGTTTCAACTTTATTTTTATAGAATTTTATAGATATTTAGAGCAACGTATTAACCCTTCCTTGTTTTATTTTTTCTTCTGAGCCTAAGTATATTGGTATATTGGTGTAGAGTTAGTATACATTATTATAGAGTTAGTGTTTACAAAGTTAGTTTATATATACGAAGAACCAGGAAGAGGAAGAGGATACAGTTCAAGAAACCAAGAGTGGTGGATTTTTTGTGCGTAGAGTTGAATCCAGGACCAGGATCCAAATGTATTATCCTATCATTTCCATAAAATTTTGGTGGAGGTGGTTAACAAAGCTAAATAAATATGGATTTTGGTTAACTCGCTGTCTTCCCCTAACTATCTTTCCGTGGAGTTTTGGTGTGGTAGTCGCTAGTTTTCCTCGGTTTTTTTCCACTATCTCCCGTTTTTTGACATTTATGTTGCTATTAATGGGCCTTGAAACCATAGTAGCTACTCCCCACCACTTTTCTCGGAAACTGGTCGTTTAATGACTTCTCTGGCATGGAACTCTTAGTAGATCCCAGGTGGCTTTGTTCTATGGCATTTTCTAGACATGATGGCTTAGATGACGACGTCAATGTACTTATGGGTGAAGCTGACGAGGTCGCTTGGCAGAGAGCAGGTCTCTTCGCCACTATAGACTCCTTGGGAGTCGGTTCGAAAGCCTTAATTTCTCCCTTTGGTGATTTGACATATAGCCTAACCACTCCAAATAACATGAAATTTGACCATTCGACCACAGTAAACATTATTCTTCATGGACTATATGATATTTCTCGGCGTTTAGTAGCCCGTCTAAAGTTTCTAGGGAGTATGTTCCTCCAATCTCATAGAATAGGGCGATGAATCCATCGGGCTCTATCGGGGGCAGACGTAAACAATGGAAGGAAAACAACGTCTACAGACAAATGGTACTGGGGTAATATATTGGGCTCAAGGAGACAATTATGATGGCTTTATGTGGTTTAGTAGGGAGAGTTTCTTACAGTTATTTGGGTAAGGTCTCTATCCCGTTATGGGTAGAACAAAACTGGGTGCCTTTGATTGGATATACTCCAGAGATTTTGTACCTAACCAACGGATGGTTAGGTTTCATATGCAAAGCACCCGAAGACATGTTTATTCTTTTGGAAAAGCGGTGGGTTTTGGGTGGCAGTAGCCTGATGCTTAAACGGTGGAGGGCAACTTTCAACCCTGCTACGAATACTTCTAGCAACGCCATTTGTGGGTGCTCCTACATGGTTTAGCCATCCATCTCTAGAATGAGGGTGCTTTAACAATGATTGGTAACTCACTTGACACTTTCATCGCGGTGGATAGACAGAACCTAACGACTCTAGTTAGAAAAGTAGGGAGGATTTTGGTTGAAATGGACATACATTGTGGGCTTCCATAGGTTCTAAAGATTGAGTGGAGAGGCCATAAGATTCTATAGAGACTTGATTACCTTAGGATACCTTTCAGGTGTAGCCTCTGCCATAGTACGAGACACCTAAGAAAGGAATGTAATCGATGGGTTGTAGATGATGAGTCTGAGGACACATCGGTTCAAAGAGATATATTTAACACACCTCCATAAGAATATTCTTTAGGTTTCGGGGCCTTTCACTTTTTGACGGAGATCACAAGTCCACCAAAACCAGCAGATACACTCTCAGGTAAGTTTAAACTCCTATGTCCTGCTCTATTTTCTACTTTTTCATTTTTGGAAAAGGAGGAATTAGATGCCTCTAGCTGGTTAAAACAATCTACAACCAACAAAGAGGTGTCCACAGAGGCAGAAAAGGAGCCTACTAAACCCACAGTTGTGGGGTCTATTAGATAAGAGGATAGGGAGACCACTTTGGTTGGGTTTTCGGGGATTGAGTCTATTGGTTTTTCTGGGTGCCCCGTTCCCACTACTATCATTAGAAGTGTATCTGACCAATCCTTAGACCTTGAAGTCCCCTGCCAACCGGATACCTCTCAACCTTTGACCTTAAACTTACCCAATGACTCTGATTCTCTTCCTGGTTGTCGTGAACTGGAGGAATATGACACTTCTCTTAGTGCGGTACTAGATTCCTTGATACCTTTCATTCGCAAACCTACGTCTTCTGTTCCTTTACCTGTTTACTTGGGGAAATCGGTTTATGAAAAAAATTCTCAGGGTGGGGAGGTGAGTACTTCCCGTCTAGGTGGTGACAAGGTAGGAAAAGAATATGTCTGGTCTAGGGGTCTAGGCATCAAATATTAGCCAATAAAAACCATAAGTGCAAGGAAGAAATTGTCAGCTTCGACCCCCCTGCAACCGGATACTATTCCTCCTTCCACTTATAGTGGGGCACTTAGAGCTATGAAATCCCTTGCAAGGGATAAATAATGATTTTACTCTCCTTAAATATTAGAGGGATTGGGGGATCCATAAAATCTGCCTCTGTCCATCATCTATTGGATAGAACTCGCCTTGATATTTTGTTCCTACAGGAAACATTGGTTCATGAACAAAAAAGCAATAACATTTATGAATTTCTTGCGACCTTCTTGGGTATCCTATGTTGTTAACTCGTTTGGTACCTCTGCAACTCTTTTGGTTACCTGGGATCCAAACAAACTTGATTTGACACCTTTCCTTTCATGTGGTGGCATTTTATTGATAGGAAAGTGCATTGCTAGCAAAAATCTACTTAAAATCTATGGCTTGTTTTCAGAGAGGAAACATTTTTGGAAGTCTGTGGCAGACAGTGGTATACTATCACACAAAAATATGATTATTGCAGGCGATTTAAACTTTACTTTCTCTATGGGCGAAGTATGGGGAGGATCGGCCCAAGTGGGACCTTTGGCGGGTTATTTCAAAACATTGTTTCAATCCAAGTAGTTAATTGATATTCAACTGGATATAATAGTCCCAACCTCGAGGAATGGGTGATTTGGGACAAGCTCTATTTCTAAGAGACTGGATAGATTTTTTGTTTCTTAAGAAATTTTAACAAGTGTTGGACTATAAATATCCTAGGTGGAATACCCATTTATTTATGATGATGCTCCAGTTTTACTACAGTTGGAGATCGACCCACTCTACAAAGCCTATCCCTTTAAATTAAATTCTTAGTGGTTACTCGATAAGGATTATAATGACTTAGTTCAAAAGGTATAGACTGATCAAAAATACTTTTTCGAAGGTGGCAGACAACATAGAATATTATGGAAGCTAAAAGACCTAAAGAAATACACTAAACACTGGATAAGGGAAAGAAATTGCAGGAACTTATTAAAGCTGGAAAAGTTGGAAACATATATAAATGATAATAATTTTCTAGTGGCGAATGGTGCTTCTTCCTCGGAAGTAGAAAAAAAACTTAGTATCATAGAGCAAGAAAGAAATAGTTTATTAAAAGATAAAGAATAATTGTGGAGGCAACACAGCAGGGTGATATGGATACAAAGCAATGACCAAAATACTAAGTTTTTTCATCAATTCACCTGTTTCAGGGGAAACCACAAGCATGTATGGGATATTTTAGATGCCAATGGGATATTGCACATGGGTAAGGAGGAAATTAAAGATGAGGCAATGAATTATTTTAGTAACTTCTTCAAGGCTCGGGATCTTCAAGAAACATCTGGATAAGTCAGAATCGTAGGACTCTTCTCTCGAATGGTAAATGAATAAGAAGCCAACACACTTCATTGCACAGTCAACATGGGAGAGATCAAAGAGGTTTTATCACTATTTAATAAAGATAAGAGTCCAGGGCCACATGGCTGGACGATCAATTTTTTCATACATTACTTTGATTTGGTGGGAGCCGACCTCTTAGAGATGGTGGAGGAAACGATATTGAGAGTATTGATTACTAGTGGCCCGAACTCCACTTTTTTAGCCCTTATCCCTAAATCAAATAAGTCTACTACCTTTGGAGATTTCATGCTTATCTTTGTTTACAACCTCTACTACAAATTAATTTCAAAGATCATTGTTAATCGAATTAAACCGATCCTGTCCAGATCACTTTCAGCAGAATAACTTGTCTTTTTGAAAGATAGACAGATACAAGACGCCATTGGTACTGCACATGAGTGCCTCCATAGAATTAAGAAAAATATATTAAAATCACTTGTTCTGAAGTTGGATCTTCAGAAAGCATATGATTGTATAGACCAAGATTTGTTAAGGATGATATTAATACAAGTAGGCTTTGGGATTCAACTCACCCATTGGATTATGAGTTGCGTTGTTTCCTCAACTTTTGTTGTAATACTAAATGGTGAGGCTACTGACTTCTTTAGAAGTGGTCGTGGATTACGACAAGGGCACCCATTATCCCCCTTTCTATTCATATTGGTTTTGGAGGGTCTTATCTTATTACTAAAAGAAATCAAAGAGGAAGAGAAGATAGTGTGCATAAAAGTATCTAGAATGATAAAGATTCTCCACATATTCTTTGTGGATGACATATTAATCATGACCAATGCCACATTACAAGAATGGGTAGAAATTCATAGACTCATCAAATTGTTCTACAAAGCTCCGGGTCTAAAGGTAAACGATAAAAAATCAACAGTTATATATGAAGGGTTATCGGATGTGGACTTAATCCCCTACAAGACAATTCTCCCTTTTACTTTTACAGAACTATCTATCGGTTTCAGATATCTGGGTTATTATTTAAAGACACGGTTACAAAAAAATGAAGATTGGAGATGGTTGCTGACAAAGGTGGAGAAAACAATTGGTCTCTAGTGCAATAGACGGTTATCTTTGGGTGGTCAATATATACTAATGAAATCAACTTTGGAAAGACTATCGGTATATTGGATGTCGTTGGCGACCATCCCCAACACAATTTTAAATAAGATCAAGAAATTAATGTTTAGTTTCCTTTGGAAAGGTAACAGTGATTCTTTTCACTACCATCTCTGTAGGTGGGATACACTGGAAAAACCTAAGAAATACGACGGATGGGGTTTTCGCAATATCTTCCACTTCAACATAGCATTGTCCACAAATACACTTTGGAGGGTATTAACTTGGGAAGGAATTTGGCATAATGTGATAAAAGAGAAATATCTTCCTTTTCCCACTGTTCCAAATTGGCTCAGATCACCATCCTTCAATATGAAAACAACTTCAAGAATATGGAGAAACCTCTTAAAATTGGAATACCTGTTCACACATTGTCTTAGTTGGATCCCCAGATCGAGACATCTTATTTCTTTAGGTAGAGACAAGATTCTGGGATTGGGTGAAAAATCTTTTCTATCACCATATATTAGATCCGTTTTAAGTCAAAAAAATATTACGGTTCTCTCCCAGGATAGAGGGTTTCTAGATCAAAATTCCCATATGTCCAACTGGTACAGAGGTCAGGAACTAGGTCTCATGGGCACTTTGGCTACAGAATGGGAATGATTTCATTTGGATCTTATTAGTTTTGGTGCCTCTATTCAAGAATGAGACAATATTTTGATGTGGACTAGTGGAGACACTTCAGGGACCCTTACAGTTAAAAATGTCTATATGGCTCTTCTATCTACCTAGAGTTTCTTGAGAATTGATGGTTGGAGAAAAAAACTCTGGAAATGGAAAATTCAACTCAAAATAAAGTTGTTCATCTGGATGGCAACCGAGGTTAAAATTTTAACTTGGGATACTCTTCTACTGAAAGGATGGGAACTCCCAAGCTGATTCCAACTATGCAATAATTATAATGAAAGTATTAGCCATCTCTTCATACACTGCATCTTCTCAAAAACTATTTGGGCAAGAATTAATTATATTTTGAATTATAAAAGTGTTTGGAAAGGAACTACTTTGACAGAGTGTTTTAAATCTTGGACAAAGGATAAGTCAGTCTCCTCTAGTCTACCCGCACTTATCTATTGGTATATATCGATTGAGAGGAACTCAAAAAATTTCAAGAATTATTCTCCTTCTATCCTCTCAGTGGTTACCAAAACTCTTGGCTCCTTAAGAAGTCTCCATGTGACTCAAGAACTTGTTCCAGTTCAAGCCTGTTTAATCACACAACTCACTGAAAGTACTCTAGCTTGTTTCAATGGGGAAGCTCAATCAGATGGAAAAATTTGTGGAGCAGAGGGGTGTGTGTGTGGGGTTTAAAATCGCTAGATTTATCAGTTTATAGATGGGTAATGAATTGTGGTGAAGTTTCAAATTCAAAAGCTGAAATTCTGGGTGTTTGGACAACTCTGACCATGGAAACACATTTTTCACTCCATAAAATTCAAGTTCTGGGAGATTCTAAGGTTCTCATTGATTGGCTATCTAACAAAGTCAGACTACAGGCTTGAGCTATTGAGGGCTGGAAACCCAAAATTTTGGAATTAATAAAAGACTTTCAGGAGATTATATTCTAGCACATTTACAAGGACAAGAACAAGGAGGTAGACATTCTATCAAAGAAATCACTACAAGAACCTGAAGGAAGAATCACTTATTACAATTGAGTAAATGGAACTAAAGGTCCGAGGAGGCACATATTCCTTTTCTAGTTCTAGTCCTTTTAAATTCCAATTTTGGCAAAGCTCATTTTTGGCCAGTTTGGCTTTCTTCCATATATTTTGTATATGTAATCAGTTTTTGAAACTACATCCGAGTAATTTTCAGTGTATTTTCCATTTTCTCCTCTTCTGTAATCATACAGATAAGAAGTATAAGGATTGTTTATATCCTGAAGTATGTTATAAACACGCATCTCCTTGGAAAGTCTCTATAGGATTTTTTGTATGGTCTACGAAGATGTAAAAAAATATATTTTACTAATATAATTGAGCTAATTTTCTATTGGAAAAAAAGTTAATGTATACTAGGATATTATAGATCAAAACATAATTAAGGGTTCTCATCAATCCAAGAGGGAAATAAATCTCAACTGCCTCTAGAGTGTATTTACACATTAGAGGAAATCAATCAATTAATTTATTTCTTTCTATTTGAGTATTCACTTGATTTAAAGGGATACTTAATATGTATAATTTGATTTAGGGATAATTAATTTATATAGTTTGAATTTTTTTAATGCACGTAGAAATCTTAATTAGATCAATTAGGAGAAATAAGTTCCTTCTTATGCAAATATAAGAAATAGTATTTAAGTAAAGGGACATGGAACATCTTCCTTAGTACATTATAGAAGAACAAATATAAAAATGGACCTTAATAAGTTATTTTGTTGTTCATAATAAAAAAATATTTAATAAGCTATGTGATTCATTGTCAAGAATTTCAAAGAGTTAAAAAAGACCATAGATATCCAACAACAATGAAATATCCCTACAACACCATGGAAAATAAATTGGAAGAAACTTTAATAGGTTTTATCATTGGTTTTCTCATGACTCAGTGTAAATGTGATTGTGATTTCACTAAGTTCATTAAAGTTTCTCATTTAATTTTAACAAAGACAATGAATATAGCTTGATATAGCTACATATGTAGAAAATAAGTTCGAAAGAAACATTGTAAACTTATATGGAATGTTGAAAACATAATTTTAAATAGTTAATGTAAGTTCAATATTTTGAATAATATTAAATAAATCTAATAGAGTTAAGTTGAATTTTATTTCAACATATTACCTTTAGAGTAATGATTAAATAGATAGATTAAATGTTTTTGGGGTGTAGGGTGATTGATGATGGAGTGTACTCTTGAGACACTTTGTTATGTGAACTTACTGGTTCTTACATTGTGTGTCGCGTATGAGATATCGTTGAAACACTTGAAGGTTATAATGGTAGCAATTGGATAACATGACCACATGTCACGTGAGTACATTCCCAACTAATTATTTATTCCACCAGTGACAAAATAAATAAATAAATAAAAAAGTAAATCAAAAATTAAAAAAAAATGTTGATGATGATATATGTAATGGATCACCAGCATAAATGGGAAGAACAACTTTATTTAATAAAATTTTCATATATAGTCACCATTCATCTCTTTGGGTGGCACCTTTGAACATTTTTATGGTAGAAAGTGTTGAACACCACTCAACTAGGATAACTTGGATGATAAAGTGGTGATAGGGAAAGATATATTTAAGGAAACGTATGGTTAATTGGTTCTCCTTACACAATGGTTGAAAGAATTTGTTGATAAGAAAATTTGTTACGGTGATATACAAGAAATTTGAAATGAATATTAGGTGGTAGATAAACTATTTATTGGGGTTAAACTTTGAAGGAGTCCTATCAAGTATAGAAAAAGTATAATAAACTTTGTGACTTTTAGACTTGTTCTACCTCCTCCACCATCACATGTTCATAATGTGTTATATTTTGGTTTCTCTAAAAGTGTTTTCACTTAGTTTAAAGAGTTGAGTGCTTCAAGTGATGTGGAGGAATTGTCATCCCCTACTTCCTTTCTTAAATTTTGGTTGACTTACATTGGAGAGATTAGTGGGTGTATGGTATTGGAGGAGGTTGATTCTTTGGTGTGTGTTGAGAAAAATATTCTAGTTCTTGTCAATCTAGTTTAGTTGGCCAATTATAACAAGAAATATGCCAAGGAAAAACAATTCATTATTGATGTATATTGTAGAGAAGAAGATGGCTAATGAGATGTATGGTATGTTTATAGTGTTATACCGGAGTGTGAATGTTTTGGGTGTTTATTCAAAATAAAATTCTCATTCTTGTTGATCCAACTTAGTTGGCTAATTATAAGAAGAAATAGGCCAATAAAAAGTGAATCATTCTTGACTTAGAGAAGGATTTTTTGATTCCTCACACTGGAGAGAAGAAGATGGCCAAGAATATGTATGATGCATTGGTAGCTCTACACTAGAGTGTGAATATTTCTTGCATGGTGAATTTAAGAAAGAATCTCTCCAATAGTTACAAGAGTGACACAAATTTCATGCTTAGTTACATTATGAAGATCACATACTTGGTTACAATATGGTTGAATCTTGAAGATAAGGATTTGGTTCCCTTCGATTTGAATGATTTTTTCCCATATTAGAAACCCTTTATTTAGGGAATTTGTGTTGATGAGAAAATGCCTCATTTGGAAATAATTGGGATGAATTTGTGCAGGAAAGACACGGATAAAATAAAGGTTCTCCAAGAAAGAGTGAAGTAGAATACCTTTCCCTCATCAAGAGGATGAGGAAGGAAGGTCAAAAAGGAGGACCTAGGAACAAGTTGCTTGAAATAAGGTAAGGAGGAATTAATTGATGTAAAATGTTTCAATGTAGATAGGGGGGACATTATGCCAACTAGTATATGGAGAACAAGAAATGGAAGGATAAGGAGTAATAGAAACATATTGTAGGGAGTGTTGATATTGTTGATTAAGTGGATGAGTTAGCATCTAATTTTGAGACCACCTTCTCCATGTATCTTGTTTATATATCAATAATATTATGTCTGATGTTGGATGGTATGTAGATTGTGGTGCTTGAAGACATATGAATTATGATAGGAAGGATTTTCAATGGGTTTCAAGTGAAATGGAGGAATGAAAGTGGATTTTGATGATGATTCCATTTATCCTATGAATGGATCAAGATACATCTCTTTATTTGTAACATACCCAGATAAAAAAACCAAAAAATGACCTTGGCTACCACATGATGGACAAGAACAATCAGATCAGTCCTAGTATTAACGAATGAAGCTCGGATTCTGCCCCTCTGTTCGAGTCATTCAGGCTCAATCCGAGTCATACCCACTTCCTGGGTACCTCTAAATTCTCTCTCTCAGGATGATTCAAAATTATGATACCAAATAATTAAAAAAGAAGCATGAAATAAAACACATGCAATAATCAAGATTCATGATACACCATAAAAGAAATGAACCATATGCCATGCATAACAATAACCAACAAGCAGGAACGTTATAAATACATATCTCAGAGATAACAATTAATACACAACGAAAACAAATATACAAGCATAGAAACACATGACAGAGAGAATTTATATTTAATAAAACCAATCACCATCTAGATGTAGACCAAGGACATTGCACCCAACCTTAGACACTGTCATTCCAAGTATAAACAACAGGTCACCCTAATCCAGGGCTATCAATACACAATGATGGGTCTAAGACTGACATTCAACTTCCCAAACTAGCCAATAATTAGTCTCTCACGAGTTTCTCAAACACACAACAAAATCCAGTTACCAACTCTCTTTCCTTTCATCGTGCACCACCCAAAGAAAATGAAACCCCTTCACTGCCACTTATTCCCTCAGGATTTCCATCTCTTTCTAGGGATCCAATGCTTTTGGTCAGGAAATCTGAATGCTGGAAACTCTCAAGTTTATTAGTTTTGTACTTTTCTCTCTCAACCACCATTATTCTCATGCCCAAAGGAATCCCTCCCTTTATGGAATAATCAATAATCAGTTACAACCGACCACCCATGGCTCCTTGTATTCAATAATTTGTTTTTCCTTCCCCATGCGAAACCAATAATGAGTAGAAGAGTGAATTAGAGAGGAACAAATCCAAAAACGAATTTTGAGTAAGAATGAATGGAAAACCCCCAAGGAAATCAACAACAGGGTTTAAATATAAAAAGAAATAATGTGGCCTTCCCCCAAGAAACTCACATAACCCCCTCTTTGTCTCCAAAATTCCAAGGTGGGTAAAATAAAAAAATAATTCAAAAAGGAAAAGGCTTAACCCCCTCAGCTTTACCCCCTCTCATGGAATCATATCCCCCTATAACTCTTGTCCCTGTATCTCTCACAATTAGCGATCCATTTTAGTAATAACAATATTAAAAGTATTACATTTCCTAGGCACTTTGGCTCCTTTTATTTTTTCATAAACCCCAACCTTTCATCAAATAAACAAAATACATTATTAATCTAGGTACTCATAATTGGGATAATACATTATTGGTATCTTCAAGTGATATTCTTGAGTTTAATAATATTTTTTTATTTTTTGGTTTGATGAAGAACCTTCTTTCAGTTTCTTGCATGATAGGTATACATTGTGTGGTTGAGTTTGATGAAAAAACATAATCATTATATATTCAACCCATGTTGTGTCCAAAGGGGTTTGAGATGGTGGTATTTATAAACTACAAGTATATCTAATAAAGCATGGGGATCTGGTGAATATCAATAACAGGCTATGTGAGTTATGAAATAGGAACCTTGGTCACTTACAATATGGATTACTTCCTTTCTTTGAAAACATGACACATGGATTGTTGGAATCCAAGATCACGAAAAGAGAATGTAAGCGATCTGTACTTGGAAATCACGCCAAGGGTGATTTTCTAAGCAATGAGTAGAGATCAAGAGGGATTATTAAGTTGATCCATTCAGATGTATGTGGTCCTATGTATTTATGTTCATTGAAAGAGTTCAAGGCCTTGGTTGAAAATTAGACAAGGATTTCAGATAATGGAGGAGAGTATAATTGATTCATTTTGCAATGAAGCATCGATTGAGAGGGAGTTAAAATTTCCATGCAATGCACAAGATAATGGGGTTGTAGAGAGGAATAATATACATATTGTTGAGACTACTAAGTCCTTAATCCATGACATGGATTTTCCCATTTTTATTTGAGTAGAGGCATGAAATAATTTTTTTTTATATTTGAATATATGTACTTCATGGTATTAAAGGATAAGACATTAGAGGAAACATTTATTTGTGAGAAAATTGAGATATCACATTTTTGGTTGTCCAATTTATGTTCATTTCCCTAACGAAAAAATGAACATTTTGTGATAATCAAATATAAAGAATATTTTTGTTCAATAAGACTTCTAATAGATAAAAATTAGATCTATGTTCTAGTGTAAAATTAATATAATGGAGAGCATAGATATGATGTTTGATGAAGAGGTGTGGTCATGAAGATCATAAGTACCTCATTGAGTTATTGAAGGACATGAAAGGTTTTTTTTCTAGAATATAATATAGGATGAAAAGAAGATTCATATTCATATTTTGGCAAAGAGATCCAAGAGAAATATGCCTCCTTAATATCTATTTTATCACACTACAAGACAAGATGTCTTTCATAAACATAACTAGATGTAGAGGAGCATGTAAGGGAAACTGAAAGTTTATTTAGGGAAAGTATTTCTCCTAAGATATTTTCCAACCATGTTGCATTAACTTGTTCCATTGGTGAGCTTTCCAAAATTCCAAAATAGGTGTGTTTTTATGCCATGATGGAGGAGAGTGATGTTTGGGAGACAATTCTAGAACCTTTGGTGGGATAAATTATTGAATCCAAACTTGCAATAGAATTGGATTTTCAGGTTCCAAGTATAGTTTTCATATAGAGAGATAAGACAAATGTGGTTGTTAGACTTTGGTTTCTTTAGAAGTGATTTCTTCTAGGTAGGGGAGATATTCATGTGGTGTGGAGGGTTTGTGGTCCTCTCTAATCCCATTTATTCTATTTTGGTTGAATGAAATTTGGAGAGATCAGTGGGTGTATGATTACTTTGGGATCAATGTTACCGAGGCACACTTTTTGATGTGGTAGTTTCCATACATGTGGCGATTTGATATATTATATAAGGGAACATTTTTTGAGGAGGACAATTTTTTAGGACATGTAGAGTAACCACCATTACGGATGGAATCATTCACTTGTAGATTGGGCATGTAAATAAACTTGGCGAATAAACTTGAAACTAACCAATAAATCAACACAATAATAAGCTCCAAGGTTGTAGAGAAAATCCTTAAGATAGGGTAACTTCATGAATTACTCCTTATAGAGGGAATCACTCCATAGGCTATGCTTGTTACAATACAAAAACCAATTCTACCATAGAATGATATGAGTGTGTATATATACTCTCTCACTAGTATATATACTCTCTCCATGTATATATATATACTCTCTCCATGTATATATATACTCTCTCCATGTATATATACTCTCTCACTAGAATGATATGAATGTCTATATCCCTATATATTGGGTGGTTTCTAGTTCCATGTTATTCCAAGTAGGTCTGGTGATGCTCATGACCTTCCCTTAATGAATATTGTTTCTCATGGTAGCGTGGGTTGTGATAAGTAGCAACCTTAGATATTGTCTCCTTTTTCTTTAAATCTTCAAAATATGGTTCCTTTGATGAAGGGAGATTCATAGATACTTATTCATATTTATGAACCTCTTATGGATATCCTTCAATTTGTTTTGTAGGATGTTATCTTATTTAACCTTAGACTCTTCATTTGATATTTTCTAGGTTACAAAGTCTGGGGAAAACCCCTGAGTACTTCCCCTTGTTCAACAACACAGTTATTACAATAGAGGATGAACACCTTTCGTAACTACTCACACAACCATATCAAAGATCAACACACTGATGTTTTCACATGATAACAATCCTACGGGAAAACATCAATGTAGGAAAACTTGGAGCAATTGTTTAATGTAAAAGAAAAATATTAGAGAGAGATTTACATGAGATTTTCTCACAATCAATAATTGGCGAATGAACCTCCATACTCTTTAAATAGAGATCATGGACCAATTGGGTGCTAAGCCAAGGATCAATGTAGCTATTAATATTGAGGCGAATATGATCTGTCATATCACTCTATGTCAGGGACATGTCGTGACTGTCAAATTATCTAAGTACAAATGCATACTAAAAAAACACGCTAAGAAACACACTTTTAGCTAACAACACATTATACCAAGTTGATCTTAACTAACTCCTAAGTGTCTAAATATCCTAACACCCCTCATTTTGAGGATGTTACCCATGGTAAAACCTATAATATCCATGACATAAGGCTAGTCAACAATAGGGCTTGAAGCCATTACAATAATATACTTTTAAGAGATAAACATGTCACTTGTGGGAATTAAACTTAGGTGAGGAGGATACAAATAATTCCTCCCAACCACTTGAACTAAAACCAATTGAAATGAATCTTAATTTGACATATTTATGCATACTACAATCAGTTTCCTAGAAATTTGTTTCTTTTTTTTCTTGTATCAAAGTTTCATAAATTATTTTACACATAAAAATTAACTACACCCAATGAGGCCATCAAAGGATATCCAAGAATAATATTCACTTCATCCATATCTATAGCATAAAAATCTAAATAAAAAATTTATTTACTCATTGTAATCTTCAAATATTTAAATATTTGAACATTATCACCCACAACATATGTTCTTTGGATATGTTTTACAAGGGCTTGTAATCCTTTATCTAAGGAAACATGGATGAAATTATGATTGTTTCTATAGTTTATAGAACTGATGAACTTCTCTTGTTGAAGAAATCCATGAACTTGTAAGAGGAAGACACCATATGAAAATAAGCCCCTAGTTCTCTTTTTATATTTCTTTGTTTCCTAAGACCACCTATCTAAAAATTCTTTACATATTCATATTCATTTATATTAAGGGATATAAAGTATTTCCAAGATTATGAATATTTGTACTTACTACATTTGGTGCATTTTTTAGTAATAAGACCATTAAATTTTCATTTTAAAATACATCTTCCCTGGAATAAATTGAAAATATAAATAGGGTTTTGACAAAATAACTTACTTTTAAATGGAGCTCTTTATATGGCTACGATTTTGAAGATATGATTTGAAATGAACATAACTCCCTTATCCTAGGAAAGTGATACCATTTGTTAAGAACCTCAGTGGATGAACTTTAGAGTAACTATTAAATTAACATAATGATAAGCCCCAACATTGTAGATAAACCCTTGAGGTGCAACAAGACCATCAATCACTTATTATGGAAGGAATCACTCCACAATATATGCATGTTTCAATATAAAAATAATATCTGCTTACAATTAAATGCATTTGTATATATACTTTCACATCAGTATTTATAAGGGCATATGCCAACTACCTCTCATTGTTGCATCAATAAATTATTACCCAAAAACTACCTAGCATGACTTAGTCCATGAATATGGCCACAATACATTAATTATCTTCCCTAGGTACCTAACATTACATTAAATAACATTACATCAATTATATACCTAACTTAACATTACATCAATTATCCTCCCTAGGTACCTAACATTACATTAAATAACCTCCACATGTACATTACATTCCATCTCCCTTAACATGTTTCATTGTCAAAACATGAGTCTACGCTATATAATAGCATTTCATATGCAATGCAATCAATTGGTACTATGAAATAACATCTATCCATTATAGTAATATTTGGAAATGCAGTCTAGCTTCCTCCTTTCCACATCAATATAAACAATGGATGAACGTTTGGTTCCTTTCCTTTTTCTCTATGTGTTATTTTGATATCCCATTCATTGATTTTATTCCTCCGTGTACCTCTATACTAGGTGATTTCTGGTTCTTTGTTAGTCCATAATATTTTTCTTTTATGCTCATGAATTTGTCTTAATGAATGTTGTTTCTCATGGTGGTGTGGTGGTGATATGAAATAACTGTAGCTATTGATTCTTGTTTTTCTTACTCTTCAACATGTGTTTCCTTTGAGGAATGGTTCTCCATAGGTTCTTTTCCATTTTTATGCCCTCCCTAGGTCTCTCCTTGGGGTGTTTCTATGGGATCTTATTTTTCTTCAACCTTAGACTTCTCATCCTATGTTTTTGTAGGTACTACATTTATTTTCCCTATAATGACTTCTTCATGTGCCACATTGGGACCTTGTTGTTTACTAAGAAAAACATCACGTAGGATGATTTTTTTTTCTTGTACCAATTCTTCATAAATTTATTTTTCATATTAATATTATTGTACCCAATGAGGCCATTGAAGGATATCCAAGAATAATATCTACATCATCCTCATCTATAACATACAAAATTTAATGAAAAACATATTTATCCATTGCAATCTTCGAACATTTTTTTTTTTTTTAACTTTCTCATGCTCAACTTTTGTGCTTTGTAAATGATTTATGGAAACCTACAATATTTTAGTCAAAACAACATTAATAAAATTATGATTTCAAGAAAAATATCGTTGAACATATATTAGGCACTCGTTACATGAAAATAAACCCCTAGTGTTCCTTGTACCCTTATTCATTCCCTAATAGCCCCTATCTAAAAAATGTTTTCACATTCTTCATATGAAAGTCTGGACATCCCCTTAGAGTAAACATACACACACCATCTTATAGCACCATCCCTTAAATTAAAGTATAGAAAGTTTCTCCAAGAGTATGAATATTTGGACTTAATACCTTTAATGTATTCTTCAATACTGTGACCATTGATTTTTCCATTAAAGTACATTATTCTTGGAAAATATAGAAAATAGAACCAAGGTTTTGATGAAATAGATTGCTTTTCAATGAAGATTCTATGTGTGACTATGATTTTGAGTCTACCATTTAAAAAGATGATAAATAACTTAATATAAATCAAAATTATATTGTATAGTATGTTAAATTGTACATGTATAAGAACTCTTTCACCTGGCTTTGGCCCATTTTTAATTTGGACAATGTGTGAAAATTTGTCTACTTTATAATGTTAGGAATAAAGTCACAAATACAATATAAAAAATCTTAAAATAACTAATTTTGAATCATCAATGTCTTCACTTTTTGGACTATTATTTCCATGAATTTTTAAAATCATGTATTTCTTTTAGAGAAATCTAGATATTCAAGTTGTTTCTTCATAAAAAAAATTCAAAAATTGACCTCAATATCACAACCCTATTTTTCCTCTTGAAAATATAAACCAAAAAGTAAAGGAAACTTCCCTTTTTATGCAATAATGTGATGTGATAAACTTTGTTCAAAAATTTAGTAGATGAAATTCAAAATTAACTAGTAAATCAAAACAATAATAAACCCCAATATTTTAGAGAAAACTCTTAAGGTAAAATAACACCATCAGTTACTCTTTATGGAAGGAATCACTCCACAGGATATGCTTGTTACAATTCAAAAATAAACATGGACATATAAGGATATGCATATGTATATACACTCTCTAATGAGTATTCATAGAGGCATATGCCAACTATCCCTCATTATTACATTCCATAAATTATTACCCACCAATTAACTAGACGAGATTAATCCATGAGTATGACCATATCACATAAATTAATGAGTTTACACATCAACAAAACAATGGGCCTTTATTCCATGAGTATGGCCACATTAAATTAATTATATTCCATAAGTAGCTAACATTACATTAATTACCCTCCATAGGTACCTAACATTAGACTAATTATCCTCCTAAGGTATCTTCATAGGTACATTATAGGGAAGGGATCCTTGAGAGCATTGAAGCCACCTTGTACATATGTCAAGGATGAATACTTTAGGAGGATCCATTGTTGGACAACACACCATATTACATAGAGGATATTTTGATACGTGGACACCTAAACTTGGAGGTCACACCACCTTGAGGGTAGTACAAACCCTGTTTTTCCATGTTAGATGCATGTTTAATGTAGTGATCCACTTGGATATTTATTGTTAAATCAACTCAGGGTTTAATTGTGGACTTGGTCCATGGTGCCCCTCACATTAATTTGTAAAATAGATGGAGACTACCTTTGTTATAGATAACTTGTATTGTTTTTTAATAGAAGTGGTAATTGGTGATAGTTTGGTTGTCATTGATGTGCAAGAAAATCATAAATGGATAGTACTTGTCATGTCATTTCCGGTGATATGGGAACACCACATAGTTCATCACGATTAGGGAGATATGGCCTTGAGAAGCTTGTAAGCCCCAAAGAGTGGTCAAGAAGCCCCTAGTTGGTTACAAGTCCTTAATGTAAGAGTAAAGTTGTTGTAAAAAGAAAAATCTATAAGCCCTAATTTAAGGAGAGGATTTTCCTAGCACAAGTATAAATACACCTCAATGAGTCACTCACAAATACACTCACACACTCATTCATTTATTACCTATACTGTGAACTAGTGATATTTTTTCTAAGGTTGTGACGACATTTTCTGAGGAAGGTTGTTGGCACAGGGGCAGACCCAGGGTTCAACTCTACAACAACACACCAACAAAACCCTAACTACCATCCCTTTTGGCAACACCTACGAAGTAGATGAAGTCACACTCGAGGTAGAGGTAGAGGTGGTTGCAGGATTCAAGTGTCTGCAACCTTAGCTGAGACACATATCTGTGATTGTAATACTTAACAAAGCACTTATCACCGACAATTCATCAATATTTGACTACTATCTACTTCGCAAATAAAACAGAGCATCGCATCATTCATTCAGATCTGATGTAATTAAGCACTTATCACATAGAGGTAGATTAGATCTAGTAGATTCAAGCACTAAGCATATTCACATAGTTCAGATATAACATCCATATACATCATTAGCACAAAGCATAAACAAATATATATATATATATATATATATATATATATATATTTTATATATATATATATAAGAACTTAGCAAGTAAAAACATAAACACATCAACACATCGCACAAAGCATAGAAACACAACATGTACGTGGTTCACCCCCACCCTGGGGCTACGTCCACCAACTCTTCTTCTTTATTATCTTTGGTCAAGATTCTTACAGGCACATAACATCAAAATCCTACTATGCAGAAGATAGGAGATCTGTGCACACTCCGCCATATCCTCCTTCTTTGGGTTAGGGTACAACACCAAGCCTTCTTACAATTACTTGCATGTAGCTCTCCAAGTCTCACACAGTATGCACAAAGCATCTACAACCCATACTTAGCACTTAGCCCAATATCACACAGATATATATGCGCCTCTCCTTACATTGCCTAGACATATATTTATACTTTACAAAATAGGCCTAAGCATGGGTAAATCCATGGGCCTACATCCCCATACCCGTTACATAATCCCAAATCCCAAAAAGGACCCAAAAAGGGGTCGAGATCCCTCGATCTCTGCTTTGTCTTGCGCTCCACCTTCGACAGGCTGTCGAAGTCCCAAAATAGGTCAAAATTGACCAAGGATCTCCCAAAACTTGGTCAAGGGACAACAGGCCCCCAACACTCACCTGTGACTCATCTCGAGTCACTCTGATCTGGGTATTTATGATTCGAAAGCCTTGAGCTTGGATCGAGCTACTTCGACTTGTTGTTGTGTCATGGCCTCTTGTTCAGTGAACTCCTGGATGACTGTGTCATTGACAGATCCCTCTAGGCCTTATTCAACCGCATTGACAACCTGCTCCAGTTCTTCTCCCTGGCCTTCGACCTCTGTGAAAAAATGGTAAGCCTTATCTTGTACAGGTTGGAGACTCTGAGCTACTTCCATAACTCTGCTCTAGATAGTGTGGATATGTTGCTGGGTAGTGAGTTTCTCTTGGGATCACTTCATTCTTTCCATAGTTGACAGGGGCTTCAACTGCGCCTGTATTGTCTATGCTTACTTCTTTTCTTCTTGGAGTTGGGACTCCACTGCCTGAAATTCTGGGTTCTCAGTGAGTTTCTCATATGTCTGGGCACTACAATTACTCAACTTCTTGCATTCCATGGAAAGGGATTTTATTCTTTCAACTGCACTCTGATCGGTTGCTTCTCTTTGATCCCTTACATCCTACAAGGTCTCGGGCACTATGCAAAACTCTAAGTTTGCTATGCATTGCTGTAGCTACCGGATGGATTCTGTGAGCTGCTCCACTTACTGCATGACTCGGTCCTCTAAATTTATTTCTAATACTGTCATAGAGCGAAGTTCTTTGTTGACCGCTTCTTTCACTTCGATTTGTTCCACGAGCAACTATTCTTTTCCTTTATACATCTGTGCTTTTTCTTCCTCAGACTTCACTTGGAGAGCAATATTTTCTTGTTCTGTAGTGTTGCGTTGTTCTACGACTATGCCTTGCACTTGCTTCAAGGCTTGTGTGGCTTGTTCTGTTTCTTCTTGTTCTCATCGAAGGTGGGCTTTGACTGTATCAGCTAGTCGGTGGAGTTGGGCTAGCTCATCTCCCAAATCTGGTTCTCCCGATGGTAGGGGCACAATGGAGACTGCGCGGCTGGACTAAAGGGCCTGTTGTACCCCTCAGAGTTTGACTCCAATTCTCTCATACATTTCTTCCTTCTTGGCTTCTTGTTTCTTTGCTATAGGTCAGTGGACCATTCCTTAGTGATCTCCTCAAGGTATTCTTCTGTAAGTTTATAATATAACTGGAGATGATCTTTATGTTCATCTACTCGGGTTGTAATGTAGATGAAGTGTTGATCTACGTTGAACTTCATCAGGGGTCAGAACCTCTATAATGTGTTTGGAGTCATGCGAGGCTCAACTTCGATGGCTCTCTTTAGCTGGAGGTAATATGTATGAAACACAACATTCGGCTTCCACTGTTTGTTCATATCACCTGAATACCAAAGGGTAGCGGACTTCGCAGCAAGCAGTTCAAACAACTCTATGTCTAGGAAGGTCGCACCTTATGGCATCTCCCAGGCAACAAATGCAATGAGGATCAGGAGCCAGTTGAAATGAAATTCATAACCATGATCCCGTGCTTCTTGGTAGTCTAGTTCCAATTGGTTAACTAGTTTCTTCACCTAGTTCATTTGTAGACCTTCCACACACTTCCCTGCGATGTTAACGACAAAGTTGGTGACCTGCGTAGGTCAGTTCTACCTTACTAAATTTCCAGCTATCAGTTGGCATCCTAGGCACACTATGCCACTTTATATGGAAGCTACCTTGTAGCCTCTTGTTCCCTTTTCAACATCACCATATGTATCCTTGATCTTCTAGGCCAACGTGTAGTCTGCGGCTTTTCTAGGATAAAACTCTTTCAGGCCAGGTCTTTGTATACTCAGTCATGTGATCCTGTGGATCAACGTTGGTTCAACTATAATATGACGGTCTAGCCATAAGTATCCTCCATGGTAACATGACAATAGTAGCTTGACACATGCTTTGACTTCCTGGTGTCTTCCGAAGTGTGGGATATTCATGACATTTAGCAGGGTGGACTGCGCGAGGTTCATCATCCATGACTAGGGAATTATCTTCGAATTCTTTCCCTTCATCCTGGTCAGGTATTTATACGGGGCGAGCATACCATAGATCTTGCGATCTCCGAGGTTGAAGTCGTTGAACTTCAACAATGCGATCCTGTCTTGTTCTACTCAAACTGCGAGTATCCCCCTCAGGAGGTACGCAATGAGCATGGTGTACTCGAAATCTCTTGGCACACTAACATGATTCACCGCGCCAACCAGAGGTGGGATGTAATCGGGCAATATGGTTGGAATCAACTTTGCATTTTCTAGGTCATATTTGTTCTTGGTCCTCTTTTCTGCTGAGGGTCGGGATGATCCGTCTCTGCGAGCAGTCGACGGGGAGGATTGTAGTCCTCTCATCGATGACACTTGTATACCTACAAACATTGACATTACTTGTTCAGTAATGAGGTCGATGAGAACTTATTCAACAACTTTCTCTGTAGTGGTGAACTCGTCCGACATACACACTTGGGGTTGGAAATATTGGGTTTAAAGAGTAACTTCTCAAGGAAACGGGATGAAAGACAATCTCAGGATGATCACTGTGTAAAATCAATGAGTCTACGGGCTAAGATTCATGGTTAGAAAAAGTGTTCATGGTGCATGGCGCGACGGGCTAAATAGATAACTTGGCAACGAATCTCTTGCAACGGGTGAGAAGCATTCATTATTTCGGTTTTTTCCATTACAGTGTGGTCCAATGGTCTAGTGGCGAACCATAAATTCCTTTCTACCCATTCAGAGGGTCGACCAAAGGGTTATATTGTTCCCAACGACTATATTGCTTCACCCTTGAGAAGTGTCATGTGGCATTGTTCTATTATCTCGGTGAAGCTCCAATTTTGCAAATTTTCCCTCTGCGAAGTTCCCTCTAGATCCTTCTATAACTTTTCAATATTATCTCTCTTCTTTCTTATCTTTATGGCCTTCTTTCCAGTGAGCTTCATCTTGGTATTCCTTTTTCCATTTTGATTCTTATCTACGTTTGGCATAGTTACTTCGTGTTGTTGAGATTCTTTCCTAATATTTGAGGGTGATACTTTTTCTTTATCTGGAATAGGTACTTCAATCTTCTTTGGGTTTTATAGTGTTCTTGTAACTTTGACATCTGGGTATCTGGTGTTAAATAGCTTCGATATGTTCTTTTGTTCTTCAATAAAGTGTGTTGTCCTTCTAGTCATGAAATCTTTGAAATCTTGCTTCTTCTGCTCTAAAACTTCTTCTTCTTCCTTCCTTCTGGCCTGATCTCTTTCAATCCAAGGTTTTCCTAGTAACATGGTAAATGGGGCATTGTTCTCAATAAATTTAACAATCTCGAAATCCTCCTTTGTCGAAGTCCCATTGGAATTCATAGGTATCTGGGTGAGCTTTCCACATAGGTTTATCATCTTTCCTTTGAATAGTCCTATTCATCCTAATGAAGGAATCATAGCAGACCTTCCTATAGCTTACCAAGTTCTTTCTCTCATGATATTCACTTGTGTTTCCTCATCTAGAACATAATCAATGTTGAAGTTTCCTATTCTTTCTTTGATGCATGCTTTTTATTTGAAGATCTCAGATAAGCTAACATGTCGGTGGTCATTCATGGTGTCTTTTATCTACAGAAATACCTTCTCTGATTCTTTCTGGGGTTTTGCCATAATCATAGTTTCTGGATCTAACTTAGGGTTTTCTTATCTCATGTTTATTCCTTCAAGTTTAGCAATCATTTTAGGGAAATCCAATACTTTGTGGTCCATAGATTTGTAACAAAGACAACTAGGTCTTCTCCCAGAGCACTCTTTAGCAAGGTGTCCCGGTTTTCTGCAACTGTAACAAAGGGTTAATCCTCTCTTTCTTTTAAATTATTCCCAGCGCTTCCTGTACTGCGCGCTAGGGTCATAGTAGCTAACCTATAAACATTTCTTTCTAGGATCCTATATCCACTTGTTAGTCCAAATATTATTTCTATGCATAGGTATAACACATCTTTCACTATTCTTATCATATCTACGCATGTCAAACCTTCTTTCATCTATTAGTTCCCTAGTTTTCAAGCTAGGACATAATATATGAAACATACCTAGATCCGTACTGTTGAAACAAAAATTTCCACTTATCTTACTTCTACAAAGCACAGAGATTTCAGATCTAAAATATTTCACTATTCTTACCTTTATCAGAGCACAAAGCTTCTAGATATTACCTCTTTTCTTCAGATCAAACTTCTTTTCTTTAGCAAATAGCTTCACAGGTCAAGTGGAATGCTACACACTATGGAAATAGATCTACGCACAGAGATTTCACAGTTTCAGGTCAGATATTTGCACAAAGCTTCTTCTTCCTCAGTTCCCAACAATCACAGTTTTGGTTTGGATTTTTGCACAAAGATTCTTCTTCCTCAATTCCTAGCAATCGCAGTTTCAGGTCCCGAAAAAGGAACCATTTGTTGGCACATGGGTAGACCCAGGTTTCAACACTATAACAACACACCAAAAAAACCCTAACTACCGGCCCTTTCGACAAAACTTGCATAGCAAATGAAGTCTCACCCGAGGTAGAGGCAGGGGTGGTTGCAGGAATCAGGTGTCTGCAACCTTAGATGGGACACATATATGTGATTGTAATACTTAACATAGCACTTAGCAGTGACAATTCATCAATATTTGACTACTATCTACTTTCAGATAAAATAGATCCTCACATCATTCATTCGGATCTGATGTATTTAAGCATTTATCACAGAGAGGTAGATTAGATCTAGCAGATTCAAGCACTAATCATATTCACATAGTTCAGATCTAACATCCATATACATCATTAGCACAAAGAATAAACAGATTTATCTATCTATATCAAAGCATTTATAAAGTAAAAACATAAACACATCAACACATCACACAAAGCATAGCAGCACAACATGTACGTGGTTTACCATCACCCTGGGGATACATCCACCAAATCTTCTTATTTATTATATTTGGTCAAGCTTCTTATAGGCACATAACATCAAAATCCTACTCCGCAGAAGATAGGATTTTTGTGGGCACTCCGCCAGATCCTCCTTCGGGTTAGGGTACAACACCAAGCCTTCTTACAATTACTTGCACATAGCTCTGCAAGTCTCACACAGTATGCACAAAGCATATACAATCCATACTTAGCACTTAGCATCTGCTGATCCAGATTTTATGAGTAGAACGAAATGAATATAGATTATTAACAGGTGCTTAACACAAAATAACAGAGATACAATAAAACTATTTTTCTATTCAATAATGAAATAAGATGAAATTGTAAAATGCAATGGAAACAAGCTTGTTGGAATGGTGGCGGCTTATCTCTGAGAAGAGATGTGACGGAAGCGTGCATTCCCAAGAAGAACATTACAATGAGGCTCTGAAGGAATTTTTACAATAAGAAAGAATGCCAAAAACCCTAGACATCCAAAAACCTAACCCTAGGAGATGAAACACCAAAAGTCATGTGGGCCCCGTTTGGGTAAGCTAGTACATCAACTTCCTGGGGTCGTAAATTTTGCATATGATCTTTGTTTTAGGCACGTGATAGCCCATTGGAAAGGTATCGTCAAGGAGATTCATTTTGGGGGCTCAATAATGCCTTTGTCTATCATTGAGGAGATCGATACCGAAAAACCTTCATTTAGGCCCTCAAAATGGCCCCGGAAGTAAAAACTGCTAAAAATAGTAAATTGCCAAAAATGTCAAAAAATTGTTTTGAGCCAGTTGGAAAAGGTGGGTGGCCACTGATATCCATATGGATCAATACTCCCTCCTTAGGAAGCAATGGTCTCCATTGCGTTGAGGTCCCCCATTAGATGAGGAAATTTTTGCTGAATTTGGCCCCGGGTGAGCCACTTGCCTTGGTGCAGGAGCTGCCCTGCTTTGACGACTCGATAAAGATGGATCCTTTGTTGTTGAGTAACCTTGATATGTCTATCCAAAATTTGATCATTGCATGTATGTTGTATGCAGTCAGGGTTGAGCTCTGTTGGTGTCAGCTGTTCTGCTACTTCTGAGGTGTCCAATAATGGTGGGAAATAAGGGCGAAGGAGATCCACGTTGAACACTGGGTGCAGGCCAAGGAAAGGAGGAATGTTGAGCTCAAAAGAATTATCCCCCACGGCCTTGGTGATAGTGTACGGTCCATAATGGAGTGGGAGAAGCTTCCGATGGGGTCCTATAAGGCGTTCTTTCTGCAAGTGCAACCAAACTTTGTCGCCCACCTGAAACTTATGCGACACCCGATGTTGATCATGGCGTTGTTTGTACTTTTCATTGGACTTATGTAGGATATCCTAAACCTGTTGGAGGATGTGCTAGATCCACTCAAT
Source organism: Picea engelmannii (assembly GCA_009831015.1). Classification (NCBI taxonomy): domain Eukaryota; kingdom Viridiplantae; phylum Streptophyta; class Pinopsida; order Pinales; family Pinaceae; genus Picea; species Picea engelmannii. The sequence continues at coordinate 154,100 of ML790325.1, read as the reverse complement.
GAACTGGGTGGCTTTGTCAGCTTCAGTTGGAGCAGGAGATGAGTCAGTCGAGGTGACTGCAAGGGCAAGTGCAGCATCTATGGGACCCAATGGTTGGAATCCTAACCCCACTTGAACGGGGCTATGGCTAGTTGAGCTATGCAAGGCTCAGTTGTAGCTATGCTAGACATAAGGAAGGATCTCATCCCATGTGCGATGGTTCTTTGAATTATACATGTGAAGGATATGCACAATCATTCGATTTACAACCTCGGTTTGGCCATCTGTCTGGGGGTGGAAGGCCGTGGATTTGGTGAGCTTGGTGTCTAGCAGTGACCAGAGGCTCGACTAGAATGTGGTAAGAAATCAACTATCCCAATCTGAGACAATGGTTTGTGGGATTCCAAAATGTACCCAAACTCGTTCAAAGAAGATCTTGGTAGTGGCCTCTGCTGTGATGCTCTTCTTGCAGGCAACTAGAATCGCCATCTTCAAAAAGTGGTCAACAACCACAAAAACACAATCATTTCCCTGCTTGGTGGATGGGAGGCCCAAAATGTAGTCCATCGAGATGTATTCCCATGGCCTGTCAGGAGTAGGAAGAGGGGTGTACAAGCCCTATTTCTTAGTCGTCAGTTTGGCAATAGCACAGGCAGTGCAGGATCTGATATACTTTCCAACCTCCTGTCGAAGTTTTGGCTAGTAGAAATGTTTCTATAGCATCGCCACTATATTTTTGACACTGAAGTGTCATGCCACCCGACTGTAGTGGGCTTCCCAGATCATCTTCGCTTGCTCGCTTGATGGAACATAGATATGGCCCAGACGACACAACAACCCATCATGAAGATGGAAATTATCGACAACTGCATTTGCACCCAAAATTTGGTAGGTGGTGGCGAAGTTAGGGTCTGTCTCATAGAGTTGGGGACATCCAGATGTCTCATGGATGCAAGAGTCTAGCACCGTGGTGAGTGTCGCAACTGGCTATCTGCTGAGGCAATCAGCGACGCGATTGGTGCTTCCTGTTTTATACTTGATGTTGAGGTGGAATTGCTGCAAGTATGTGGACGACTTTTGATGGTGGTCATTTTGCAGTTTTCCCTGTGTTTGCATGAACTGCAATGGCTTATGATCAATGTGGATGACTGTCTCCTTCCCAAGAATGTAATGTCTCCACTGGCAATATGCTTGCACAATGGAGTACATTTATTTGTCGTAAGTAGGGTACTTACAAAAAGTATATGACAGTGTCTCACTATGATAGTCCACGGGGTGGCCGTGGTGAGTGAGAATGGTGCCCACAACATAGTCTGAAGCATCTGTCTCGATCTCAAAGGGATTTTGTAGGTCTAGTAGTGAAAGTACTGGGGCTGAGCACAAGAGCTGCTTCAAATCATCGAATGCTTGTTGTTGGGACCGGATCCATGCAAATTTTTCCTTACCAACACCCTTGTTTATTTCGCTGAGGGCCCCTGCAATATGGGAGAAACCCAACACGAACTTGTGGTAGAAATTAGCAAGTCCCAAGAAGCTCCAAAGCTCAGTGAGTGTTGTTGGGGCTGGCCAATCACGGATGACTTGGATCTTGGCTGGATCCACATGTACGCCATGCTGATCAATGATGTAGCCCAGGTAATGGACCCTGTCCATGCTGAAGGAGCATTTTTCCAGGTTGGTGTATAGCTTGTGCTGCCGCAGGGTGTGCATAACCTACTGAATATGCTGCAAGTGTTCGTCCCAAGTCTTTTTGTAAATTAGAATGTCATCCAAATACACCACTACAAAAGTATTCGTGAATGGTCGCAGGATATCATCCATCATCCTCATGAAAGTGGTTGGAGCATTTGTCAAACCAAAGGGCATGACCAACCATTCAAAAAGTCCTTCCTTTGACTTGAAGGCGATATTCCATACATTTGTCTATCTATCAGGACCTGGTGGTAGCCATACTTCACATCAATCTTACTGAAGTATTTGGCCCCCGTGAGTTGATCAAGGAGGTCATCAATTCGGGTAATTGGGTACCAAATTATGACAGTCATTTTATTCAGAGCCCGGTAATCAATACAGAGTCACCAGGTTCCATCTTTCTTCTGTACCAACACGATTGGGCTCCCGCAAGGTGATGAGCTAGGGTGTATGTGCCCCTTATGGAGTAGTTCTTGGATATGTCTCTTGATCTCCTCATTCTCTAACAAAGAGCGACGATAGACTGGCCCATTGGACAACAGTGCATCGGGGGTCAGATCGATGGGGTGCTTGACCTGGCAGTGTAGAGGTACCCCTGTAGGTGAGGAGAATATATCCAAGTATTCTTCCACGACCTTATCTACTTGCTTTTGCTGTGTGGAGAGGTCGGCCGTAGAGACCCTGGATGTGGCTGCGATCTTTTGCTTATTCTAAGAGCGAATCATGAAGAAGACAAACTTCCCCATTTGAGAGATGACCTTCCTCCATTGCTTAGAAGAGATCAAGGAAATAACACTAGGTGGGACTGCCTCGGGTATCCTGTACAATTTCCTGTTCAAAGTAATAATAACACTACGAGGCCTAGACTCATATACAACATGATGTTTCCATAAATAAGTTTGGCCCAAAAGAACATCACAAACTTCAAGAGGAGAAACATCACACAATACCTCATCTTTGAAGGGCTTGATGCCGTACGACAGTCAACACTGTTGGCCGACGTGGATGTATCTATGCAGAGCACTTGATACTTGAGCACTAGATGTTGTTATGAATCTTTGATACCCAACTTGGTGCGCAAGGTATGGAAGATATTTGTGAAATCTGGCACTGCTTGGTCTCTTTCTTGCCGCAGTGTGGTCCATTTGGTATACAGGTCGTCATAACTTCCGACAAGGTAGTATTGTTCCTTAATAGCATCCTTGAAGGATTCCCAGGTGGTCATGACTGAAAATAATGAGTTTTCCTCTATTTCCTTTTGCTCACAGAAAGTTTCCCACTAATCTTTGACATAGGGAACGACTTTGAGGAGTGCAAAAGTAATATTTTCTTTATTCGAAAATTTATGAACAGAAAAATACCCTTCTAGTAGATTTGACCACTTGTCTACAGCATCTGTGTCTATCTGACCTTCAAATATAGGAATATCAAATTTTATTTGTACCTTGAAGGGGGCGGCGCCTCCGTTCGAAGAAGATGCATCGCCTGTTGGTAGTCGCCAAAGGATCTGCGCGAAACTATCCATCATCTCATTCCTCTGTTGCGTGAGGGCTTCCTCAATCAACAGTTTGAAAGGATCTCCTGTCCTGTCATCTTTATTTTCTCCTGCCATGGGAGGTCACTTGGGCGTGTGAGAGCTTCTGTCCTCAAGAGAAACAAGCTTGAGACCCAACTCTTTGTACTTCAACCTCATTGGGGACATGCATTAAGACGACAAGGAGTAGACCGCTCTGATACCAATGATCCAGATTTTATGAGCAGAAAAAAATGAATACAGATTATTAACAGGTGATTAACATAAAATAATAGAGATACAACAAAACTGGTTTTCTATTCAATAACGAAATAAGTTGAAACTGTAAAATGTAGTGGAAACAAGCTTGCTAGAATGGTGGCAGCTTATCTATGAGAAGAGATGTGATGACAACGCACATTCACAAGAAGAACATTATAATGAGGCTTTGAAGGAATTTTTACATTAAGAAAGAATGATAAAATCTCTAGACATCCAAAAACCTAACCCTAGGAGATGAAACGCCAAAAGTCATGTGGGCCCCGTTTGGGTAAGCTAGTACATCAACTTCCCGGGGTCGTAACTTTTGCATACGATCTCCGTTTTAGGCGTGTGATATCCCGTTGGAAAGGTATCATTGAGGAGATTCATTTTGGGGGATCAATCATGCCTTTGGATATCATTTGGGAGCTCGATACCGAAAAACCTTCATTTAGGCCCTCAAAATGGCCCCGGAAGTAAAAACTGCTAAAAATAGTAAATTGCCAAAAATGTCAGAAAACTGTTTTGAGCTAGTTGGAAAAGGTGGGTGGCCACCGATATCCATATGGATCATCTACAATCCATACTTAACACTTAGCCCAATATCACACATATATATATGCACCTCTCCTTACATTTCCTAGACATCTATTTATACTTTACAAAATAGGCCTAAGCATGGGTAAACCCATGGGCCAACATCCCCATACCTGTTACATAATCCCAAATCCCAAAAAGGACCCAAAAAGGTTCTGATATCTTGTGATCTCTTCTTCATCTTGTGCTCTGCCTTCAACAAGCTATCGAAGTCCAAAAATAGGTCAAACTTAACCAAGGATATCCCAAGACTTGGTCAATGGCCAACAAAGGTCGAAGGTGAAAGTATCAAAGTTTCAACAAACATGAGAAACCCTAGTTTCTAAGGTATCCATAGGATTTAAAGGAGAAAATAATGGATATTCGTGGGTAGTAGAGAAGAAAGTTACGGATCTGTGAAAAGCTCATGAAAGATTGAGTAAATGTTGGTACCAGGTCCCTGAAGTCTAAAGGATTTTTACAGGTCAGATACAAAGGTATTGGTATGCTTGTATACTTTTTTTGATGGTTACTTTTTTTCATGATATTATGTATGCTTGAGGCATACTTGGTATGGTTGATTTGGTATTTGGATATGGTATATCATGGTTTCTTGGTTGAGTGAGGATCATTCTTATACGTGGTTTAGTTATGACATGGTTGTTATAGTTCATATCATTGAGTTCATGTTGTGTGGTGACATATGCATGAGGGACATGCATTCATTCTTTGATATAATTCATTAATGGTATGGTACAATTCTATACATGATTGATGCTATGGTATATGGTATAGGTTGTATTCATGTTTGATGTTATGGTTTATGATTGATGCATGTTATAGTTCACATGCTGGTACACAGTTGATGCATGGTATGGTATAGACACACAGGTTGGATACAGTGACATATTGACAAGTTACAGGTTGACGTGACAGTGGAAGTGGCAGTGACAATGATAGTGACAGTGGAAGTGGCAGTGACAATGATAGTGACAGTGGAAGTGGCAGTGAAAATTTTAGTGATTGTGTTAGTGACAGTTGAACTACACTTATATTTCATGGATGCAAGAAAGGGAAAGGATAGGTGATTGTATCCACCTTTCGACTGGATATGGAGAACTCAGGGGTTGTATCCTCCTTCTAGTTGGAGCTAGAGAATTCAGGGGATTGTAGCTTCTTTCAGGTTGGACTAAGAATAGGGGGTTGGAGCCTCCTTCCAGTTGTAGTTAGAGAATCAAGAATTTGGTGCTTTAAATGAATGTATTATTTTTATATATAAGAAAAAAATTATGTGGTTTTCTCCCATTTTTATTTCCACATAAATTCTAGTGTACTGTGTATCTATTATGATGTGATGTTGTTTATGATTATATTATTGACGATATATTGAATGCTAATGATAAAATGTTGAATATTGTTGAAGAAAATACTATGTTTAAAAGTAATAAAATTTCTCATTACTGATTCACCCCCCCTCAGTAATCTAAAAATTGGTATCAGAGCGGGTCCTTCAAGAAGCAGTCTAACCACTGGAGGGAGATAATGGATTACACTAAGATTGGGGTACCACATTTTTATGGTGAGAACTATTCCTTCTAGAGTAGAATAATGAAAACCTATATACAAGTGCAAGGATTTGATGTTTGGAGATCAGTAGTAGATGGATACAATGCACCTTCCACTCTCGCGACAGATAAAGATAGAAATAACTTGAAGAAAATGATTCAAAGGCTATAAACACTATCTAGAATGGTGTGACTCAATCAATACATACCAATATTATACACTATGAATCCAAAAAATAAATGTGGGACAAACTGAAGACTATCTATGAAGGAGATGAGAAATTTAAGGAAGATAAACTTCATATTTTTAGAGCCAAGTTTGAACAATTGAAGATGAATGAAGATGGAAACATGAAAACTTACTTTCTATGAGTTGATGAAACAATAAAGAGTATCAAAGGTTTGGGAGATGAGATAAAGGAACATGTCATTGTTAAAAAGGAATTAATATCTCTACCAATGAGATTTGATTCAAAAATTTCGGCTCTATAATAAAGAGTGGACCTAGCTACAATGACCATGGATGAGTTGCATGGGATACTCACAACTTATGAGATGAGGAAAGAGAAAGAAAATATAGTCACAAAGGAAGAAACATTCAAGGAATCCAAGAAGACAAAGAATAAATATAAACAAAATCCTAATTTAGATTGTAGCTGCGATGATGATTCAAAGGAAGATGAAGAGGTGGAAAACTTTGTAAGGAATTTGAAAAGAGGAACTGACAAATACAAAGGTATGTTTCCATTGAAATGTTCTAATTGTGATGGTGTTGGTCATTTTGATAATAAATGTCGCTATAATAATAAGGAAAGTAATGAAGAAGATGACTCTAAAAAGAAAAAAGAAGATCCAAAAGGATAGAAGAAACAAAAATAAAATTTTCAAGAAGACTTCATCAGACAAAGACAAAGACATCAATAGTGATACAGAGAGATTATTTTTTATGGAAATAGAAGATTCTGAGGAAGAATGTTTTGAAGAAGAATGCGAAGATGTAGAATATGATTACAGAGAAGAATTAATGTGTTCCCTAGAAGCTCTAAAGAGGGAAAATAAGAAAAAAAAGTCACTCAAAGAAGAAGTAAAGAAGAAAGAAGAATCTTAGAATTCAAACTCCAAAGAAGCGGAGAAGATGATCATGAAGATAAAAATACAGGTAGATGAAGACAAGAAAATTGAAGAAGCACACAAAGGCCAATTAGAAAAAAGAGACAGGATCATTGAAGACTTGGAAGAAAAAATAGTCAGTCTAAGAAAAGGTCTTCAAAAGAAGGACATGCAAAAAAAAACACACCAAAATATTGGGTAACATCATTAGCAGTAAAAAATCTTACTATGACATGTCTAGTATAGGATAAAACTAGACGTAAATAGATAAAGGTTCGAGTTCCAAAACAACAGAATAAGAAGCAGAACCAAGAAGTTATGTAGAAATTGTCATAGGTATCCCTAAGAAGGAAGAATACAAGAAGATTGAAGAAGAATTTACATAAACACTACACCACCTAGAGTATTCAGAAGTCAATATCAGTAGTAGACAACTATAAAAGACCTCAAGAAGAAGAAGGATTTAGAAGAGAAGAACCATTAACTGATAATTATTCTAAAATATGTGGCTAACTATTACTCCCAAGGAAATTTTCTAGATGAATCTACCAATAAGAACCTAATCAGTATCCTAAAGTGAATTGCAGTAGACCAACAAAGAAATTGGAAAAACACTCTACACAACATTCTTTGGGAAGATAGTAGGGACCTCTCCATACTTTCTTGTTTATGAAAAGGAAGCCATCCTACCCCCAAAAATAATCCTACCTCCGCTCCAACTCACACAAAATTCATGTGGGAGAGAACATATCTTGATGCAGGAGCATCGCTCCCAAGCTAGCCAGCCAACCAGCACAACACACATTCAATGGGATGAAGAGAGGCGCAACCCTCTTATTTCAAATTTTGAATTTGAAATCAATGTAATTAATGTTTGTAAGTCTGGTAGAGACAAAGTCATGCCTTTGACTAGGCTGTAGTTAAAGAAGGCCTTTAATGGTTGTAAGGATGAGATCTAGATCCGATCTGGACTAGACAACCATTCATTGTAAATTGAATGTAATTCAATGTAATTGAATAGAGTAGGTAGCTTGGAGGGAAGAGCTCAAAGAGCCCCCTCATGTAAAAGATCTTTAGAATCATATTTTTGAGTTAGTGGAGTTGTGTAGAAGGAACCAAGACTCTGTTGCAGTCTGCGCTCATAACCTTTGTACAGGCATTCTTGATTAATACAAAAAGAAGTAGTTTTTCCTGCATGATATTCTGTGTGTGATGAATGTCTTTATGTGTGTTCATTATATGCTGTGAATGTGTGTTAGTAGGAATTTGCAGGAAGAGATAGCTTCTACTATCTGTGGGTTCTTTGATTTCAGGTTTGGGTTTCTTTGAGGCTTCATGCCAATAGGGTGTGATGGAATGTTGTGGGTTCTAAAAGCCAGTGCATAGATGCACTCCTAAATTCTATGGAATTTGGGCAAGGACGTGCCAGGAGGGTGCACCAGTTGAAGTCACTGACTCAAGGAGAAACCTCAAGGTTTTTGAATACCTTGGAGGTGAGACTGTGCAGAAGAGAGCATAGGACAGACCAGAATCATTGAAGGTTCTTAGAGCTCTTCCAGGAGGGCATTGAGCACGTGCATAGAAGGCACAAGGAGTGAAATCTTGTTTGAGTTTAGAGGAGAAGACCAGAACCACTGAGGATTCTATAGAGCTATGCCAGGAGGGCATCGAGCAGGTGCAGATAGTGCACAGGAGAACTCTACTATGATTTCAAAGGGAATCCAGAATCACCGAGGATTATATAGAGACTCTGCCAAGAGGGCATTGAGTGGATGGATAGGGTGCAACGAAGGAGAACTCTATTTCGAGTTCAGTAAGAAGACATAATTTCTGAGGGATTCTGTAGAAACTCTGCAAGGAGGGCATCGAGAGGATGCATTGGATGCATTGGGGAGAGAACTCTGTTTTGAGTTCAGTGAGAAGACATAACCATTGAGGGATTTTGTAGAGCTCTGCCAGGAGGGCATTGAGCAAGTGCAGAGACTATACAGAAAGAACTTTATTTTGAGTTCAAAGAAGAGAAGTGTCACAAGAGGACCTTCATAGGGTTACCGAACACCCTGTAGGCTCATCAAGTTGTGCTTGAGCATAAGTAGCCAAGAGGGCACTTATATCCCTTCAAGGAGAGAAAGGGATAGAGATCGTTGAGGTTGTGAGCAGTTGAAGCTCAAGGAGGACAAAGACCTGTGCAAGGAGTGCACTAGGCCAACACTCATTTGAATTGTTGATAGACAACCATCTGAGGGCTTGTCAAGCACAAGGAGTGAGTGCCGGAAGAATTTGTTCCAAGTTCTGAAGCTCATAAGAGATAGTACAATCATGCATAGGGATCCTGCAAGGAGTGCAAAGGTCGAGGAAACCTTTCAAGGTTTCAGAATAAACAAGATCAGGAGGAATAGTGAATTTGTGCATAAAGCCATAGCTGAGAGGAGCAGAAGTCGAGAAAACCCTTTAGAGGGTTTAGAGTTTTAGAATCTCAAGAGGGACAACATCCTTAGAATGCAGGGGAGACCCAAGTTCACAGGGTTCGCAGAGGAGACAAACGCTGAGGTCTTTTGGAGAAAGAAAATCTTCCAAGTTTAGGAAGAAGATTGGAAGCTCAGGAGGGAGATACAGTTGTCATTAGATCAGTTGGAGAGGAAAATATCTGGACCATTGGGTCTACATCCAAGCAGCAACATGAGGAGAGCGCATAGGATAAAGAGATTTGGGCCATCAGATCTGGACGCATGGACCGATAGCCATCGGATCCAAGAGAAGCTACACGAGGTTTAACCCTCGTATGTAAAGAGGAGAACGAAAGGCCTATTTCAGATATTGGGAGATACAAAGGGAAAGAGTCGAGACTCTTAACCCACGAAATCCAGAAAGGATCATGACTATCGAAAAGGAGGACACATGGCGAGCGGTCAAGATTTCGGGGAAATTCCCGAAAGGAGGATTTCGGCATATCGGGGTTTTGGATATCGAGAGGTCGAAGGAGGAACATTTGTTGCAGAGGAGTCATGAAATTTTGAATCCTGAAGTCCCAAAAAGTGTGCACGGACAAGGTTTCTGGGAAATCCCCGAAATGAGAATTTCAGTATTTCGGATACCAGAAGATGCAAGGGTAAGAGTTTGAAACTCTTGACCCATAGAATCTCGAAAGGATCTGAGCCATTAGATCAAGGGAGGCTTTGATCCATTGATATTTCTCAGGAGAAGGAGGACCGGAGTTTCGGGATTTCGGTACTTCGGTACTTCGGATACCGGGAGTACGAGAGGGCAAGGAATTGTTGCGTCGAGATTCGTGAAGTTCGGAAATGCAAATTCCAGAAGGCATAACAAGGAATAGTGTCAGGTCACGAAGAAAGGATCATATTTTGGCATACTGGGGATCTGGATTTCATAAGTCCTGAGGACAAGAGCCGGGCAACTTGATGCTGAAAGTCCCAAAGTCACGAAACGCGACGTATTGTTGAGTGGGGTTACGGTCTCAAGATTTCATATTTTGACATACCAGGTTTCGGCATTTTGGGAATCCTAAAGAGAAGATATCGAAGAATTTTGGTGTTGGAAACCCTGAAGTTTCGAGAGAAGAGATATGATCATGGAGGGCACAGTTAGAAAGACTAAAATTTTAGTATTTCAACATTTCGGTATTCGAGAGGTCAAAGAGCTAGAACTCTCGACATCTGGGTTCGCGAAATCGTGAAACTCAAAAATCCTTTTTCGGCAAAGGGTCATAGTCATATTTGGGAGGCCGTGTGGAAGGTCATTGTTGGTGGCCACGTGGAGGTGAAAGATCACACTTGATGCATGTTTGTGCAGGTGGGGTTTTCAAGGAAGGACCTATGGATCAAATTTGTTAAGGGTTTCTGAGTAAAATCCTGAAGATCTATTGCGGCTCATTGGAGGAATTCAAAATGATCCTGTAGCGGACTTTGGCCTGAGGGTCGAGGGTCTGCAACATCATTTGTGGTATTAGATCTCTACTTTGTTTGTATATTGCAGGCAGAGGAAGCGAGAGGAGAAAGAGTACTCAGATACACATCAATTTGGTATCAGAGGAAGGCAGAGTATTGAGACTCTGTGGTGATTACTCGTAGGTACACAACAGTCAAGAAGATAGTTGGGAGGACTGTAGGGGATGCTGGAAGCACTTAGGGTTGCAGAGTGACAGCAAAAGACTTGCCAGGAGGGCAGACAGAAAGAAGGAAAATGGCTATTGAAGGCCATAGACGCGATGGAAAGAAGATCCATCAACAACCAAGCAAAGCTGAGATGGATAAATAGCTCGTCGAGATCAGAGCGAGGATGGAGGAACTTGCACTAAAAATGAAACATAATGCAAAGTCAATATGGGTATATGAATGGCCCATGAAAACTAAAGTAAAATGGCCAGTCAAGGTATTGGTGGCCAAAAGACAACATATGTTGTTAAAGAGATGGCTGAGGCATGCTGAAAGCCTCATAGATGAAGAGGAGATGGTTCATGTATGTGAGCCATAAGCTGGGAGAAATCTTAGTGATGAGGATGAACTGAGATCACTAGAAGATCTCAGAGACTGCCAAGAGGGAAAAACATAGATTTCCAATTTCCAGGTGGGCAATGAGATGAGATCGTTGCAGGATATCATAGATTGTCAGGAGGACAGCAGGGAAATTTTAGATTGCCAGGTGGTCAATGAGTTGAGATCGATGTGGGATCTCATAGACTTCTAGGGGGGTATCAAAGAACTCCCATACTTCCAGGAGGGCAAGGGAGAGCAGATGAGATCAGAGCTGAGTTCAAATCAGGAAGGAAAGCTGATAGAGGAAGATCAGAAGAGCATTCTGATGATTGGAGGAATTCAAATATTCCTGCCAGGTAGCCCAGTTGAGGTGAGAGTTTTTTTTTTCGATGTAGCAGCAATAGAAAGACAACTAGCAGAAACTGTCAAAGAAGAGGAAGATTTGGAGCAGATATAAAAAGCTGCCCAAGAAGAAGAAGAAGGAAACGAGCATTCCAAGGAATGGCTCAAATTTTTCAGCCAGGAAGATGAAACAGAGATGACTACAGTATTGGAGCTTGCAGCAGCAGCAGAAGAAGAAGAAAACATCATGAGCTTTACTGATCTGTATGAAGAAATTGAAGCCATGGAGAGAAGGGTGAAGGTGCAGGGCATGCACATCCTGTAGATCAGGTTGGAGACAGAGGGAGAATACCAGCCCAAGGAGCGACTGGAGGAAGATGGGAATATACCAGTAGGAGAGATGACAGTCAAACTGTCACAGGGAAAAGCTGAGAAGCATCTCAATGAGAGGACTGCGAAGCTGAACTTTGCAACAGAGTGGACACTTAGTGCCATAGAGGATGAAGAAGATGGCATGGGAGATCATGATGATCTACCCATTTGCAGAGAATAAATGCAGTCGAGGAGACGACATACACAGAGCCAGCCATGGGAGCAATTGGACGAGGAGATAGAGCAGGTCAGGAGGTTGATGTTGTGGTCAGTAAAAGAGACTGCCAGCAGAGAAAGGCTGGGCAGAAGAGAGACAACAACAACAATAGAGCAATAGAAGCAACAACAACAACAACAATAGAGCAGTGGAGCAGATGAAAAACTCCAGAGGACTGTTTGGTATCCAGGTGGATTTCAACAACAATGCTAGGGAGCTCATGAATTTTTCGTAGCAGAGGAGTGTAATGTTCCCAAGGCCAAGCCCAATTGTAAATCTGATGTATGAAATGAATAGTAAATATATGTTATAGGATGGTGAGCCAAGTTTGTATAAGCCGGTGGGATTATGTGATTGTTAGGCCAGAGAGCCTAAGGGTTGGAAGCCCAGGGCCTGATTTTGTACTTGTATATATGAAAAAACATTTAATAAAGTTGTAAACACCACCAGGTCCAGACCGACCACGATGAATGAGTGAAGGGGGACTGAGCATCCATAGGGTGGGCAAGGAATTAGGGGCTGGAAGGTGGGAAAAGGGGCTAAGTGTTGAGCCTAGGGGCTAAGCCTAGGGGGCTTAAGCCTGGGAATAATATTTTAAAATTATCCCAAAAGACATGTACATTTTAGGTTTTATCCTAAGTTTCTGGAAAGGGGAGAACATACAAGGGAGATGCATGCTGGTGGAACACATGCAGTTTCATGGGTGACAAGTGTCAACACTGACGCATGCGAATAAAACGACCAGGGTAAGTCATGAGAAGGGTTCCTTCCCCATTCTACCCGATTGTTTGAACGCGTACGAAGCCCTGGATAGTACTACCAACCCGATTCCTGCAGAGAACCTTTGTGCGCCCCTTTGATTTGAAAAGTCTGTGTTTGGCTCTGAGAAAGCTGGTGTGTATATTCCCTGAACGAGAAGCCTGCGTGGATTGGGGAAATAGTCTGTGTTTGTTCTAGAAAGTTGGTACACCCCTTCTCTGTTCTAAACTGGGGAAGTCTTAATCGACCCCTACGTGGACGACTTGTCATGCATCCTTGAGAATCCAGACTGTGAGTCTATTCCATGTTGCCAAATTGAGAAAATAGAAGTGTCTCGTCCTTGCTAAGCCTAGTTATACTGTTGCACTTGTCTGGAGTTGCCCTGGGGTGTTCGTGTATGGATTCCCATGGATTGTGGTGAACGTGTAGTGTTTGATCCTGTGTGGCTTGTTGGCTAGTTTGTACAACACTCTCTCTAGGTGAGAGAGGTGGTTGAAGTTGGAAGAACAGGTTGTTGGACCTGTGAGCGACTCCCTCCAAGTGAGAGAGTGCGCAGAGGAAGGAGAGAACTCCTTGAAGGAACCTTGTAGCTGCCATAGAGCCTGGAGACTTCCAGTCTGACCTATTCCTATAACCCAAGGCAAGGGAGATTAGCAGCCGAAGGAGTGTCCAGGTGACAGAGAAGGTGTATACTCCTAGGGTGGAACAAGCATGTGGGGAATGAGGGTCTGTGGGAAGTGAGCATGGGAGGTTTCTTGGAGAGAATCCCTTCCTTGTGGTTGTGTGTTGTTTTCCCTGTAACCTCAACCTAGCCTAGGATTCCTTTTCTTGGGGTGGAGCTTAGTCCCATCTCGGGGGTGACCCACTGCTAAGCTGATGAGCAGTGTGGTCTAAGGCTGGGAGGTTCGTGGAGGGATTGCACTTGGTTGGTGGATTCTACCACTGTTAAAAGATAAGTATCTGATTATGTTTTGATCATGTTTTGCATGACTTTACTACTTATGTTATCATGATTTCTGCTGTGTATATGAATTAGTATGAACTCTATCAATTGTTAATTATGGCAGTAACTCATATGAATACTCTGTGTAGAATGTGTTTATTTGTTGAATGCATGTGGATTATATAATACCTGTATGAGTTATGTACCAAGTGGTGTTAAATATTTCTTTTAAGAGTCATTAAGCCATGGTAGCTAAAAAGGTGTGCTACAGTTTGGTATCAGAGCCAAGGTTTCGACATTGAGCCTAGATGGGCTAGTGGAGCGGTCTTTGGACCGAGAATGCAAGGGGAAATTAGGTCTGGAAGGCCAATTTTGGACCCTAGTTTGCTCCAAAGTGTCAAGGAGTTACTTGATGAGTTTTTAAGCGCATGAGGTATAGTGGCGTTATTAAACCGCAACCAGTGTGGTATAAGTCCACAGGGAGAGAGGACTCCACACCAGAAGTGTAGGAGCTTTAGGATCTGTTTGGGAGGGAAGGTGAACCCTTGTGACTGTTAGATCTGGAAAGTGTGCACGGGGTTTAAATCCCTTTGGAATTGCACAAGAGTTTGGAAATCGTGATACGCGAAATCCTGAATTAGTTAGGAACCGTCTGAGCCGTTAGATCTCGACTAGAAAACCCGATAGTCGTTGGATCTGTCAGGAGATATTTGAGGGTTAAAACACCAGTGAATAGGGGCGAAAGCCCTGAAATAGATCTAGAACATCCGAATGACAAAGACCACGTGTTGTGAGATTTCCCATTTCGGGAAATCGAGAATCACGATATTGGGAGTCATGGTAACAAGGGATCGGGACTTTCCATGGTGGAAACCCTGGAGCAGTTTTGGATCGTCTAATTTGAGAAGGCCATGTGTTGAGAGATTACCCATTTCAGAAAATTGAGGATCGGGGATTCAAGAGTTCTGTTGACAAGAACTCAGGCTCGCGCCTTGATAAATCCCGACCCATAATGTCGAGATGTTAGCATGTGGCTAAGTCCCGATGAACGGACGAGATTCCTTCGGGGAATCTCAGGGTCTCTAATGACCGTCTGATGTGAGGAAGAGATGTTGGCTTTAAGTTGGGGTGCAAATGCAGATTAAGGTAAGTAGTGAGCAGATCTGAATGGCTAGAGTCCACCCACCCAGATCTACGACTGAAGCCTCATTCCGGGACCCCCCTTGCCATTCTTCCTTTAATGAAGGGGGAGGGGGGTCTAGAATAGTGTGGCGTGTGAAATGGGGCCCCCTCCTATCCTGTTGACTACCATGTTTCATTTTCCCTCTGCCACCTGTACTCCACTTAACCATGCGACGGGGCCTGTTCTCATTGGCTATTCTCCAGCCCTATTGGGATTTGTTCCTATTGGCCATTTGCTAACCCTGTAGGGATTTGTCCCTATTGGCCGGTCGCTAGCCCTATCGGGGTACGGTGGTTGCAAAGTCGAATGATTCGACATCACTGTAGCATCGAGGCATGAAATACAAAGAGGCACTACGTTTATTTGAACCGTGATCATGACCCGCGATCACATGGGAATGGAGAGAGAGAGAAAGAGCTAGCTTGTGCTAGACCTCCATAGGTAATTCGTGGGTTCTGATTCTACAGAAATCAACGGAAAAGTTGATTGAGGTAGCAGGTATGATTGAAGAATAAATCAATGTTTTGGGAGATGGTAGGTGAGAAGAGGTGAACACCCTCGAAACCCGAAATCCCGAAACAATCTATACCATAGATTGTGGGAGAATAACTTGACCATTGGATCAAGTAAGTTAGTAGACAGTGATTTCATGATTTTGGCAAATGGAAGTTCAAGATGTGTGGATGCATGAACTTCCGATGCCCGAAACCCCGAAATGCCGAAAGGAATTGCGCCGTAGATCTGAGAAAGATATGACCGTTGGATTTTACTAGGAATGGACATGGACACATAGAGATGTACCATGTGCCAGTGGGTCGAGTAGAAAAGTGAGAGTGGTGGGACCTGATGACATCGTTAAAAGCGACGTGGACCCTCATTAACGTGCCATGTGCCACCGTAGTTGTGGGTGAACACTGTACTATGTGGTCCTGGAGGGTAACGTAAATCAGAATTTTGGAAGTCATGGGTTGGAAAGGAAAGCAAGTCTGAAACCCCAAAACCCCGAAACCCGAAGTCTCGAAATCCCGAAGTGTCAAAAATGAAAGTTTCGAAAACCCAAAAATTGCAGAGCCGAACGAGAGCTCAGAAAACTTATTTGAATCGAAATGTCTTTTGTTCTTGTTCGTATTGGATTATAAATGTTGTGGATTGATCCTGAAGGTTTAATGGCCTGACAAACTTCCAATTTAATTGCACAGTGCATGTGTAGAGTTCAACTAAGGTCATGACTCCAGATAACCAATGCCGAGTATGGAGTGGGGAAAGGTGCAGATTACCCCCGAAACAGAAGACGAACAGGAAGGAAAGGATGTTAACCTGGGATTCAAAGGATCGAACTTCAATGGGCATGGAAAAGAGAAGGATAAGGAAGGACACATAATGAAAATCATTGAAGGATTTAAAAAAGAGGCCCAAGCTTGCCGAGCTGATAGTCGAAAGCTCATGAAAGTCAAGGATCAACAGGGTGTATTAAAATTAAAACTTTTGAAGAGCCTGGAAAGAATAGAGAGGAAACTTGAGAAGGGAAGAGACTCTAGTAAGACGAAGAGTCGAAGAACCTATGGGAGAATAATTAGGTCAAGGAGTGGTAGTTGACATCTTAGTCGCTCCCAAAGACATTCTGATAGGGAGACACACAGTAGTTGTTAAGAACCAAACATCAATATAGCATGGAAAAACCTTAGGAAAAGTACTCAATGCCTTGAAACAGAGATAATTTCAGATAATAAGCCTCTTCGAGGGGGCAACCTCCTTTTACCCCACTTAAATGTTCAAGTACAAGATGATTCAAAATGAAAATGTCTCGTTGGTATATATAGGTGACTAGGAGGTATAATTACAACTAATGGCCTAAAACCGACATAAATAAAATAACATTACTAATATAATATGCCCCAATTAAGGGGTAATGAGCCAACATTAGGGCTTAACATGCCCCTCCCCTTGAGACAAGTGTTGTCCGCAATGCTTTAGTAACTCTGGATGCTTTTGTATAAAAGACTCATCTTCCCAAGTGGAATCTTCAGCCGGTAGTTTCCTCCATTTAATGAGATACTCTGAAATGGATCTATTCCTTAGCTGGCAAATTCTTGTGTCAGTGATGGCTTCAGGCTCTAGTATGATTTTTCCTTCCTCATCAAGTTCTGGAAATATAGTTTGAAATGGGATCTTTTCACCTATAGCCTTCTTTAAGCATGAAACACGGAAAACTAGGTGTACTCGTGAAGATGCAGGCAGCTCCAATTTGTATGCCATAGTACCAATCTTTTGCAACACCTTATAAGGTCCATAGTACTTTGGTGATAATTTGTTATCCTTATTGGCTTGCTTGAGGGACATATGTTTGTATGGTTGTAGTCTTAAAAACACCCAATCCCCTACTTCAAAACTTCTTTCACTACGATGTTGATCTGCTTGTTGTTTCATGCAATTTTGTGCCATGGTCAGGTTGTCCTTTAAGAT
>ML790325.1:114494-133518 GCA_009831015.1 Picea engelmannii | reverse complement strand
TGTGATTGGGTCCTTTCCATCAAACTTCCTCATATCAATCTTAGGAACGTGGTTGGTCTTCAAACCAAGGTTGGAGTTTCTCCATTCTTGATTCACCTTCCTTGTGTCCTCATCATGAATTTCATGGGATGCATTTTCACTTTTGGGTGTCTTATCTGTTACAAAATTTTTCATTAATTCCATGATCTTAGCTTCCATTGAATCCATCTTAGTATCCAACTTAGCTTCCATTGAATCCATCATCTCTTGTAGTTCATATTTAGTTATTGTCTTCTTTTGTAAATCATTTATGTCCCTACGCATTTCTTCACCTTCATCAAGAGTCCAATTAGGATTTTCTGGAGGCTTATTTGATGTAGAAGGTCCCTTTTTGGGTGGCATGTTGGCGAAATATAACTTTTGAGTCTTGATTTTGAGGTGGTTCTGCTAGACAATATTTATTCTATTCTATCTCCCAAGTTTCGGCCCTTCTGGGTATGAAAAATTATTTTAGGTAGTTCTTTGATATTTCTTCTCTACAATGCCACAGGTCTTATCAAAATTGGATGTGCCAAGTGGAATTTATGGTAACTTCCTCACAACTTGCCGATTTTTGTCCTTTCCAGGAGATCTCAGTTGTATAGAATTCCCCGCACAAAATAATTGATATCATATTATGAAACTCGCACCCAAAATATTACAAACTATCCATGATCCAATGCAACCAGTCCCACTCAATTTGGATACTCTAGCAAGAAGTTATGCTTCTTTTACCTGGAACACCTTCTTGAGACTAGTCAATAGGACTAGTCAGATACCCTATCTTACACAAGGTGTATCTACAAATTTAAGATGACCCAGAAGCTGAACGGTTTACCACAGATACCTTACTAATTTTTGTAAATGACCTTCGGATTTTAGGGTATGAAACATTACAGAATTTTTTTTATAGCGAAAATTCCGCAATGATTGATTTCAGGATGATTCCAGAACCCTATCTTGTATAGGTTGTATCTCCTAAATTATAATGCCTCAGGAGATGAATGTTGAACCCAATGTACCTTGATCTGTCTTCTAAATACCCTCCAAGCATTTCCTTCTAAAACATTGTAGAAAACAATTTATAGCAAAAATGCCACGGTGTCTCAGGTGTAGTAGTGAAACCCCAAGACCTTGAGCTCTGATACCATATGTTATGAACCAAACATCAATATAGCATGGAAAAACCTCAGGAAAAGTACTCAACGCCTTGAAACAGAGATAATTTTAGATAATAAGCCTCTTTGAGGGGGAAACCTCCTTTTACCCCACTTAAATGTTCAAGTACAAGATGATTCAAAATGAAAATGTCTCCTTGGTATATATAGGAGACTAGGAGGTATAATTACAAATAATGGCCTAAAGCCGACATAAATAAAATAACATTACTAATATAATATGCCCCAATTAAGGAGTAATGAGCCAACATTAGGGCTTAACATTAGTTCAAGCCCGTCCCCTACCAGAAAACATCAAAAATATGGAAAGGAGGAATTGAAAGGGGAGATGAACAAGATTAAGCCTCCAACAATCGATGGAGAACATAAGAAGGAGGAAGATGCCGAGACCTGGTTGCTTGGCATGAAGAAATACTTCCAACTACAAAATTATTCTGCCCATGCAGAAGGAAGAATTTTAATGTACCAACTGAAAGGAAAAGCATCCATGTGGTGGGATAAGTTTGTGCAGGTGTAACACATCAGAGAGAAAGAGGTCACTTGGAAGGAATTTAAGAGGTATTTCGAGAAGAAATACCTGACAAAAAGCTATTATGACAGAAATATGAAGGAGTTCTTCGAACTCAAGCTAGGCAGCATGACTATTGATGAGTATGAACAAAGTTTCCTAGAACTACTGAAGTATGTTCCATTCATCAAAGATGAGGCTGTCAAGATTCAGAGATATCTGAGTGGACTTCCACCTTCCATGAGTGACAAGATTCAATATGATGATCCTAAGACCATGGAAGAAACAATAAGAAAGGAGAAATGCTTGTATGAATAGCAAGGAGAAAGGCCCATCCTTTGGAAGGCTTGGGATGATCAGAGGAAGTTTAAGAAGGAACAAAGGCAGAAGGGAAACAAGCCTTCCTTTTTTAGAAACAGTCCTTGGGGACAGTCATCTTTTAGAGAGCCCAGGAAAGTTGAAGGGAGTGAGTAGGTGCCAAGACCGCCACCTATGGAGTGTTGGGGCTGTAAAGGGAATCATAGGTACAGAGACTGCCCCCACAGAAAAGACAAAGCAAGAACTGTCTATATTGTTCAGCAAGCTAAAATCATGGAGGATATGGGCAGCAGAATGCTGAGGATCTACGCAGCCCTAGACAACAAGCAAGCAGAATTTCAATCGCACATGATTGAAGTGGAAGGTACGATCAACAACCGATCACTTGTTATTTTAATTGATTCAGGAGATAACCATAGTTATGTAGATCCTAGAGTGGTGGAAAGTTTGCATCTAACGAGAAGTAAACATGATAAGTCTTGGTTAGTGCAGTTTGCCACAGGGACCAAGAGGAAGGTCACTCAATTGGTTAAGTCCTGTTCAGTGGACATGAAAGGAATCAACACTAAAACTGAATTGAACATTCTTCCTTTAGGCTCATACGATTGCTTAATTGGGATGGACTGGTTGGACCAGCACCATGTCCTTCTGTATTTATGTAACAATAGGTTTGCATGCCTGAACGAGGAGGGAAATTAGGTAATAGTCCAAGGAATTCCCAGAGCCATGGCTATGAGGGAAATCTCAACCATGCAGTTGAAGAAATGTTACCGGAAAGGCTGTCAATTATTTGCAGCTTGGGTGGAAGAAGCATCCCGAGATGAAGTCTCGAATCTGGAAGATCACGAAGTACTCAAGAAATTCATGGACATATTTTAGGAGGTACCTGGACTACCTCCAAAGAGGGACATTGATTTTTCTATAAATTTGATGCCTAGAGCAGCTCCAGTTTCAAAGGCTCCTTATAGAATGAGTACACCAGAGCTGAAAGAGTTGCAATTGCAGCTCGAAGATCTACTAAAGAAAGGTTACATTCACCCCAATGTGTCACTGTGGGGAGCCTTGGTCCTATTCGTGAAGAAGAAAGATGGGACGTTGAGGTTGTGCATTGATTTTCGGCAGTTGAATAAGGTCACTGTCAAGAACAAGTATCCTCTGCCAAGGATTGATGATCTTTTTGATCAGTTGAAGGATGCGAAAATATTTTAGAAAATAGATCTCCGATCAGGATATCGCCAAGTGATAATAAAGGATGAGGACATTAGTAAGACCACCTTTAGAACAAGGTACGGTCATTATGAGTTCACAGTGGTGCCGTTTGTGCTGTCCAATGCGCCTGTTGTTTTCATGTGCTTAATGAATGGAGTGTTCAAAAGAATGGTCATGTGCTCATTCTATCACTTCCTTGAAAAGGAAGGAGAATAAGTTCCAGTGGACTAAAGAATGTGAGAGCAGATTCCAGTGATTGAAGCAGCTGCTAACTAGTTCTCTGATCCTAAAGATTGCAGATCCAGACAAGGATTACGTAGTGTGCACAAATTCATGTAAGGGGGGATGGGAGGATTTCTCAGCCAAGAGGGATTTGAGTTTGTTATGAATCCCGAAAATTGAAGGAACATGAGAATAATTATTCCACTCACGATTTAGATCTAGCAACAATCGTCCATGCCTTAAGGAAATGGAGACATTACCTCATGGGCAAGAGATTCAAGTTGAGAACAGACCATAACGGTCTGAAGTATTTATTTGATCAGTCGACCTTAAATGCCAGGCAAATCAGATGGCTGTAGTTTCTGTGCGAATATGACTTTGATATCAAGCATATCAAAGTTAAATAAAATAAGGTGGTTGATGCACTCAGAAGAAAAGTGCACGAATTACATGCTGCAGCCATTAGTGTTGTAGGAAAATCTCCCTACAGACAGGTAGATCGCCTCTAAGAGCTTGACCCTAACTCTAGACAGAAAATGCTTAACATGGACACTAACTTCCTTTCAAATCTATCTAAACTAACACATGAGAAGGAAGGATGACAGAGGTACCTTTTATCGACTTTTGTCCCTGCACGCTCCGAGTCGCGCTCCAATCCTTTGATCCTCGGGGATTTCTGTGGACAAAACAAGATACGACCACTTCCTACTCTATTGATATTAGCTTGAAAACAGATCTATCAATTAATGATAAGTTCATGTGACATTAGACACAAACTAGAAAGAAACAGGCCAATCGTGTCATATTGATGAGAATAACGATAGCAATACTTACAATCGTAGATGCGAATGCGACAACTTCATCAAGTCCCCTTCGTCTAACCCTTGCCGGAAAGATCCACAACCTAAATGACAGCAACTTCACTGATCACTCTCCTTTGGCTGACTGTGAGTTTCCTCCAAGATCATAAGTTTCATATCTTCAGTTCTTTCCCCAAGCATCTCTGTTCCAGCACCACTTATGAGATCATAAGTTTGGTGTGATTCTCCTTTTTCCAGTCCCCTTTCACCATTAGAAAGATTTCTTATATAGCCTTGGAGAGGCTTTAACCACTTGAGATATCCTTGGGGAAGTTGAGGATTTTCCTCCTTCAGTTGAGGATCTTCGCTAGGATCATGGATGGACTAGGGATCCGAATCCAACTACCTTCCAAGAATGAAAAGATGCTTCCCCCATTCATCTCAACAGCTTAACAACTGCCTAGAATAGGTAGTGCTCCCTCAAAAGGGCCATCAGAGCGTTGTAGCACTCCCTGAAAAGGTTAAGGGAAGCGCCAGTGCTCCAAAATCTATAGCGCTCCCTCAAAAGGGCCAGGGGAGCATTATAACGCTCCTTGATAGTGTAAGGGGGAGCACCGACACTCCGAGATAGTGTAAGGGGGAGCACTCCCCTCCAAAAACTCAGTTTTTGAGGTGCTTTTAGATGGAAAAAGGTTTGCAAGCCTGCTGACTCATTTCTCCTCTTCCAAATCAAATGTTTGAGGTGTTTCAAGTGTCCTTCTCATGTCGTTATAGGCACGACATAGGCATCATGACAGTATGCTTCCCTGACACATGTGACACTTGTGAGCAACATGCGACACTTGCGACCTTTGTAGTGATGACACTTGCGACACTATAAAAGTGAGTAATTTTGATGTGTAACAGATTGCCCCCCAAAGTATGAAGTTAGAAGATAGGAACTGATAACTGAAATACTTTGTAGAGTCCCAAGCAAGGGTATAGACTCAGAGAACCTGACAAAAGCTGCACAAAAACATCCAACAAATATAATGACATATTTCAAAACCCAAGGCAGGCATACCTATGCTTGGGTGATCAAGAATTAGCAGGATATGGCTGCCATAAAATACACTACGGATCCATAATTGTATTGATGAAAAGGTATAGCCACCGAAGATACAATGTGGATCTATACTCTTATGAATCGAACTGATCGTAGCCACGAAGAATACACAGTGGATCTGCGAGATGACAAGACATAGCCACGACCAATACAGAGTGGATCTATGTAACGGTGTATGTGTTCTTTGTCCAATAGAAACTCCTTCGCAGCCTGGGGAAAGCATATATCAAAGTGATCACTCAACCCAGGGTCTTCTTACTAATCCCAATGTGGTACGAATCTGACCATGCGAATAGATTTCCTGATGTCGAACATGGCAGAAACCACTTGATTACCGGTCAATGGTGTAAATCGTTAACAAGTGCGAGGGAGATCACCATTAATGTCAATGATTCCCAAGGTACCCTAGTACATTCCAGTGAATGTGAATTAATGAGCTGAAGTTGAACACCCGTGGAATCATTCAATCAGAGGTCAATGACGTAAACCTGCTGTCGAATGTGAGGAGGCCTACCATTGAGGCATGCAGGTCCCAAAGTACTAACTGGTTTCTAAGCCTAATTCCTGGATAATGTGTTGAATTCGATAGGAATAGACTTGTCGAGGGAGGGCCTTGATGTATCCCCCATCAACGACACGAAACAGACATAGAGATGTGATTAGCAGATCAATCAGACATGGACTCACACAGGTTTTGAGGCAAGATATTTGGGATGGCTGACTCTCGAGCCGGATACTTCCCTTGAACATTGAGGCACAACAACAAAACGTGAAATGGACCAAAACTACATAGTGGATACTGTGACTTGCGTCAAATGACCCAAAGGAGTGAAAGGAACTCAAAGGATTGGATCAGTGCAGAGGTTCGGCGGATTATGATGTATTCATATGAAAAAGTGCCATGTTCAAGGGCGACTCTAAGAAGTGTTGGATGATGTTCTCAAGAGACTTCTTGGCTTGCTCCTTTCAATTTCCCCCCCATCCAGATAGATGAGTACCTCTTTTTTGATTTAATGAGCTTGAGGAGGATAACACATGCTCTATATAACTCACCTTCGGTAAGTTCCTCTTCCTTTGTTTAACAAATCAGAAGAAGTAAGGGTTCAGTCCCATATGGGCATGTCGATGTGTTCTTTAACGAGTCCAAAGATAGAAAACTCGAAGGTTTTTCGGGATTATAGAGTTTGGAAAAACACTTAAAAGATAATTCTCTCAGTTCATTTTTCGTACAGTAGTCCAACGAGACCGAAAAAGGGTTAAACTATCGCTCGAAAGACGCCCTTTCTGACCTTTTAATGAGTGTGAAAGGAAGCAAGGTCACTCGACAATCTTTTCATATTTAGAGAGTCTGAAAATGGTTTAAAGGAGACTCCAGGGGGGTTCCTTTTTCGTGTGTTCGTGTATCTGTACGGGTCCGAAAAAGATATAAAAGTTTACCTGGTTACATTCTCATTTATTTACGAGCACAAGAAAGAACAAAGACTAAGCTCGATATGCCCCCAGCGTGAAAGCTAGTGGCTTAGCTCAAGAATGATCATCAAAGACTAGAGACATGCCCCCCAAGCTTCAATTCATTCACCAACTTTGAGGTTGTCACCAATTTTTGTGCTAGATGGAGAAAAAGGATACAGGTGGATGAAATGAAGGTTAAAAAATGAGACCTAACGAAAGACTCGACTCGACATCTACGAGATTTGGTGAAAGACTCAACTTGAAGGGAGAGGTGATTGTTTCATTTTTTAATGAGCTTGACACAGGAAGAGAACTATGCTCAAGGTTCTGGGTTCGATCCCCAGATTGTTGTTTCATTTTTAAACGAGCTTGCCACAGAGAGGAAAACTATGCTCAAGAACTCTGTTTCATTTTTTAATGAGCTTTCCACAGAGAAGAGAAACTATGCTCGTGGTTGCTTCTTGATCATGGCTTTCGAGAGGATAATTTTCTGGAAGGGTACCATGTCAAGGGACAAAACTCTGTCATGGATTCCAAGAGATCTTCCTCGGATGGAAGAGAATCACTATGGAAGAAACACACGTCGAGGGTCGTGACAGGGGTAAGGAGATTAGGCTCCAATAAACCTACTGAAGAGATTACCATGTCAACTACCGGATCCAAATCATCGGAAGTTGAGGTCATGGGAGACAACGCCACATAATTGACATGCGGTAGGGGTGATATTGTCTGCATATAAGAACCACTTAGGGAGGTAACCCAGTCAGGGCCGATGAATGAAAGTTGATCAATAGTCACAATTCTTCCATTGTAAGGAAAATATATCACACGGAAAAGAGTGGATACAATAGCTTTCATAGCATAGACATAATCCCACCCAAGGAGTAAAGAGAAATCCAAGGGGTCTCGAACTACCATGACATCAATAAAGACAATTTTCCCTCCCAAAGTTATAGGAAACTAAGGGAGGATCCCTAAAGGTTGACTAGTTCTTCTGTTAAAAGCTAACAGATTCTGTGTAACCGGTGCAAGCTGCGGACAACCTAAAGCGTACCAAGAAACATAAGACAAAATACTAACGGACGCACCCTCATCTATCAGTGTTTGAGGAACATCCCGACCACGAACCTGAACTGTAATCTGGAAAGGAACGTGAGAGGGAAGACGAGGTCCAGTTAGCACACCCCAATCAAAAAGGATGGTCTCATTACTTGGAGGAGGTTCCATAGGAGGAGGAGGAATGACCCCAGGCATGGTAGATTCTGTATTAACAAGAAAAACATGGGAAATATCGGGTTTACTCTCTAAAAGGAGAGTAGGATCAACCGATGATTGGATCGGATCAACCAATGGTGGACTTGGATAGACCACTTTATCACTCTTCAGAGGAAGAGTGGGACTAACCAAGGAAGGGACTGGATCAGCCACTTTGACATTCCTCAATGGAGGAATGGGATCGACTGATGGTGAAACTTGATCGACCAATTTGGCACTCTTCAGAGGAAGAGTGGGACTGACCGAGGAAGGGACTGGATCAGTCACATTGGCACTCATCAAAGGAGGAGTGGGATCGATCGATGGCAGTACCGAATCGACCACTTGAGTTTCATTCTCCAAAGGAAGAATGGGGTCGACGGGTGGAAGCAGATCAACCACTTGGGTATCACTCTCTAACGGGAGAGTGGGATCGACTGGGGATGAAAACAGATCGACCACTTTGGTGTCACTCTTTTGATGAAGAGTGGGGCTGATCGATGATGAAACTGTATCAACTACTTGGGTTGGTGGTTCAATTGAGGAGGAAACTAGATTGACCACCTGATCAACCGGACTAACCGGGGATGGAAACAGATTGATCAGTCCATTAACCAAGGATGGGTCGGAGGAAAGCTTATGATAACATTTTGAAAGTTGAATCTTTTCCAAAAGAGAAGAGGCCTCTTCCATGCAAGGACAAAGGTGAGAGTAATGATTACCTTTACATAACATGCAAGGGAACTTGATAGTTTTCTTCTTCTTACCAACCTGAATATCACTAGTTGATGGGGTATCATCGACATGACCGACAGAGGTCGATGACGTGGAGGACCACATTTCTAAGACTTGGGTAAGACCGGGGAAATCCCTTAGAAAGTGGTCACCCTTACAAAGGTTGCAAGGGAATTTGGGTTTTGGATTCTTTCGTTTAATCTTGTTGATCTCATCAACACTCCTAGTACCATTAATAGTAACTGGTTTTGCAGAGCCAACATCTGATGTTGTTGGGGCCTTGGTCCTTTTCAGGCTCTTCTTCTTCTTCTCTTTCCATTTCTTCTTCTTCTCATCAACTTGGCTACTTGCTTTAGAGCTTTCACTAGGTGAAGAAGGAGAAATGGAAGGAGACTTGATGGGCAAAGAAGGAGAAAATTCGACGTGAGGTTGATGTGTGGGTGGTGTATTGACATCCAAAGTATTAGGTGCAACTGAAACATTGGGAGGATTTGGGATCACCGGAGTGGGGAAAAACCAAACTGGTAATCCAATAGTGAGTCCTGGAAGACTCAGTGTGGCAACATATGGAGGACCAAAGTTTCCAAATGAAGGAAAGGTATAAGGTTCCCCAGAAGAAGGGGTTCCTCCATTGGTACTCCCAGGATTTGA
This sequence comes from Picea engelmannii, assembly GCA_009831015.1. Taxonomy (NCBI): domain Eukaryota; kingdom Viridiplantae; phylum Streptophyta; class Pinopsida; order Pinales; family Pinaceae; genus Picea; species Picea engelmannii. The sequence goes on along the minus strand of ML790325.1, from coordinate 124,068 downwards.
TGCCAGTAACACTAACTTGAACTAAGGTCCACTAAGCAAAAGAAAGAGCATACGCTAATCGAATCTAAGAATCACAACCAAGCAAACAGGACCTTCTTTTGATGACCGTACTAGTTGGTGATGAAATCCAACGTCGCGTGATCAAGTCCAGAAGGGGCGAGGATAGAGTGGAACAGTTACAATGGCGACCTTCTTAACGGACTTACGCCTTGGTGCAAGCTTCCATGCAGTAATTGTGGATTTACCCTCCAAGGAGCCCGAGTGAGTTTGACCAATGTCTGCTCCAGGTACAGTGAGACTTCCAGTCACCGTCACCTTGTGTAAGACCCTAAAGATTATGGCCACTAAGGTTACCAATTCGCAGTTAGCCCCTGGGCGGGAACAGTCAACAGTCCGATCCGAACATACAGGCAGGGTATCAAGCCTGAAATCAACTAAAAGTCTTCCACGCAGTAATTGTGGATTTACCTCAAAGTGATCCCCATAATACGATCTGACCACCACAACTAGTTAAACCACGGAGGGTTAGTCCCCGTAGATTACCTGAATGCGACCTCGTGCGTAACCCCTGTGTGAGAGGGGGATCCCAGGAAGACTTATACGATAACTGGATTTGACTCTCCCTAACACAGGATGCTACTGTTTGTTTTGGAAACTTTGGAGAGTTATGCTCACAACCCTAATCCAAAGTACTAAGCCTAGTCTATTGTTGGTGGAGGATCCTAGAAAAGAAAAAGTTCTATATAAATTTCAGTTAGCGTTGATTTTTATGGCTGTTCTTTACGCAAAGGGGTGCATGGAAGTGAAACAGATGGAATTATGACTTAGACCCAAAGAATTCATCGAACATGATAAGTAGTCATTTCCTTTCGATGAATATCTATCTAAGGGAGAGAGAAAGTTCTTTTCACTAATCAAGCACGAATAAGGAATTCCCTCAAATGATTATTTTCTCAATCAAATCCTGATGTAATGAAAAAACTTTTAAATGCCTTCTAATATGCACAATCAATCATAAAGATGTCTTTTATTGTTCACGTATGAGTGATGATCAATACAACACGATGCTCGTCTTGCTAATTATTTTTCTCGTATGTATGAAAACCAAACTAGCATAAGCAAAAGTCACACAAACAATACACCCTTTCGTAGCAATCAAAACGAAAAACAAAAGAAAAGAAACAATCAAAGAAAAGAAAAACAAACTTCATACCCAAAAGCAAAAGTTGAAGAACAATGACCTTGACTGAAAAATGAGATGAAGAGGTCTGTAGGCCTTTGATGACCTTCACCAGGGTTTTTACTCAGCTGATGAGGAGAGAAAAACAGTGCATGGGTTTCAAACTTCACTCAATAGGAAAAAACTCAATGAAAATAGTGAAGAAGGCTACAAGATCCAACTAACAAGATGTTTATTCTTCAAAAAAAACAGATGTCAAGGCTGAAAAGGAAGAAATATTGACTCACAAGGTCACTCAACAGAGGAGACACAGAGGCAAAACCCAGAAAAAACAATTCTGGAAGGTTTTTTGAGCCAAAGAGGGATGGCACTCTGCTGCCAAAGGAAAGAAGCATTATAGCGCTCTGTGAAAGACTATGGGGGAGCATTGGTGCTCTGTTAACACTAGGACAGGGGCACCAGGGTCTAAAATTCCCAGAAAAGTAAAAAAAAATAAAAAAATGCAATTTAATTTGATAATTATGCTGAGTATGATGAGGTAAGGAGCAAATAAGCTCATGAAACTTAATCAAAAGAGGAGTGAACCAGGTATGAAACAATCAAGGGATAGAACAAGGTCAATGAGGACAAAAATCCAAACAAGAAGTTTCGATTTGAGGCTATCTCCCCAGTGGAGTCGCCAGTTTCTGTTGTAGGAAAATCTCCCTGCGGATAGGTAGATCGCCTCTAAGAGCTTGACCCTAACTGTAGATAGAAAATGCTTAACATGGACACTAACTTCCTTTCAAATCTATCTAAACTAACACATGAGAAGGAGGGATGCTTTTATCGACTTTTGTCCCTGCATGCTCCGATTCGCGCTCCAATCCTTTGCTCCTCGTAGAGTTCTGTGGACAAAATAAGATACGACCACTTCCTACTCTATTGATATTATCTTGAAAATAGATCTATCAATTAATGATAAGTTCATGTGACATTAGACACAAACTAGAAAGAAACAGGCCAAGCGTGTCATATTGATGATAATAACGACAACAATACTTACAATCGTAGATGCGAATGCGACAGCTTCGTCAAGTCCCCTTCGTCTAACCCTTGCCTGAAAGATCCACAACCTGGATGACAACAACTTCACTGATCACTCTCCTTTGGCTGACTATGAGTTTCCTCCAAGATCATAAGTTTCATATCTTTAGTTCTTTCCCCAATCAGCTATGTTCCAGCACCACTTATGAGATCATAAGTTTGGTGTGATTCTCCTTTTTCCAGTTCCCTTTCACCATTAGAAAGCTTTCTTATATAGCCTTGGAGAGGCTTTAACCACTTGAGATATCCTTGGGGAAGTTGAGGATTTGCCTCCTTCAGTTGAGGATCTGCCCTAGGATCATGGCTGGACTAGGGATCTGAATCCAACTACCCTCCAAGAATGAAAAGATGCTTCTCCCATTCATCTCAACATCTTAACAATTGCCTAGAATAGGTAGTGCTCCCTCAAAAGGGCCATCAAAGCATTGTAGCGCTCCCTGGAAAGGTTAAGGGAAGCGCCAGTGCTCCAAAATCTATAGCGCTCCCTCAAAAGGGCCAGGGGATCATTATAACGCTCCCTGACAATGTAAGGGGGAGCGTCGGCACTCCGAGATAGTTTAAGGGGGAGCGCTCCCCTCCAAAAACTCAGTTTTTGAGGTGCTTTCATATGGCAAAAGGTTTGCAAGCCTGCTGACTCATTTCTCCTCTTCCAAATCAAATGTTTGAGGTGTTTCAAGTGTCCTTCTCATGTCATTATAGGCACAACATAGGCATCATGGCAGTATGCTTCCCTGACACATGCGACACTTGTTAGCAACATGCGACACTTGCGACCTTTGTAGTGACGACACTTGCGACACTATCAAAGTGAGTAATTTTGATGTGTAACAATTAGCATGTACCAGACTGAGATGAAAGACAGAATTTTGGAGGCTGCAAATGATGATTTGCAGTACAAAAGTCTTGTAGCAAAGCTACAACAGCGTGAGAGACCACAAACCAAGGAAAGTTACACCTTGGGAACTGATGGCTTACTTCTGTATAAAAACAGAGTGTATGTACCCAATGTCTGAGAATTGAAGCTAGCAATTCTAAAGGAGATGCATAACATGGTTTATGCTGGACCTCCTGGATATCAAAATACTGTGTTAGCAGTCAAAAGCCATTATTTTTGGCCGGTTTTTAAGAAAGAAATCGCTGAATACATCGCCAGATGTATGGAGTGCCAAAAGGTTAGGGCTGAGCATAGGCACCCACAGGGTTGCTACAACCTTTACCTATTCCTGAATGGAAATGGGACGTGGAAACAATGGATTTTATCACCGGACTACCTAGAACAAGCAAGAAGCATGATTCAATCATGGTGGTGGTGGAGAAGCTTAGTAAAGCTGCCCATTTTATTCCACTGAAAAACCACCCACAGAGCAGCTGAGGTTGATGATATATTTTTAAAAGAAGTTGCACGCTTGCATGGAATTCCTAAGACAATTGTGTCTAATAGGGACCCGAAATTCACTTCAAATTTCTAGAAAGGACTGTTCAAAGGATTCAGACCGAATCTGAACTTTAGTACAGCGTATCATCCCGATTCTAATGGACAGACAAAGAGAGAGAACAGAGTAATAGAAGACATGCTGAGAATGTATGTGATGGATAAACCATCAAGGTGGGAAGACTACCTACATTTGGTAGAATTTTCCTATAATAATGGGTATTGTGCATCATTGAAAATGAGCCCATTCAAAGCGCTTTATGGAAGAAAGTGCAACACTTCAGTGAGCTGGGATAATCCAGCTGACAGAGTAGTAGTTGGGCCTGAACTGCTCAAAGAGATGGAAGATCAAATGATAAAAATTAAATGAAATCTGAAAGCTACCCAGGATATGCAGAAAAGTTACGCTGACAGTAATAGAACCCATAGAGAATTTAATGTGGGTGACCATGTTTTCCTGAAAGTGAAAACTAACAGGAGCTCCCTGAAACTGGGAAGTTGCGCCAAGTTGGCAGCAAGATTTTGTGGGCCATTTGAGATCCTGGAAAGGTTTGGGCTGGTTTCATACATGCTTGCACTACCTGCATCTATGACTGTACATAATGTGTTTCATGTTTCACTGCTTAAGAAATATGTACCTGATGCTAATCATGTTATCGATTGGAATGTGATTCAGGTGGAACCAGAAGGTGTCCTGCAATCCTGAAGGAAAATCAAATAGCTTAGGAATTGAGCCATAGAGCTTATAAAGGTTCAGTGGACCTGGTACAGTCCTGAGGAAATGACATGGGAGCATGAAGAAATTATGCGGGCAGAGTACCCACATCTTTTTGAAAATTTTGAAAGGCTTGCAGATACAGTGTAAGTTGCACTGAGGACAGTGCAAAAATAAGGGAGGGGGATTGTAATGTTCCCAAGGCTGAGCCCAATTGTAAATCTGATGTATAAAATGAATTGTAAATATATGTTATAGGCTGGTGAGCCAAGTTTGTATAAGCCGGTGGGCTTATGTGATTGTTAGGCCAGAGAGCCTAAGGGTTGGAGGCCCAAGGCCTGATTTTGTACTTGTATATATGCAAAAACATTTAATAAAGTTGTAAACACCGCCAGGTGCAGAACAACCATGATGAATGAGTGAAGGGGGACTGAGCATCCATAGGGTGGGCAAGGAATTAGGGGCTGGAAGCTGGGAAAAGGGGCTAAGTGTTGAGCCTAGGGGGCTTAAGCCTGGGAATATTATTTTAATATTATCCCAAAAGACATGTGCATTTTAGGTTTTATCCTAAGTTTCTAGCAAGGGGAGAACATACAAGGGAGATGCGTGCTGGTGGAACGCATGCAGTTTCATGGGTGACAAGTGTCAACCCTGACGCATGTGAATAAAACAGCTAGGGTAAGCCCTGAGAAGGGTTCCTTCCCCATTCTACCTGATTGTCTGAACGCATACAGAGCCCTGGATAGTACTACCAACCTGACTCTTACAGAGAACCTTTGTGCATACCTATGATTTGAAAAGTTTGTGTTTGGCTCTGAGAAAACCGGTGTGTATATTCCCTGAAAGAGAAGCCTGCATGGATTGGGGAAAGAGTCCGTGTTTATTCTGGAAAGTTGGTACAACCCTTCTCTGTTCTAAACCGGGGAAGTCTGAATCGACCCCTACGTGGATGACTCGTCACGTATCCTTGAGAATCCAGAGTGTGAGTCTATTCTGTGTTGCCAAATTGAGAAAACAGAAGTGTCTCATCCATACTAAGCCTGGTTATACTGTTGCACCTGTCTGGAGCTGCCCTAGGGTGTTCGTGTCTAGATTCCCGTGGATTGTGGTGGACGTGTAGTGTTTGATCCTGTGTGGCTTGTTGGCCAGTTTGTACAACACTCTCTCCAGGTGAGAGAGGTGGTTGAAGTTGGAAGAACAGGTTGTTGGACCTATGAGCGACTTCCTCCAGGTGAGAGAGTGCGTAGAGGAAGGACAGAACTCCTTGAAGGAACCTTGTAGCCGCCATAGAGCCCAAAGACTTCCGGTCCGGATTGTTCCTATAACCCAAGGCAAGGGAGATTAGTAGCCAAAGGACTATCCAGGTGACAGAGAAGGTGTATACTCCTGGCGTGGAACAGGCTTGTGGGGAATGAGGGTCTGTGAGCAGTGAGCATGGGAGGTTCCTTGGAGAGAATCCCTTCCTTGTGGTTGTGTGTTTTTTTCCCTATAATCTCAGCCTAGCCTAGGATTCCTTGTCTTGGGGTGGAGCTCAGTCCCAGCTCGGGGGTGACCCACTGCTGAGCTGATGAGCAGTGTGGTCTAAGGCTGGGAGGTTCGTGGAGGGCCTACACTTGGTTGGTGGATTATACCACTGTTAAAAGATAAGTATATGATTATGTTTTGATCATGTTTTGCATGAATTTACTGCTTATGTTATCATGATTTCTGTTGTGTATATGAATTAGTATGAACGCTATCGATTGTTAATTATGGCAGTAACTCATATGAATACTCTATGTAGAATGTGTTTATTTGTTGAATGCATGTGAATTATATAATACCTGTATGAATTATGTACCAAGTGGTTTTAAAGCTTTCTTTTAAGAGTCATTAAGCCATGGTAGCTAAAAAGGTGTGCTACAGTTTGGTATCAGAGCCAGGGTTTCTACACTGAGATTAGATGGGCTAGTGGAGCGGTCTTTGGACCAAGAATGCAAGGGGAAATTGGGTCTAGAAGGCCAATTTCAGACCCTGGTTTGCTCCAAAGTGTGAAGGAGTTACTTGATGAGTTTTTAAGCTCAGGAGGTATAGCGGCATTATGAAACCGCAACCAGTGTGGTATAATTCCACAGGGAGAGAGGACTCCACACCAGAAGTGTAGGAGCTTGAGGATCTGTTCGGGAGGGAAGGTGAACCCTCGTGACCATTAGATATGGAAAGTGTGCACGGGGTTTAAAGCCCTTTGGAATTGCACATGAGTGTGGAAATCGTGATACGTGAAATCCCGAATTAGTTAGGAACCGTCTAAGCCATCATATCTCGGCTAGAAAACCCGACATCCATTGGATCTGTCAGGAGATATCCGAGGGTTAAAACCCCAGTGAATAGGGGCGAAATCCCCGAAATAGATCTAGACTGTCCGAATGATGGAGACCACGTGTCGTGAGATTTCCCATTTTAGGAAATTGAGAATCGCGATATCGGGAGTCCTGGTAACAAGGGATCGAGACTTTCCCAAGCCATCCAACCAGCTAACACAACACACATTCAATGGGATGAAGATAGGCGCAACCCTCTCGTTTCAAATTTTGAATTTGAAATCAATGTAATTAATGTTTGTAAGGATGGTAGATCCAAAGCATTGCCTTTGAGCAGGCTGTAGTTAAAGAAGGCCTTTAATGGTTGTAAGGCTGAGATCTAGATCAATTCCAGACTACACAACCATTCATTGTAAATTAAATGTAATTCAATGTAATTGAATAGAATAGGTAGCTTGGAGGGAAGATCTCAAAGAGCCCCCTCATTTTAAATATCTTTAGCATCTTATTTTGGATTTAGTGGAGTTGTGTAGAAGGAGCCAAGACTCTGTTGCTATCTGCACTCATAACCTTTGTACAGACATTCTTGATTAATACAAACAAAATCATTTTTTCCTGCATGATTTTCTGTGTGTGATGACTGTCTTTATGTGTGTTCATTATATGTCGTGAATGTGTGTTAGTAGGAATTTGCAGGGAGAGATAGGTTCTACTATCTGTGGGTTCTTTGATTTTAGGTTTGGGGTTCTTTGAGGCTTCATGCTAAGAGGGTGTGATGAAATGCGGAGGGTTCTGAAAGACAGTGCATAGATGCACTCTTGAATTCTGTGGAGTTTGGGCAAGGACGTGCTAGGAGGGTGCACCAGCTAAAGTCACTGACTCAAGGAGAAAACTCAAGGTTGTTGAATACCTTGGATGTGAGACTGTGTAGAAGAGAGCACAGGACAGACCAGAATCATTGAAGGTTCTATAGAGCACTGCCAGGAGAGAATTGAGCGCATGCATAGAAGGCACAAGGAGTGAACTCTTGTTTGAGTTCAGAGGAGAAAACTAGAACCACTGAGGATTCTTGCATAAGAGAAATCTATTGTGAGTTCAAAGGGAAACCAGAATCACCAAGGATTTTGTAGATACTCTGCCAAGAGGGCATTGACTGGATGCATAGGGTGCATTGAAGGAGAACTCTATTTCGAGTTCAGTGAGAAGAAAAAATTTCTGAGGGATTTTGAAGAAACTCTGCTAGGAGGGCATCGAGAAAATGCATTGGATGCATTAGGGAGAGAACTTTGTTTCGAGTTTAGTGCGAAGACATAACCACTGAGGGGTTTTGTAGAGGTCTGCCAGGAGGGCATTAAGAAAGTGCAGAGACTATACAGAAAGAACTCTGTTTTGAGTTCAGAGAAGAGAAGTGTCACAAGAGGACCTTCATAGGGTTACTGAACACCCTGTAGGCTTAGCAAGGTGTGCTTGAGCATAAGTAGCCAAGAGGGCAGTTATATCCCTTCAAGGAGAGAAAGGGATAGAGACCATTGAGGTCGTGAGAATTTGAAGCTCAAGGAGGACAAAGACCTATGCAAGGAGTGCACCAGGCCAACACTCATGTGAAGTGTTGATAGAAATCCATCTGAGGGATATTCAAGCACAAGGAGTGAGTGACGAAAGAATTTGTTCCAAGTTCTGAATCTTAGAAGAGATAGCACAGTCGTGCGCAGGGATCCTGCAAGGAGTGCAGAGGTCGAGGAAGCCTTTCAAGGTTTCAGAATAGACAAGCTTAGGAGGAATAGTGCCTTTACACATAGAGCCATATTCGAGAGGAGAAGAAGTCAAGAAAACCCTTTGGAGGGTTCAGAGTTTGAGAATCTCAGGAGGGACAACATCCTTAGAACACAGGCGAGACCCAAGTTCACAGGGTTCGCAGAGGAGACAAAGGTTGAGGTATTTTGGAGCAAGAAAATATTCCAAGGTCAGGAAGAAGAGTGGAATTTTAGGAGGGAGCTACATCTACCATTAGATCATTTGGAGAGGAAAATATATGGATCGTTGGGTATACATCCAGGAAACAGTAGGAGGAGAGCGCACATGATAAAGAGATCTGGGCCATCAGATCTGGACACATGGACCGATAGCCATTGGATCCAGGAGAAGTTGCACAAAGTTTAAACCTCATATGTAAAGAAGAGAATGAAAGGCCTATTTCGGCATTTTGGCTACCGATAGATACAAAGGGCAAGAGTCAGGGCTCTTGACCCACGAAATCTAGAAAGGATTGTGACTGTCGAACAGGAGGACATGTGGCGAGCGGTCGAGGTTTCGGGGAAATTCCTGAAAGGAGGATTTTGGCATATCAGGGTTTCAGATATCGGGAGGTCGAAGGAGCAACATTTGTTGCAGAGGATTCGCAAAATTGCGAATCCCAAAGTCCCAAAAAGTGCGCACGGACAATGTTTTGGGGAAATCCCTGGAAGGAGCATTTCGATATTTCAGCTACTGGAAGATGCAGGGGTAAGAGTTCGGAATTATTGACCCATAAAATGTTGGGTATGTGTTATATTCTTTGCATGAGTAGTAGTGTTTGAGTTCTTGCGCTGGGTGCGCAGGGGGGTTAGAGGGGGGGCGGAGCCCCCCGCGCGGGGGTTCGAGGGCAGCGCCCCCGATTTTTTTTTTTTCGGGACGACATAATTCTGGGATGACATATTACCGGGACCACATGATATTAGCTGGTTTTTCGACACATGGTTTTTTGCCGATGGTTTTCTATTTTCGGTTAAGGAATTAGGGTTTTGGACTAATCCAGGTCATTGGGTTAGGGTTTTGGATGCCGCTGGCTCCTATATGTATATTGTATTGTAAACAATGTAACA
>ML790325.1:96751-111751 GCA_009831015.1 Picea engelmannii | reverse complement strand
ATCTGATTTTCATTCAAATTTTTCTTTGTCTATTACTGATGATGATCCTAGAACTGTCAGGGAGGCAGTGGATTCAGAGGATGGAAATCTCTGGAAAAGGGCCATGGAAGAAGAAATGACATCTTTGGATAAGAATGAGGCTTCAGATCTAGTGGAGTTGCCAAGTAGAAGAAATCCCATTGGCAGCAAATGGGTATTTAAAAAGAAGTTGAATGTAGAAGGAAAAGTGGAGAAATACAAAGCTAGATTAGTAGCAAAGGGTTATTCCCAGGTTGAGGGAATTGATTTGGTGAGATTTTTTCTCCTATTGCCAAGTTAACCTCTATATGACTTTTGTTATCTGTTGCTGCTGCATTTGATTTTGAAATAGAACAGATGGATGTGAAGACAAAATTCCTGCATGGGGATATAGAAGAAGACATCTTTATGAAGCATCCAAAAGGTTATTCTATGAAAGGAAAGAAGGAGTTGGTATGCAAGCTGAAAAAGTCCCTGTATGGTTTAAAACAATCACCAAGGATGTAGTATCAAAAATTTGATACTTATATGTTGGGACTTGGCTTCACAAGAAGCAAAGAGGATCACTGTGTGTATTCTAAAGTAATTGGTGATCATTTGAATTATTTGGTCTTGTATGTAGATGACATGTTGCTGATAGGAAACAACAAGGAGATTATCCAGGATGTGAAAACTCAGTTGTCCTCTAAATTCGACATGAAGGATCTTGGTGCTTCAAATTTTATTTTGGGCATGGAAATTAAAAGAGATCGAAAAATGAGGAAACTCTGGTTAAATCAGAGAAAATATGTCGAGACAATATTGTAGAGGTTTAATATGAAAGAATGTAAACCGGTTAAGGTTCCTATTCCTATTGGTGTAAAGTTATCTATGGATTAGTGTCCCAAGACACATGAAGAAGAGGAGGACATGTCTCATGTTCCATATGCAAGTGCAGTTGGCAGTTTGATGTATGCAATGGTCTGTACTAGACTGGACATTGCACATGGAGTGGGAGTTTTGAGTAGGTATATGTCAAAACCAGGGAAGGAGCATTGGACAAAAGTAAAAAGGGTTTTCAAGTATTTGCATGGCACTGCTAGCTATGGATTGTGCTACGAACGAAGACCTGGATTGGACAGAGTGGTTGATATACATGGATTTGTGGATGCATACTGGGTTAGATATTTGTATCGTAGGAGATCCACAAGCGAGTATGTGTTTAACCTGTTTGGAGGAGCAATAAGTTGGATGAGAAAAAGACAGGCTGTAGTGGCACTTTCAACTACAGAATCTGAATGCAAGTAAGGAAGCAGTATGGTTACAAAGATTGTGTTCAGGTATTGGGTTGGTACAAGAAGCTGTAAGGATAGAGTGTGATAGTCAGAGTGCAACTTTCTTGGCAAAGAACCCTGCTTATCATTCAAAGACAAAGCACATTGATGTTCAATATCACTTTGTAAGAGACATGATTGAAGAAAAGAAAGTATCACTGATGAAGGTGGACACTTTGAATAATGTTGCAGATTCATTAACAAAATCTATGAGCATTGAGAAGTTCTCTTGGTGTAGAGGATCCATGGGCATTGTTGCCCTAGATTATTGACTATGTAACCCTGTAACCCCCTGTGTGCAAAGAAAACAACAAGTGGGAGAATGTTGGGTATGTGTTATATTCTTTGCATGAGTAGTAGTGTTTGAGCGCTTGTGTTGGGCGCGCAGGGGGTTTAGAGGGGGGTGGAGCCCCTCGCGCAGGGGTTCGGGGGCAGTGCCCTCGATTTTTTTTTTTTCGCGATGACATATTTCCGGGACGACATATTTCCGGGACCACATGATATTAGGTGGTTTTTCGGCACATGGTTTTTTGCCGATGGTTTTCTATTTCCGGTTAAGGAATTAGGGTTTTGGACTAATCCAGGTCATTAGGTTAGGATTTTGGATGCCGCTGGCTCTTATATGTATATTGTATTGTAAACAATGTAACACAATGTATGAATATAATATATGCTGGTTTTCCCAGTTTGGGTTTCCAGGTGAAAAATATCTGTGTAATGTTTGTATTTTCCATTGTATCTTTTATGTTCTTTTCTGAATATCAGTTTGCAGTAGATATTGTACAAGGTTAGAATTTACATAGAATCCCAAAAGGATCTGAGCCATTGGATCAAGGGAGGCTTTGAGCCTTTGATCTTTCTCAAGAGAAGGAGGACCAAAGTTTTGGGATTTCAGTACTTCAGTACTTTGGATACCGAGAGTACGAGAGGGAAAGGAATTGTTGCGCCAAGATTTGTGAAGTTCCGAAACATGAATTCCCAAAGGCATAATGAGGAATAATGTCGGGTCACAAAGACAGGATGAGATTTCGACATACTAGGGATTGGGATTTCGAAAGTCCCGAGGACAAGAGTCGGGAAACTTGATGTTGAAAGTCCCGAAGTCGCGAAACACGATGTATTGTTGAGTGGGGTTGCGGTCTGAAAATTTCATATTTTGGCATACCAGGGTTCAGTATTTAGGGAATCCTGAAGACAAGGTATCGGATTATTTCAGCGTTGGAAACCCCGAAGTTGCAAGAGAAGAGCTGTGATCACAGAGGACATAGTTAGAAAGACTGAAATTTCAGTATTTCAAAATTTGGGTATTTGAGAGGTCGAAGATCTAGAACTCTCGACATCTGGGTTTGAAAAATTGCGAAACCCAAAAATCCTTTTTCGGCAAAGGGTCACGGTCATATCTGGGAGGTCGTGTGGAAGGTCATTGTTGGTGGCCATGTGGAGGTGAAAGCTCATGCCCGATGCATGTTTGTGAAGGTGGGGTTTTCAAGGAAGGACCTATAGATCAAATTTTTTAAGGTTTTCTGAGTAAAAGCCTAAAGAGCTATTTCGGCTCATTGAAGGAATTCAAAATGATCTTGTAGTGGACTCTGGCCTGAGGTTCGGGGGTCTACGACATCATTTGTGGTATTAGAGATCTACTATGTTTGTGTATTGAAGGCAGAGGAAATGAGAGGAGAAAGAGTGCTCTGATACACATCTGTTTGGTATCAGAGGAAGGCAGAGTATTGAGACTCTGTGGTGATTTCTCATAGGTACAGAACAGTCAAGAAGATAGTCGAGAGGACTATAGGGGATGTTGGAAGCACTCAAGGTTGTAGAGTGATAGCAACAAACTTGCCAGGAAGGCAGACATAAGGTAGGAAAATGGCTACTGAAGGCCATAGATGCGATGGAAAGAAGATCCATCAGCAGCCAAGCAAAGCTGAGATGGATAAAGAGCTCGTTGAGATCATAGAGAGGATGGAGGAACTTTCACTTCATATGTAGCAGAATGCAGAGTCAAGATGGGTATATGAATGGCCCATGAAAATGGAAGTAAAATGGCGAGTCAAGGTATTGGTGGCCAAAAGACAACAAAGGTTGTTAAAGAGATGGATGAGGCATGCTGAAAGCCTCAGAGATGAAGATGAGATGGTTCATGTATGTGAACCAGAAGCTGGGAGAAATCTTAGTGATGAGGATGAACCAAGATCATTGGAAGATCTTAGAGACTACTAAGAGGGAATAACAGAAATTTCCAATTACCAGGTGGGTAATGAGATGAGATTGCTGCGGGATCTCATAGATTGTCAAGAGAATAGCAGGGAAATTTCAGATTGCCAGGTGGGCAATGAGTTGAGATTGTTGTGGGATCTCTTAGACTTCCAGGGGGTAAGCAGAGAACTCCCATACTGCTAGGAGGGAAAGGGAGAGCAGATGAGCTCAGAGTTGAGTTAATATCAACAAGGAAATCTCACAGAGGAAGATCAGAAGAGCATTCTGATGATTGGAGGAATTCAAATATTCTTGCCAGGTAGCCCAGTTGAGGCAAGAGTTTGTGTTGCCAATGTAGAAGCAACAAAAATATAGCTAGCAGAGACTGTCAAAGAAGAGGAAGAGTTGGTGCAGATATCAAAAGCCGCCCAAGCAGAAGAAGGAAATGAGCATTCTGAGGAATGGCTCAAATTATTGAGCCAGGAAGCTAAAACAGAGACGACTGCAGCATTAGAGCTTGCAGCAGAATAAGAAGAAGAAGTAGACAACATGAGCTTTGTTGATCTGTATGAAGAAATTGAATCCCTGGAGAGAAGGGTGAAGGTGCAGGGCATGCACATCCAATAGATCAGGTTGGAGACAGAGGGAGAATACCAGCCCAAGGAGAGACTAGAGGAAGCTGGGAATATACCAGCAGGAGAGATGACAGCCAAACTGTCACAGGGAAAAGCTGAGAAGAAACTCAGTGATAGGACTGTGAAGCTGAAATTTGCAGCAGAGTGGACACTTAGTGCCATAGAGGATGAAGAATATGGCATGGGATATCATGATGATCTACCCATTTGCAAAGAAGAAATGCAGTCGAGGAGACTGCATACACAGATCCAACCATGGGAGCAGCTGGACGAGGAGATAGAGTAGGTCATGAGGTTGATGTTGAGGTTAGTACAGGAGACTACCAGCAGAGAAAGGCTAAGCATAAGAGAGACAACAACAATAGCAGAGAAGCAGAAGCAACAACAACAACAACAACAATAGAGCAGTGGAGCAGGTGAACAACTCCAGAGGATTGTTTGAGATCCAGGTGGATTTCAAAAACAATGCTGGGGATCTCATGAGTAGGAACTCATGATTTTTTCACAATAGAGGAGTATCATGCATGATCATCACTCCCAAGCCAGCCAGCTAGCCAGCACAACGCACATTCAATGGGATTAAGAGAGGCCCAACCCTCTTGTTTCAAATTTTGAATTTGAAATCAATGTAATTAATGTTTGTAAGGATGGTAGAGACAAAGTTGTGCCTTTGAGTAGGTTGTAGTTAAAGAAGGAATTTAATGGTTGTAATGTTGAGATCTAGATCCGATCTAGACTAGACAACCATTCATTGTAAATTGAATGTAATTCAATGTAATTGAATAGAGTAGGTAGCTTGGAGGGAAGAGCTCAAAGAGACCCCTCATGTAAAAGATCTTTAGCATCTTATTTTGGAGTTAGTGGAGTTGTGTAGAAGGAGTCAAGACTTTATTACAGTCCACACTCATAACCTTTTTACAGGCATTCTTGATTAATACAAACATAAGTAGTTTTTCCTACATGATATTCTCTGTGTGATGAATGTCTTTATGTGTGTTCATTATATGCTATGAATGTGTGTTAGTAGGCATTTGCAGGGAGAGATAGGTTCTTCTATCTATGGGTTCTTTGATTTTAGGTTTGGGGTTCTTTGAGGCTTCATGCCAAGAAGGTGTGACAAAATGTTGTGGGTTATGAAATCCATTGCATAGATGCACTCTTGAATTCTGCGAAATTTGGGAAAGGGCATGCCAGGAGGGTGCACCAGATGAAGTCACTTACTTAAGGAGAAACCTCAAGGTTGCTGAATACCTTGGAGGTGAGATTGTGAAGAAGAGAGCATAGGACAGACCAAAATCATTGAAGGTTCTGTAGAGCTCTGCCAGGAGGGCATTGAGTGCATGCATAGAAGGCACAAGGAGTGAACTCTTATTTGAGTTCAGAGGAGAAGACCAGAACCACTGAGGATTCTATAGAGCTCTTCTAGGAGGGCATCGAGCAAGTACAAATGGTGCATAGGAGAACTCTACTGTGAGTTCAAAGGGAAACCAGAATCACTGAGGATTTTGTCGAGACTCTACGAAGAGGGCATTGAGTGGATGCACAGGGTGCACTAAAGGAGAACTCTATTTTGAGTTCAATGAGAAGACAAAATTTCTGAGGGATTCTGTAGAAACTCTGCCAGGAGGGCATCCAGCGGATGCATTGGATGCATTAGGGAGAGAACTCTGTTTCGATTTTAGTGAGAAGACAGAACCACTACGGGGTTTTGTAGAGCTCTGCCAGGAGGGAATTGAGCAAGTGCAAAGACTGTACAGAAAGAACTTTGTTTTTAGTTCATAGAAGAGAAGTGTCATAGGAGGAACTTCATAGGGTTACTGAAAACCCTGCAGGCTCAGGAAGGTGTGCTTAAGCATAATTAGCCAAGAGGGCACTTATATCCCTTCAAGGAGAGAAAGGGACAGAGACTGTTGAGGTTGTGAGCATTTGAAGCTCAAGGAGGACAAAGACCTGTGTAAGGAGTGCACCAGGCCAACACTCATGTGAAGTGTTGATAGACAGTTTTCTGAGGGCTCGTCAAGCAAAATGAGTGAGTGTTGGAAGAATTTGTTCCAAGTTCTGAAGCTCAAAATAGATAGCACAGTCATGCGTAGGGATCCTACAAGGAGTGCAGAGGTCAAGGAGACCTTTCAAGGTTTAAGAATGAAAAAGATCAGGAGTAATAGTGCCTTTTCGTACAGAGCCATAGCTGAGAGGAGAAGAAGGTGAGAAAACCCTTTGGAGGGTTCAGAGTTTGAGAAGCTCAGGAGGGACAACGTCCTTAGAACGCAAGCGAGACCCAAGTTCATAGGGTTCATAGAGGAGACAAAGGCTGAGGTATTTTGGAGCAAGAAAATCTTCCAAGTTGAGGAAGACAAGTGGAAGCTCAGGAGGGAGCTACAGCTGCCATTAGATCAGTTGGAGAGGAAAAGATCTAGACCGTTGGGTCTACGTCTAGGCAATAGAAGGAGGAGAGCGCATAGGATAACGAGATCTGAGCCATCAGATCTGGATGCATGGACCGATAGCCATCGGATCCAGGAGAAGATACACGAGGTTTAAACCTCATATGTAAAGAGGAGAACGAAAGGCCTATTTTAGCATTTTGGCCACCAAGAGATACAAAGGGCAAGAGTCAGGGCTCTTGACCCACGAAATCCTGAAAGGATCGTGACCTTCGAATAGAAGGACATGTGGAGAGCAGTCGAGGTTTCAGGGAAATTATCGAAAGGAGGATTTTGGCATATTGGGGTTTCGGATATCAAGAGGTTGAAGGAGAAACATTTTTCATGGAGGATTCGCAAAATTGCAAATCTTGAAGCCCCGAAAAGTGCGCACGAACAAAGTTTCAGGGAAATCCCCGAAAGGAGCATTTCAGTATTTCGGCTACTGGAAGATGCAGGGGTAATATTTCAGAACACTTTACCGATAGAATCCCGAAAGGATCTGAGCCATTGGATGAAGGGAGGCTTTAAGTCATTGATCTTGCTCAGGAGAAGGAGGACCGAAGTTTCGGGATTTCAGTACTTCGGTACTTCAGATACCAGGAGTAAGAGAGGTCAAGTAATTGTTGTGTCGAGATTCGCAAAGTTCCAAAACGCGAATTCCTGAAGGCATAACGAGGAATAGTGTCGAGTCACGAAGATAGGATCAGATTTCGGCATACCGGGGATTGGGATTTTGGAAGTCCCGAGGACAAGAGTTGGGCAACTTGATGTTGAAAGTCCCAAAGTCGCAAAATGCGATGTATTGTTGAGTGGGGTTGTGGTCTCAAGATTTCATATTTCGGCATACATGGGTTCAACATTTCAGGAATCATGAAGACAAGGTATCGGAGCATTTCAACATTGGAAACCCCAAAGTTCCGAGAGAAGAGATGTGACCATGGAGGACACAGTTAGAAAGACCAAAATTTTGGCATTTCGGTATTTGAGAGGTCGAAGAGCTAGAACTCTCGACATCTGGGTTCATGAAATCGCGAAACCCAAAAATCCTTTCTCAGCAAAGGGTCGTGGTCATATCTAGGGGGCCGTGTGGAAGGTCATTGTTGGTGGCCACGTGGAGGTGAAAGCTCACGTCTGATGCATGTTTGTGCAGGTGGGGTTTTCAAGGAAGGACCCGTGGATCGAATTTGTTAAGGGTTTCTGAGTAAAAGCCCGAAGATCTATTTCAACTCATTGGAGGAATTCAGAATGATCCTATAGAAAACTATGGCCCGAGGGTTGGGGGTCAGTGACATCATATCCCCATCCATAAATGAATAGACACCTTGGTTAAATTGGAAGAAGGAAAAACTAGAGATAAAACAAAATTTGATGCTCACTAGTAGACCACAAAATGATCATTTGATAAGAAATATACCCGTGATTTTTTTTTTTAGGTTGGCGACATGGTTCTGAAATGGGACAAGCCACATGAGGAGAAAGGGAAACACACTAAATTTCAACAATTATGGTTATGCCCTTTCATGATTAAGGAAAATATTGGCATAATAACCTAGAGTTTGCAAAAACTTGAGGGGGATGTGGACATCCTCCTCATTAACAGACAAATTCTCAAACACTACATTAGATAGTATTTCAAGGTAGATCTCCTGTATATAAATAAAAGGAGTCAATCCTCCCTTCTTTTTTATCCTTCAATTTTCTTTTCCTTTTTTTTGTGAATGTTTGTTTTCTCCCTTTCACTTTTCACTTTCTTGTTTTATTTTTTTTAGAGTTCCCTCTCTCTATCTCTCTCTCAACATTATTGCATATTCATATTTCCCAAAATGTTTAGTGTCATGAATCTTAAGATTAGATTCAATAGAGGAACATGGTTTAGTAATGGATGGGTTTTTCATGCGTAAGTGGTGACAAGAATGGGATAATGGTCACACCCAAGAGAAGGCTCTTTAATTCATGTGAAATGAACAAGCTATGACCAACTTGTGAGAGGCGCTTGTAGTGCTCGAGGCATATTTCCTAGGAATTTATTTCATCTATAATTAGGCTTGCAAATCTCACTTTCACAGGTGTCATCCTGCATGCCTTTAAAAGAAAAATGGAGTCCCCCCATATACCTCTCTCAGAAAATTAAGAGAAAATTATTTTTATAAAGGTAGAGGCTTGGGAAAAGGCATTCCATCTAATGTAGGACATGCAAGTATCTTCGTCAGGGCTATAGATGCTCACTGGAAATAGACAAAGGATTGTGACATCGGGGTGACTCCATCGGGAATATGGATGCTCACTGGTAGCGGAGAAACACTAGAGAAATGTGAAATCAACTTGTATTTTCATCATTCCTAGTGCATAATTTCCTTGCAGTCCCTCACTTGCTTCCCAAAGACAAATCATATTAAAAGGATATTGATGTGATTAACTAGCTCTGGCCACAACCATAAAATCTTTTCTTCCATACTCAAACTTGTATCATCGAAGATACTTTAAAATTGTTAGGATATGAGCCTAACCCCTCCTAGTTGTTTATTAGTTAGCATGATATATTTTCCATGTAATAAAAGCCAACATTAGTTAATAAGGCCTATTAAATAATTTTGAACATGTCAATGTAAGAAGACCTAATAGAAGATTTCGCTTCTAGAAATACCTTCCTCTAGAATGTTCTTTAGAAGATAGCATAAGTATAAATAAGAGTAAGATGTATGAGAAAGATTTTCTTGAGAATTATTGTAAGAGACCTCTACTCATTTTGGAGGTTGTCCCCTTAAAGAGGTAAGTGAACAAATATTTCTTGGTGGTATCAATAATATATTTTTTCTCTCTATTGAATGTTCCTGTTATTCTTGGGGTATATTTTCTTGTTGTGTTATCTGTTTCAGGTTAATCATATTACAAGTGGTATCAAATATCTTTTTTGGGCCAGCACACACTCATTGTTTTTAGAAATTTATAGGCTAGAGATGTTTTCCAGTGTATTTAAACTACATAGATCTATCGTTCAATGCATAAATATGTTGTTGGGGAAGCATACACGTAGGAAATACAAGATGCTTTTAAGCTCACATTATTGGACACTCTTGTAACCCTTATTGGTACCCCTTTGAGTGGTAGCGCATAAGACAACTCATGTACACTGAGTTACTCTTCCTCATACCTATTATATATCAAAATATCCCAAGGATATCCTACAACCATCCTTATATTAATTGATCAACTTCCTAACTACTATAGTTCCACTGAGAACAACACTTAGGAAGATACTCTCTAGTACTTGGGTAATTGGGTAGTACGACTAAGGGTACCATCAAGAATCCTTAGTTGGTGCCCTAAGATATTGGTAAAAGTACTATTGTTCGACCCCACGTGTATATCAAAGAGCTATAGCACATGGAAAACCCTTGTCTGGAGAAACCCTGAAATCCCTTATATTATTGTGAAACCTTTCCTCCTGCTTTCGGGCTACAAAATTACTAAACATTTTTTCTTGTTAAGAATTTGGGCATTTTGACACTATAGTATTACTCAAATAGGAGTATAACTCTGGAGGATTTAAAAAAAAAACGAGTATAGTTGTGCCAACAATTGGCCTAGAAAATCTAGACGGGAGTGGGCTAGATTTCCTATGGTTCTCCTATAAACAATCACTAATATTACACAAAAGGAGTTGGGGGGATGACATACCTTTTCCTGAAGGTTGTCCTTAGTGTATACATGGCTTCTGCAATCCTGAAGTTCTAGATATAGCTTCTACAACCTGCTTCCTGCACACTAAAGAAAAAACAATACCATTCTACTTTTCCTCCTAGTGTTAGAATCCTATATCTATCTTGGATCTAACCTTATCTATAACAATATAACCCAGATATAAATATTTCTGTTTCAAAGACAAGCGTTCATGGAGAAAACCAAATTATCTATTAATGAAACACAAGAACATTACATCAAGACATACCTCAAGTGATGATGCAATATCCTTTAGTCTACTTGCTCCTTGCCTCTCTTTGCGACTCCTTGTTCAGTCTAGGCTCATTGACTTCTAGTTGATACCTATGTTGTTGGACAACATAACATTACTATGAATTCTTCCTCCAATTGTCTGAGGCTTTCCTTTTTTATATATATCTTGGAGGAGGCTTGGGAGAGGCTTCTATATATTCGAGAGGTCACTAGAGACTTGAATGTTGTGAGTTCCTAGGCCTTTTCCATGAATATCCAACTCAACCCTCTCCTATCACCTCATAATTCCTCAATTATAAAAGTTGGACAGTGCCTTGCTTGATGATCCACTAGTGTACATCAAGGGCCTTGCTTGTTTCCTACTAGGTGTCATGCGAGGGCCTCCAAAAATTCTATGAAAGGGGTCAAACCTCAAGAAAAAGTTGTATCAGGGCCTCTATCCTATTACAGATTCATATATGGCATATAGGGTGGAAATTGAGGCTATAATAGGGCTCCCTTGTGAGAATTTCAAACTCCAAATGGGTGATTATAACCTGAAAACTCAGATGTTTTCCATTTCCATGGGTGGTTTTGATATTTTCTTGGGTGTTGAATGGCTTCACACCTTGGGACCAATTACCATGGATTATAAAGAGTTATATATATATATGATCTTCACTCAAAATCCTCACACTTATACCCTCTAAGGCTTGCAAGCTGGCTCGCTAGAAATGACCAGTTCTCATTGGATGGAGAAACTCCTGAATAATGCCCACCATGGTGTGATTTCTCAACTTAATTCCATCCAGGTAAAAGATTAATCATCTCCAGAAGTACATCCTGATATACAACTGGTTTTGGAAAAGCACCATAAGGTCTTTGAGATACCCACAAATTTACCCCTTTCCCAGGGTGAGCATGATCAGAACATTCCTCTCCTTCTAGGCAATCAACCCCCCAATGTATGTCCCTATAGGTATCCATTTGCTCAAAAAAATGAAATTGAAAAAATTGTACAGGAATCACTGGAGTCTGGTGTAATATTCCCAAGTACCAACCCATATTTATCCCCTGTTGTGATGGTCTTGAGAAGATAATGTTCTTGGTGCATGTGTCCATATTTTCACTCCCTTGATAAATTGAACATTAAATATACGTTCCAATTCTTGTCATTGATGATCGGTTGGATGAAATCTAGGGTTCTTGTTCCTTAAAAAAATTAGATCTTTGTTGTGGATATCACCAGATTTAGATGAATGAAGCAGATATTCTAAAGACCTCTTTCAGAACTCATGACAAACATTATGAGTTCTTGGTAATTATTTTTTGACTTTGAAATGCTCCATTTACCTTCCAAAGTCTCATGAATAAACTCTTGAATATGTACCTTTATAATTTTGTTCTATTTTTCTTTGATGACATCCTCATTTACAGCCCTACTTCAGATGGCCATCTACAACATGTGGACAAAGTACTCTAATTGTTATAAGACAATCAATTGTTTGTCAAAAAGACCAAGTGTTGTTTTGGGGAGAGTGAGGTTGAATACTTGGGACACATTGTGGGCTATGAGGGGGTAAGAGTGGACTCCAAAATGATTCAATCCATGGAGGATTGGCCAATACCCATGACCTTGAAATGCCTTCAGGGTTTCCTAGGCCTCACTAGCTATTACTGAAAATTTTTCCACCATTATGGAAAAATTTCCCAACCACTGATAGACCTTGTTAAGAAGAATGCATTTCATTGGAAACTTGCAGTAGTATAGGCCTTCATATATTTAAAGCAATCCATGTGCACTACCCCAATATTAGTATCCCCTAATTTCAACAAAACTTTTGTTGTGGAATCTAATGCTTCTAGCATTGATATTGGCATAGTTCTAACATAAGAAGGTAGACCTATGGATTTCACTAGCCAGGATTTTAGTGGCCATACTTTTGGTAAATATACATATGAAAAAAGAAATAATGGCCATTCTCCATGATGTGCACACTTGGTGGCCATATCTCTTGGGACGCCATTTTCATATCAAAATAGATTACCATAGTCTGAATTATTTCTTGGAGTAGAGGTTATCCTCCCCATAATAGAAAAAATGGTTGACCAAAATGTAGGGCTATAATTATGAGATCATATATAAAAAAGGAAAACAAAATGTAGTGGAAGATGCATTGATAAGAGAAAATGAGGACGAAGGTTCCCTCTTTTCCTTATCATTACATGTTCCTAATTGGATTGAGGAAGTTCGAAAATAATGGTTAACCAAACCCACTATATCACAGGTCATTCAATGAATTTAGGAGGACCCTAAATCACCCATCATCTACACTTGGAAATATAATATCCTTCAGTATAAGGATCGCCTGGTTCTATCTCCAACTTTAGCACTCAAGCCCAAGATATTAAATGAGTTTCACTCATCTACTCTTGTTGGTCACTCTAGCCTCCAAAGGACATATGATCGTGCTCCCTGTTCCTTTTTCTAGGAAGGAATGAAGAAGGAAATCCTTAACTTTGTCACAGAATGTGATATTTTGCAATGCAATAAAGGTGAAATTTCCAAGACATCAACATCTCTAATGTCATTACCCATTCTATCTTCTATTTGGACTAAGATATCTATGGACTTTATCTTGAGCCTTCCAAAAGTAGGTAAAATGTTTGTCATCATGGTTGTGGTAGACCTCCTCTCTAATTATGCACATTTTTGTTCCTTACCACACCCTTTTACGCCATCTATGGTAGTGCAAGTTTTCATTGATCATATTTTCAAACTGCATGGCATGCCAACCTCCATTGTGTCTGATCATGACCCGACCTTCACCAACACATTTTGGCAAGAATTGTTTAAATAACAGGGAACACAATTGAACAGGAGCACAACATACCATCCCCAAATGGATGGACAAATGGAAGTTGTGAACAAATGTTTGGAAACATACTTGTGTTGTTTCACATCATACAAACAACATCAATGGGTGCAATGGTTACCCTTGTCAGAATGGCGATACAACACTTCCTATCATACATCAACCAAAATGACACCATATGAAATGGTGTATGGAAAACAACTACATATAGTCAATTCCTATATTACAAGGACATCAAAGGTCTTGGCTATTGATAAGTTACTGCAAGGCAGAGAAGCTACACTCACAACTTTCAAGGATAACCTCCACATGACCCAAAATTGTATGAAACAACAGGTTGACCAACACTGTTCTGAATGTGTTTTTGAAGAAGGTGATCAGGTGTTTCTCAGACTCCAATCTTACAAGAAAACATACCTCAAAACCCATGGCCACCAGAAATAGAAACCCTAATTTTATGGCCCCTATAATATTATCAAACGTATTGGTCTAGTTGCCTACAAACTAGCACTTCCAACTACGTCCAAAATACATAAAGTGTTCCATGTTTCTTTTTTTAAGAAAGTGGTTGGTCATAATTGTAGGGTTCAAAACATCCCACCTATATTAGATGAAGAAGGCTCCATTTGGTTGCAACCATAATCTGTCCTCAACTTGCGTGAGGGTCTAGATGTTTAATGAAAAGATTCATGGATTCACCCACTATGTCACCAACTGTTGTGCCAACACTGAAAAAATCTGTTTTTCTTGTATTTTCTCTCATAGAGCCAATTTTTTCCTAGGAATAGGGACCCTACTTATTCTGTCTCAAGACCCTTTTATCTTTTTATGGAGTCTAAGTTTTCCTTCTGATCCCCTATTGAACCTTTTCCAAGATTTTACTTAAGTTTTTCAAACTTCCATAAACTCACCAACATTGACAATGTCCGTGGAGGAAACATTTCCCGCATCGATACAACTAGTATTGGTGAGCTCATATTTTTCTTGCCAATATACAGGACTAAATTTTCAAAAAAAGTCCTTTGTGTATCGACACTGGTTAACTTTTGGTTGCCGATAGACTAGCATCGATCCTGTCTTTTTCAATGAAATACAATATGGGTTTAACACTTCCAAGAATATGCACAAGATTTTTTTTTATCAATGCTCGATTAATGATCGAGAATCGATACACTAGAAAACATTAATATTTCCACACCAATACGCAAGGGATTGTTGATACATGAACATCTTGCAATTTTATTGGCGGATAAACATTTTTCAACTACCGATACACTCGACAATCATCCCATCATGGATGATGATACACTTGGAGGCTATCTCCCTGTCCCCTTTGATACACCAAAATACCCAAGCCCAAAACAATTTTGTGCCCTTTGGATCGATCCTAACGCCAACATAGACTCAACAAAGATTAAATCTCTTGATGACTCATTATCTTTCACATTGATCACTGAGCCACCCATAGCACAATTTGAAGGGTTTTCCTCAAGAAAAAATCCTAGCAAGCACCTATTCTCATTGAACACATGTCATTACATGAAGGTAGGTCATCTTCCCTCTTTGTATGTGTCAATTATTTCCTACACTAAGGTTTATGTCT
>ML790325.1:42180-88318 GCA_009831015.1 Picea engelmannii | reverse complement strand
ATCCAAAGAAGAAGTAGCCAAAGAGAAGTACAAGAAGGATATGATTAGGGCCAAAAGAATAATTGTAGATTTCATTAAAGACCACTTGATCCCTCAAGTGTCTTCTAAGAATACTCCAAAATAGATGTTTGATGCCCTAACTAGAATGCATGAAGGAAATAACATCAACCAAAAGATGAACTTGAGAACCCAACTCAAGAATACAAATATGCAGAAAGGAGAAACAGTTCAGGACTATTTCTCTAGGGTTACTTAATTTAAAGAATAGTTAGAAGCAATTGGAGACAACTTGGATAAATATGAACTCATCATGACAACTCTTAATGGTCTCACGAGACCTTGGGATTCCTTCATCCAAACTATCTATGCAAGAAAAGAGAAACACCAATTTGACAGTCTATGGGAAGAGTTTGTTCAAGAAGAAGTAAGAGTACCTAACCGAGAAGTTGTACTCTTAAGGGATGAATATCAAGCCGTAGATACTCATGCGAAAGGAGGAAATAAAAGGGCTCATTTCCAAAAGGAGACCTACCTTCATAAAGAATTTTACTCCCCAAAGAGATTCACCCACTTCCATAAAGAATCTCACCCTCCAAAGAGATTCCAGAAATATCATAAGGGTCAAAGAAAGGAAAAATATTTCACCTCTTATCAATGTTATCATTGTGATAAGATGGGACACATTGCTAAGAATTATCCTGATAGAAGGGAATAATACAAGAAGATAAATAACAAAAGACAGCATGCCCATTCATCAGAAGATGATGAGCCACCCAAGAAGGTGACTAAAGAAGAAATTGAAGACTATGTTTTGTTTTCTGCCCTCTTAGGATCTATGACACCTAGAGAGGATACTTGGCTCATAGACAGTGGTTCCTCTAAAAGGACTTCCCCTAGAAAGTTTCACTTGGAGATGATTATCAGTACCCTATCAAATGAATGGGAGAATCCACCTACAAACTTGATTCAAGGACTCCGATGAGAATAAAGGATGTACTTTATGTACCAAGTTTGAAAAAGAACTTACTTTCTATCTTATCTCTAGATAAGAAAGGTTTAGGGTTGCATTCATAGATGGTGAATTTCTTATGTGGCCTAAAGGAAAAACCATAAAAGATGCAGTTGTTATTGGAACAAAAGAAGGTGGTTTGTACAAGTTAAAAGGTCACTCATGTGCAACCTTGAATCACTCCACTGAGTGTCCTTGTGAACTTTGGAATAGAAGACTGTCTCACATCAACTACAAATCCTTACCATATGTAAGCAAGGTAGTTATAGGTTTACTAGAATTTAAGGTTGATCATATAGGTGTATGCAAGGGATGTGCACAAGGAAATAACATAAAGAATCCTTTCCTAAAGAGCAATAGTAAAGAAGAAGGAATATTGGAGCTCATCCACTCAAATCTATGTGGTCCAATGGCATCAAACTCTCTAAGAGAGTATGTATATTATGCATCATTTATTGATGATTACTCTCGTAATACTTGGGTTTAGTTCTTAAAATGAAAAGATGCAGTACTCAGAAAGTTTACTGAATTCAAATCCTTGGTAGAAAAACTCTCCGAAAGAAAAATCAGGATACTCAGGTCAGATAATGGAGGATAATACACCTCAAATGAATTTGGATTTTTTGCAGAGATGTTGGGATTAAGAGGAACATGTAGCTCATATTGAATAAGTATATGAAGAAGAACATATAGCTCCTAGATTTGCAGGACCACTAAATGAAGTTACAGTTACCCCTGATGATGAGATTCCAGAAGATCATTATATGATAGAATCTAAAGAACCTCCTTGGATGACGATCTCTCACAAGATAAAGACAACTTGGGAAAGGGAACTTATTCAAGATGTAGAGAAGTATGGTTCCCTAGAAGGAACCATGAGACAAAGCAAGAAACCTAAGCCATTTTCCAGTTATATGGCTTTGATGTGTGATCTCATAGAAAAGGAACCTACTTTCTTTGAATAAGCCATTTAGAAGAAAGAATGGGTGGATTCCATGATAGAAGAATACCAATCCATAATCAATAATTATGTGTTGGAAGTAGTTCCCAGACCAAATAACAAAGATGTGGTATCTTCCAAGTGGATATACAAGATACAACATACATCAGATGAAAGTATTGAAAAACATAAAGCAATATTTGTGGCTCATGGTTTTTCTGAAAAGGAAGGTATTGATTATGAAGAAACATTTTCTCCTATAGCAAGATACACTTCTATATGAACCACCATATCTCTTGCATCCAAAATGAAGTGGAGGTTGCACCAGATGGATGTGAAACCAACTTTCCTAAATGGTTTTATCAAAGAATAAGTGTATATAGAACAACCACAAGGGTTCTAATTTGAATATAAAATGACTCTTGTCTGCAAGTTGAATAAATCTTTGTACGGGTTGAAGCAAGATCCTAGAGCTTGGTATGGTAGAATTGATAGTTTCCTTACAAGCTTGGTCTTTACCAGGAGTAAATTTTATTCTAACATTTACTTCAAGGTTATGAATGATGAGCTAGTTATATTTCTACTATATGTGGATGACCTATTCTTAATAGGAGAAGAAAATATCATCACAAATTGTAAGAAGAAGCTCAGTACAGAGTTTGAGATGAAATACCTTGGCCTTGTGAATTATTTCTTAGGTCTTGAAGTTTGGAAGAGCCCAGAGAATATCTTCCTTAACCAAGGAAAGTATGCAGTTGAAATACTGAAGAGATTTGACATGTTGGAATGTAAATCCATGAAAACAACCATGGAAACAAAGTTGAAGCTCCTAGTTGATACTTCATCAGAATTGGTTGGTGCTACTCTATATAGACAGATTATTGGTGCATTGATGTATTTGACGAATACCAGGCTAGATATATTCTTTGTTGTGAACATCGTGAGACAGTATCTGGTAGAGCCAAGACATGTTCACCTTATAGCTGCAAAACATGTGATGAGATACCTTAAGGGTATGTTGGATTATGGTCTTTGTTATACTAGAGATCATAACTTTAGAATGTATGGTTATACTGATTCATATTGGGTAGGAAGTGATTCTGATAGGAAGAGCACTTCAGGATGTTGTTTCAGTTTGGGTTCATTCGTGACTTCATGGAAAAGAAGGAAGCAATCCAGTATTACTTTCAGTACGACAGAAGTAGAATATATTGTAGCATGTTATGCCAATTGTGAAGACATATGGCTTCGGAAGTTGTTGAAAGTTCTATTCAATATGGAGATGGAAGCCACTGTGATTTTATGTGATAACCAAAGTTGCATAAATATGCTGGAGAACCCAGTATTCCATTATAATTCGAATCACATAGAGATCCAGTATCACTACATTTGTGATATGTTGCATAGGGGAGTTGTAAATCTCCAATATGCTGGCACAAATGAGCAAGTTTCATATGTGTTGACCAAGCCTCTATCTCATGTGAAGTTTGAGTACTTCTGAGACAAGATTGGTGTTTTCCAAAAGGACCTCCCTCGAAAGGGGGATTGATGTTGATGATACTATGGTATCCTGACAAAAAAAAGTATCTCCATTAGGATTTTATATCCTATGGGATTGATCATCCCTGGAAAAATCCTTAAGGTATGATAAGGACGATCTATTAGAGTAACTGTGTATCTATATGCCAATTGTGGTCAATAGTAGTAGCTCCGTTAGGATTTTATATCTTAGGGAATATTTTGATTCCTAGGCAGATCCTAAAGGTCTGGAAAGAAAGGTCTGTCAGAGTACCACATGGTATCTTGTTAGGATTTTATATCCTAGGGAATCTTATGATTCCTGAGCAGATCCTGAATGTCCAGTAAGGATGGTTTGTCAGAGTACCACAAAATTTTGTTGTTTCACCTGCCTCATTTTGTTGCCATATGATGATGATGTTGTTGTCTCATCCCCATGTTGATGATGTTGTTGTCTCAGCCTCATGCTTCCGATGTTGTTGTTTCATCCTCGTTCTATTGATGATGTTGTTGTATCATCCTCATGTTGTTGATGATGGTGTACCAACCTCGGGTTGGTGATATTGTTTTTTTAGTGTTATGCTAATTTATGTTGATGTTTTAGCCTCATGCAGATGATTATGATGATTCTACTCCAACTCCATGTTGTGAACGATGATGATATTGATGATGAGAAAAAACTTCCGATGTTTTTTAGTTATGCTAGTCAGTGTTCCATATGCTGATGACGTTGCTTCCTGCTCTCTCCCCTGATGATGTTGTATTGGGTTAAGTCAGTAGAATAACATTCTTGTCAAGGGGGAGTGTTGAAATATTGTAGATTCAAAGAATAATGTAATTATATTTGAGTTATTATATTATAAATCAAATCCTATTTTGTGGATTGATCATGTCGGGTTTTGTATAAGACCAATTCCCCTCTTATGGATTGGTCAAACCATATTTATATGGTGGTATTATTAAAGTTGGCCCCTAGGGTTGATAAATTGGTTTTAACCACTCTTGGATGAAGTCGTCCCTACTAAGTGAAGAGACATAACCCTATCACATCCTCAACTAGTATTTATAAGTGAGGATGTAGCCTTACCTGTTCACTCACTCACTCACACTTCTAGTTCACATATTTTAAAGGAAGTTGCAGTTGCGGGAGGAAGGAGAAGAGAGGCACATGCTTAGTCCTAGTTTATTCTTGGTGGTTTGGTTAGTCTTGGAATTGTATTGGCAATCTATTACTAGGGAATTTTTTGATGGATTTTCTCCCCCATGAGGGTTTCCCAGGATAAAATGCCGTGTACCTTGTGATTGTGTTTCATTCAGTGATCTTGTTTATGTTGTTGTTTCATAAATGCATTGAAATCTCTAGTAAATTGAAAATTACCTAATAACAAAATTGAACTTAACAATAAAAGGAGGTTTCCCCCTTAAAATAGACTGTTACTCATTGAATTTTTATCATTCTTAATCCATTGGTTCATAACATTATATACATGAGAGTGAGAGGAGAATAATTCCCATGATGCATGTGGGACAAGTTGGTCTAAGTTTACAAAATTCCATAGGCATGTAAAACACAAGCACTTCCGAGGAGGTCACCCATCCCAGGACTACTCTATCCCAAGCGCACTTAATTGTGGAGTTTTGATGGGATCCAATGCATTAACACTATAGGCATGTACATAATACAACTAGGAAATCATTACATGATGGTTGTAATTAAAAAATGGAGATGGAATTACATTACATTCCGCTTCAAAAGGGTGAATATCATGGTTTACCAAAACCACAGGCTAAAAAATGTTGATTCAGCAGAAACGGTGGATGTCCACCAAGATTCACTTGGATCATTCCTTTCAATTTAGGAAGAAATGGTCCCCATTGCATCAAGTTCCCTCAGGAGATGGGGAAACATTTTCTAAATATAAACCTTGGTGAACCGCTTTCCTTGTTGAAGTAGTTGTCTTTTGTGTACTTGGAATTATCTTTTTGAAGGATGTCATGAACCTATTGTTGGAGGTTTTGGATCCATTCAAAAACTCTAGTTGCATGACCTACCCTAGTTTGAGTGTGGTAGGACTCTGTTAGTGATGATGCAACCAAAATAGCTATATCAATGGGAACTAATGGATGGAACCCAAAGAACACCTAAAAATTAGGGCCATAGCCAATAAATCTATGAAGGGATCTATTATAAGTATGTTAAACATATGGAAGAATCTCATCCTCGAGAAGGGACATTCCATAAATTGGACCATTGGGTAAAGGATATCTAGGAACCTAGTCAATGGAATGATTGGCTTGGCCATGCAAAGGCTCCCCATTAGATGAAAAAATATATTTATGCTCCTCGATAATATTGTTGACCTGCTTCTACTGTATAGAAAGGTCTTGGGACAAGGCTATCATGGTTGTGGTGACCTTTTAACCTTCTTACCAGATCATGAAAAGAGAAAACTTTGTGGCACTATTTTTCGAGATCAATGAAATGGAAGTAGTCATAACTACCTCTGGTATCCTGTAAATTTGATCCCTCATAGTAGAAATGAAACTAAGAGACTGAGACTCATAAACATCATGACATTTACACATATATGGTTGTCCTAAATAACATCACAGAATTCAATAAGGAGAAAATCACACAGTACCTCATATTTGAAGGGCTTGATGTCGTAGGATAGGCGACATTGTTGGTTGATGTGAAGGTATCGTCCCTAGATCAACCAACCAATGGTGTATGGTTGGATTTGTCGCATCATCAACAAATTCAATAACTTGATGATATTGGCCAATATTAGGTTCTTCTAACTCCTATTGTCAACAATTAAATGTAGTGGGGTCCCCTTCACCCACATCTTTGAATGGAAGAGGCTCTCTCCTTCCTCAAGCTCCTCTGACTCATCTAGTTGGATCTTTATGGTTGTGATGGTAGCACTAGGTTCTGCATTGATGATATTCTTTCCCTATTCTGAATCATATTTTGAGTTAGGGTCCAACTCCTTTTATTTAAGCTCGGAGAACAATGATTGTTTAGAGATGAATTCATTAGTGTTGTGCTAGTGGACTTTGTGGAACTCACACCACTTTCTAAAGTCCTTCGTCGTCTTCCTCTTACCGTTCTTTTCCTATCGCTTGGATTGGTTTTCTTGAGATCGACCATCCTTTCTCTGTCCCTTGTTTTATGAGTTACGAAGACGTATGATATGATTATGGTGTTTTGGATTTGTAGACCCAAACTTTCACTTATTTCGTTGCTTAAATTTCTACTCAATTTTGATAGCATATCGATAAGAATCTCCTAATGAGGAGATTTCCAAGAAATCCATATTTATTTGGATGTACCTGTGTAGGCCATTGCGTTACTTTAGAACCAAGTGTCTCTTAGAATATGTAATACCCTACTTTGAGCGCAGTGTATAGAAGACGTTGGTATATTATGGAAGTATATGGTCTCTCTCCTAACACATAGTCATCCATCTCATATATTGGTCATGATACATTCCCACAAGGTATAAATCCTCCTTGAGGGAATACACAAAGGATACCTAGGTGGTTTCTCTCTTGAATAACATATATTCATTCATGGTGTGCCTATCCCAGTAACCCTCCCACCAATATTTGACATGGGGAATGGATTTAAGGGTTGTGAAGGTGATCTTTTCTCCATCAATTTTTTTTTGGATAGAGTAATAACCTTCTAGTAAATTCAACCATTTCTCTAGAGCATCTGCATCTATATATCCTTCAAATAAGGGGATATAAAAATTATCATGTACCTTTAAAGGTGTTATACCTTTGAAATGACTTCTTTTTGAAGATGCCTTGGTTACCATTAGTAGTCATTGAAGGATCTAAGTGAATTTTTCCATCATCTCATTCCTTTGTCACGTGAGGGATTTATTGAAAAACATCTTGAAAGGATATCCTCCTCCATAATCTATCTTTTCTTCCACCATGTGAGGCCACTTTTGGAAAGAGTGGTCATCCCCAAGAAAAAATATATCAAGACTCAACTCTCTATACCATGAACTCATTGGGCACATGCATCCAGAAATAAAAAGGAACATATTTCTCGGATACCATTGATATGTATTATATTGAGACCAAAATGAGATACAAACAAAACTATAGTAGAGAACACAAAAATACAGTGAATCCCAACTTCTTTTAATGAATAATAGAATACTATAAAGAAAAGCTAGCTAGAATGGTGGTAGTATATCTATAAAGAGAAAGATATGTCAATTATCTCATTCATAATAATAATTACATCACACTACATTTCATTCTCAAAGGACCTCCTTCACCTCCATTATATATTATAGAGTAAGAGGAAAAACATTTTCTTGATGCATGTGGGATAAATTGGTATAAGTTTACACAATTCCATAGGCATGTAAAACACTAGGACTTCTTGGGAGGTCACCCATCCCAGTACTACTCTAATCCAAGCATGCTTAACTACATAGTTCTAATGGGATCTAGTGAATTAATTTTATAGACATGTACATAAGACCACTAGGAAATCATTGCATGATGGTTGTAATTAGAAATGGAGATGAAATTACATTACATTCTGCATCAAAAGGGTGAATATCATGGTTTATCAAAACCATAGGATTGAAAATGTTGATTCACTGGAAAAGGTTGATGGCCACCAACATCCACCTAGATCATCTTCAAAATACTTGTTTCCTTGGAAAATGATGTCCTTTGCACTTTGGTAATGTTGAAATGTGGGTATCATCCGCAAAGTTTTGATGTGGTCCAATAATACACCTTTAGGTCATGGTTCCTAGCCACTCATATGCATAGGGTAATCTCTTTCAAGGTTGTAGCTTCCTTTCTGGCATGAGGGACATTCAATAGAGCAAACCTTCCCATTTTAATGGGAAACTTGGGCCATGTTTTCTTGGCATTGGTAGATAAGGAGCCAATGATTCCTACCTCTACTATCTAGTATTTTATCTCCTTGATCATCAACCTATCAGGGACAATTTTGGGGAGTAATTGAGGTGGACAAGAACACCCAAATACCATGATATAGGTATAATTCCTTTCCATATACCAGTATCCTATGCCTTTTAAAGGTTTGATGGATTTTGGGGTTAATATATGGGATGGATGGCCAAAAGTGACAAAAAATAGGGTTCTAAAAAATTATCACAAATTTCATTAAAAATTCTATTGTAATTGTTTTCCCACAACTCCGAGAAATAAATATGAATAGGTGATGAATCAGAGTTCCAACTCCAACCCATTTCAAGAAAAGGAATCAGAGTTCCAACTCCAAACCTAGTTCTTCGTTGACAAGATATTATTTGGAAGATACAAAAATGTTAGCAGACATGATCTACTCCCAATCAAATATTTTTTCTTGTTCTGCTACGTAATGTGGAATTGGTACTCATTCGAGCTTGAAATGGGTACTTCCTTCCACTCCATAATGTATGCAAATCATGGACACAACGACTTGGTAGGGATTCTTAAAGTATTTTATTTTAATACACCCTATTTTCCTTTGTAGTGAATGACATATCCTCATTCCACCATTCTTCATTTATATCAACCAAACTAGTGTTCTCCTTGTTGAAGGCATCTAGAAAATGCTTGTTAAGGTAAGTGTCTAGATTTTGAAATTGGTACATCCTGTGAATATAGTCTAGATGTAACAAAGTGATGGGGTTTCCTTCTTCATTCAATATCATGGATTTCTTCATCTCCTTATGTGTATATACCTAGCTAGCTGCATCATTATATGGAAAAATTGTTGGTTGAGCAGTAATGGCATATAACCTGCTCTTCTTGATATTCATGTACACAACAATATCTTCATCTTCTTCTGGGAAATTCTCATTGTCAAATAGTCTATACATATCATTCCATGTATGTCATCCTTTGATCCCATCGAAATGGATGGTATCAGATATGATTAGGGAATCTTGAGCTTTTCCCTGAGATGGGACATTAGCAGGAGGATCCTTCCCCTTGCACATTTGAGATTTAGACATGATTGCCTTGGAAATATTGTATAGTTTACAACCTAATAAGGGGTTTATTCAATATTTTATCACTGTGAATACACAAAGTACCACCAAATATATCTAAATTCACTCTTTTACAATAAATTTGTTTGTATGTCATTCAATTCAACAAATAATTCTCAATGACTAAGGGTAAGCTTACATTGGCATATATTATGTCATATTCTTTAAGAAATAACTACTATAGCTAGTCCATCAAGTCTATAATTAGCACCTTTTTGACCTATCATTCTGTAATCAGTGCATTCAAATTCAATATTTCAATGCGAAGGAAAGGTATAGAATGAGTAATGTTGTGGGAAGAGGCTTGCGGAAAAATACTCGTGGGAATAAGTTCGCAAGAGGATATTCATAGGAAGGAGCTTGCCAAAAAAGAATAATGGGAAGAATTTTGTGGGGGGATATTTGATATCTAAAAAATTCAATGGAGAAAAGATAAAAATATAATTATGATAGATTTGTGTGTTGCGGGATTCGGGAGGATCAAAATACAAGGTGAAGTTACCATTTTGATGGGAAGAACCTGAAAAGGCGTTCCAGAAATGATTGTGGAAATAGGACTGTGGAAAATTCATAATAAAGGTTATCTCATGATCCTAATAAGGAAATCCCTAAAGTTAGTCTTGACATTCTTGCGAGCTACGGGTTTTGGAAAATTTGTAAAAGGAGTTAGCTTGACATTTTGATGGGGAGAGCCTACAAAGGTAAGCTCAATAATCTTTCATCTTTTGGGTTGCAGGAAAAAATGAGGCAGTTCCAAATGGACTCCCTATTGGGATGACTCTAAAAGGTTAATCCCAATAGGATTGTAAATCTCATATTTTGGAAAAACCCTTTGAGTGTGATGAAATATATTTCTGATGGAAACAACCCAAATGAAAAGAGTTTGATAGGATTGTGGGTTCTCATTTCATAAAATATAGTGAACATTGTAGATCATCATGCATGATTCTGAATAGGACATTGGCCTATTTCAATTCAATTCCAATTAAACTAGGGACAAGCATGGGCTTAAATAATCTAATAATTCTTTAAACAATTTAATGTCGGGAAAGATGAATAACATGAAAGAGGATATCAAAGGTGAATGAGTGAAAAATACCATCTTCTATAAATAACACAATATTTATCAAACTTGGAGAAGTACTCTTTCTCTTCATAGTTTATTTAGAAATTTGGTGGGAGGGCCCATTTAATTTTCTTGAAACATGAAAATTTAATGGGATTTTTTGTAGGTACAATGGGTACAAAGACTAGTGGAACATTAGAAGTATTTCCACTATCACCTAGACACCAACTTCCCTCATTTTATTTAAGGAAAAATCCGACACAAGGGAGGCTTCCCTAGTAGCCCCTATGGTTTCTAAGGCAATACAATTCAAGTACTAGGTCACCTGTGTAACTACCTAAATTACCACCAATGGAATATGATAGATGACTTATGGATTAGGTGGTTACTCAAAGTAAATTTCAAATATAGGGTTTTCTCTTTTTAGGGTTGTTTTAGAGGATCCATTAAGTCACTATATGATGCAAAATTATCCCCAAATAGTCCAAACCTTAAAATTACTTAGGTCCATCATAAAATTTGCATACAAGACAAATAAATTATAGTAGTAAACAAGTTATAAAATCGATGTATTTCAGCCACTTCAACATACTACAAAGAAGTGAATTTTAGGGATAAAATAAGGGATAAAACTATGTTTCAAGGTAAATTATTAATTCTGAAAATTCAAGAGTAAATTATGAATTTTTAGAATTAAAAATTTACCTTGAAACATAGTTTTATCCCTTATTTTAGCCCAAAAATTCACTTCTTTGTAGTATGTTGAAGTGGCTTAAATACATTTGTGTTATAAATTGTTTACTACTATAATGTATTTTTCTTGTATGAAACTTTTATGATGACCTAAGTAATTTTAAGATTTGGACTATTTGGGGATAATTTTGCATCATACAATGACTTAATGGACCCTCTAAAACAACCCTAAATAGAGATAAACCTATATCTGAAATTTACATTGAGTAACCACCTAATCCATAAGTCATATATCATAATCCATTGGTGGTAATTTAGGTAGTTACATAGATTACCTAGTACTTGAATTGTATTGCCTTAGAAACCCTAGGGGCTACTAGGGAAGCCTCCCTTGTGTTGGATTTTTCCTTAACTAGAATGAGGGAAGTTGGTGTCTAGGTGACAGTGGAAACACTTCTAATGTTCCACTAGTCTTTGTACTCATTGTACCCACAACAACTACCATTATATTTTCATGTTTCAAGAAAATCAAATGGGCCCTTCCACCAAATTTCTACATAAATTATGAAGAGCAAGATCATTTATCCAAGTTTGAGAAATCTTGTGTTATTTACAGACAATGGCATTTTTCACTCGTTCACCTTTGATATCCTATTTCATGTTATTAATATTTCTCGACATTAAATTGTTTGAAGAATTATTAGATTATTTAAGCCCCTATCCATCCCTAGTTTAATTGGAATTGAATTTAAATCGGCCAATGTCCTAATCAGACTCAGAATCATTTCATTTTATTTTTCAAACTTCTTTTAAATTTAATTTGCATCTTTTTTTTAGTGAATTGCAACTTTCCTTTCAGTAGTGTTGAATTACTTATTAGTCATTTCCCCCCAATGAAGTAACCCTTGTAGTCCTAGGATAAACATGATTCCCCTTCTTAGATAGGTGTATGTGTGGAGTTTGCACATATAGTGTATATTACCTTTCAATTTTGTACGACCCCGAGTTGACATTTAAAGTTGTAAGGTAAGGACTGCAAGATTGTTTTTTCTATTCTTTGTCCCATCACTTAACCCTTAGACTTGAAACAAAAACCAAGTATACAAAGATTATAAATGCAAAAAACTAGATACTAGAGACAAATAAGATGAAATATGAAAAATATGTCTTTGTATTAATTTATTATCAGAAAATGGAAAACAATGTTCACTTGCATCTTAAGGTAGGATGACCTTCCACTAAGTAGAGCTCCAATTACAAAAATACTTGATAAAAACATTACATAGCCTCCTTCCTATTTAAATAGAGTCACAATAGAAAAGGCCTAACTACATTTAGTTCCATCATTAATGAGTACCAACTACCTAGTGGTCCTTATCATAAATATGACCCTTTTACATTGAATAACTATCCACTACTGATCTAATGGGAGGTTAGGGTATGACCTTAACACTTTAATTAATCTAAAGTACTACATTCTAGGTCCTTTTGATGGGTTCGTTTGGGAGATGGTGTTGACAACCTTAATAAAATTTAAAAGGTTCCTTCTTCATTCAAAGATTAATTTCTATTTGATAGGATCCTAGCTAGTAGGGAGTTACTTAAAATTTGGGCTAAGTGATAATGTCCTTGGTTAAAATCCATTATTCTAGTTACTATACTTTGAAAACCTCTATAAAGGAAAGTGTATAAAAAAATCAATTTTGAACCACCTCAAGAAGGTTTGAGAAATTTTATAAAAGGTTTCATAGTAGATATTAAACACTTGGATTAGATGATATAAATATTACAAATTTGAAGAGATTTGTAGGGTCCATTGCACATCGACATTCAAACCTCTAGTGGGTTATATTGTATTATATATTTAGGGTACAATAAGGGTGAGTGATTTTTAGAATTTTTATAGAGGTTGCACAATATACGTTATTGTCCCATAATTGACTAGAATATATTGAGAAGGTGGGGTCCAAATAACCAAGTAAATTCAAGAAATTGTGCAAGTGATATTGTAGATGGACCTCAAACACCTAGGTGGATTCGGTTACAATGATAGTGATGGGTTTAGAGGATTAGTGGGGATATAAGGACTTGTGTAGGTAGTGTGCATATGTTCAACAAAAAAAGGTGTTTCCAAATAGGTTCAACACCTTAAGCAACTGTTCACACAAACAAATCAAAGATTACTACACTAGTGTATTACATGGTTAAAACCCTCAAATAGAGAAATAGTCCATGACCATAGCCAACACAACCACTTAGGGAAATATATTAATGAAAAAGGAAAAAAATACATGAGAGTTTTTCACAATTGATCACCAACAAATGACCCTCCATGCTATTTAAATAGAAATCATGGACTAATCAAGTCTTAATCCATAGATCAATATAGTCATTAGTATCTAGGAGGATATGAATTGTTGTATAAATTTATGTCTAGAACATATCACAATCATTGGATTACATAACCACAAATGCATACTAAAGAAACACATTTTACCTAAAAACACATTAGACCAAGTTGATCTTAACCAATTCCTAAGTACCTAAATATCCTAGCTACATAATGGACACTAAACACCCAACTTAATTGAATTAGAGTAAGGCCTTAGGTCCTTGGGACTAGGTGGATCTGAAGGCTTGTGTAAATGGGATTGGACACTGAATGGTTAAAACCATCAAACAGAGAAATAGTCCATGACCATAGCCAACACAACCACTTAGGGAAATATATTAATGAAAAAGGAAAAAAATACATGAGAGTTTTTCACAATTGATCACCAACAAATGACCCTCCATGATATTTAAATAGAAATCATGGACCAATCAAGTCTTAAGCCATAGATCAATATAGTCGTTAGTATCTAGGAGGATATGAATTGTTGGATAAATTTATGTCTAGAACATATAACGATTGTTGGATTACAAAACCAAAAATGCATACTAAAGAAACACATTTTCCCTAAAAAAACATTAGACCAAGTTGATCTTAACCAACTCCTAAGTACCTAAATATCCTAGCTAAATAATGGACACTAAATGTAGCACCACTTTTCACTCACTACTGTGTAGGTATTACTATGCAGAATAACAACATTCTCACTCACAATTAATCACATGCATTCAAAACAAGTTAAACACATTCAACACAGAGTAATCATATGATTTACTGCCATAATCAACAATCAATACTATTTAACATCAATTCATATACACAACAGAATACATGATGATTATAATACACAGAGATACAAAAACATAATTAAAGCATCATCTGGTACTTATCTTTGAATAGTGGTAGATTCCACCAACCAAGTGCAAGCCTTCCACGAACCTCCCAGCCTTAGACCTCACTGCTCATCAGCTTAACAGTGGGTCACCCCCGAGATGAGACTAAGCTCCACCCCAAGACAAGGAATCCTAGGCTAGGATGAGGTTATAGGGAAACAACACACAACCACGAGGATTGGATTCTCTCCCAGGAACCTCTCACGCTCACTTCCCACAGACCCTCATTCCCCACATGCTTGTTCCACCCCAAGAGTATACACCTTCTCTATCACCTGGACAGTCCTTTGGTTGCTAACCTCCCTTGCCTTGGGTTATAGCAACAAGCCGGACCGGAAGTCTTCGGGCTCTGTGGCAGCTACAAGGTTCCTTCCAGGAGTTCTCTCCTTCCTCTGTACACTCTCTCTCCTGGAGAGGGTGTTTCTCCATTGGCCAACAAGGAACATGCAGTCCAGCACTACGTGGCCACAACAATCAACAGGGAAAACTAACACAGCTTTCCTACAGGCTCAACAATGGCCGAATGGTTCATGGTCATGACTTTGGGATAGAGACCCCACACTAATGTAGACCCTATCAGCCCCTCAGGATTGAGATATGCTCATAGGATTGTTCTATATGCCCTTCGAACTGAATCGGCTCTTTCAGATTCTCTTCTGGAATCCCCTTTCTAATCGATCCACAGGTTCTTTCTCACGGATCACAATCTCACAAGTTCGCGATTCGTGACCTCTGATTCTTCCTCTACAATCCCGCGATAACCGAGATCATGAAATGGCTACAACTCTCCCTTTGTTAGTGCCCTCCTTACACGACCACCGACTAGGCTAAGCACTAGCACCTTTCACCTCTCGCGCCTTCGCGAGTTCAAAGGTCCAACCTTCGTTCCCTTTTCTCCCGAGTCCCCGAGACGCAAGAGGTCAAAAAGATGTTGACTCCTCTGAATATCTAACGTGTGTCCACCGGTCAACTTCCTGGCCCACCATGTGGTTCTGCCACGTGTCTCTTAGGTGAAATCTCGACACTTCATGGCTTCGCTTCTCGCAACTTCAAGCACCCAAATTTCGGGCTCTTCACCTGGCGAACCTTCGAGTTCATGAGATTCTCTGATCTCTAACACCTATCCTCCTCCAATGGATGTCTTAGATTACTTCACAACTTCGTGAATCTGAATGCTAAGCCTTCATCTCAACTCACGAAACCCCGAAATGAGATTTCACGAGTGATCCAATGACCCTGATTTCTTCTGAGCGTACGCTTGAGGAAATCTCAGCGTAACGTACCTTCTTCTCTGCAAGATCTGATGGCTCTTGTGACTTCGCGAATTATTCTCAAAGAATTCCAACCATCCAAAGCTCCCTTGACGATTTATGCGAAGTGAAACACGATGTTCTTCCACAAAATTTCTTCTTCCTGCAACAATGTCACTGCTCCTCCTTTCAACGCTTCAAGGCACCAACCTTTTGTTCTCTTCAGCGAAAACTGTAAAGACCCTATCCTTCCTGAGATTTCTCCAACTCCGAGTCTTAAAGAAGACTCCCACACACATTCATTGTGGCGAATCCTTCAATTACTTCAAATAATTAAAGTCCTTCGACTCTGTGCACTCTCTGCAGCAGCAGTTCTTCAACAATTTCTTAGGTTCACAAACTCTAAGACTTTACTTGGCCTACGCACACCTTGCATGGCTCCTGTGTTCAACTTGCACTTCTACGAGAATGATAACGATTGTTATCTCTCCCGAGCTTTCAGAGATGAACTTTGACTTCTGTCAACGCACTCCTTGCGGACAAACTTCATTGCACTCCTTGCAGGAATTTTACTCACTCAGGCAGAGAAACAATTAAAACTCATTCCTTACTCTTTCTCAAACTTCAAACACAAAGCATGAAATCATATACATAACATATAAAGAAAATGTATAACAGAAAGAAAACATCCATGAGAATAACATTCAACATGCATACAAAGAGAACATATACGACACCATGAATTTGAATCGAAGCATTAAATTCTATCTACCTACATTCATTACACATAAAGGCTCCTATCTACTATGGACAAGAGCGGATCACTCAAGGTACTTTTACAATAATACAAGCATGCCTCCACTTAATGACTTCATTAATATTTCAAAACATTTTCAAAAAAATGTGCTCGGTGCTTTTCCAGCTGTCTCTTATCTCCACGCTGCCTCACTGCTAGCTATGCTTACACACCTTGCGATGCTCCTGCATCATACTCCCTCGCTTGAAAATTTTCATGGGCTCCTGTCCATGAGCTCGCGCATGGTCTATCCATGCTTCTGGATTTTTGCTTCATTCTCCCAGCTAGCATTTTCAACTGGATGGCCCTTCCACTTGACCAAGTATTCAAAGTATTTCTTTCGCTTGGTCCTCTTACCAACTCTTTTGTCCATAATGTGCTCCATCTACGGCTTTTCTTCAACTGGCATTTGTTTTGTCCACTGAATCTCTGGTTTTTCACTACCTACTTCTGATTCCTCAACTTTATAAGGGTACAAATAGGAATCAAATATGTTGATGGAATCATTATAAGAAAATTCCGCCTGTGGTAGAATATTATCCCACTGACTATGGTGTTCTATCAGTAAACTCCTTAGCAAGTCTCCCAAACTCCTGTTTACAACTTCTTTCTGTTCATCCATCTGAGGATGATAAGATGAACTGAACGATAAGTTTGATCCCATCTTTTTCCATAAGGTCCTCCAGAAGTGTCCCATGAACTTAGTGTCTCGATCCGAAACTATGCTCCTTGGTAATCCATGAAGTTGAATGACTTCTTTGAAAAATAGGTTCACAATGTGAGTTGTGTCACTGGTTTTCTGACATGGAATGAAATGTGCCATTTTGGAAAATCTATCCACTACCACAAAGATCGATTCAAACCCTCTTTGTGTTCTCGACAACCCCAATATGAAGTCCATTTTGACTGCATCCCACGGCCTGTTAGGTATGGGTAATGGTTGATAAAAGCCTGCATTCTGCCTCTTCCCTTTTGAATGCTGACAAATTCTGCATCTGTCCACGAATCTTTTGATGTCTGCTCTCATTCCTGGCCAAAAATATGACTCATTTAACTTTTAGAACGTCTTGTCATGACCAAAATGCCCGACCAATCCTCCACTATGTTAATCCTTCAACAGATTCTCCCTCATGGAGCACTTTGGAATACAAAGTTGAT
Source organism: Picea engelmannii (assembly GCA_009831015.1). Lineage (NCBI taxonomy): Eukaryota > Viridiplantae > Streptophyta > Pinopsida > Pinales > Pinaceae > Picea > Picea engelmannii. The sequence continues at coordinate 70,562 of ML790325.1, read as the reverse complement.
TTCCCCTGAATAACAATCCATCCTAGATCATGTATTCTATCCATGGACCTCTGTCCCTGAGAATTGGATTCTCAGCTGCTTCATATGCCTCTTTAAAATTTGGATCATCTCTATACATGTCCCTGAGATCATCAAAACCCAGTATTTTGACTCTAAACTCCTACAACATCAAACATTTCCTGCTCAAAGCATCAACAACTTTGTTAGCAGTTCCAGAAATATGCTTAAGTAGAAAAGTAAAATTATGCATGTATTCAACCTATTTAACATGTATTTGATTCAACTCTCCTGTTGAGTCACAAATTGCAAAGCATGATTGTCACTGTATAAGACAAACTCGTTGGGAATCAAATAGTGTCTCCACTTCTTCAGTGCCTGGATAATAGCATAGAATTCCTTATCGTACGTGGAGTATTTTATCTTGGCTTCATTCATCTTCTCGCTGAAATATGCTATCGTCCTGTCTTCTTGACTCAAGAATGCCCCTATTTCAAATCCACTTGCATCACATTTTACTTGATATGTCTTTGTAAAATCAGGCAACACCAAAATTGGTTGTTCCGTGATTTTCCTCTTCAGCAAATTGAAGCTTTTCTTAGCCTCTTATGTCCAGTGAAAAGACTTGTGTCTCTTCTTCATTGTGTCCATCATCGGTGCACTAATTCCACTGAAATTCTTGATGAACTTCCAGTAGAAACTAGCCAATCCATGAAAACTTCTCACCTCAAAGATGTTCTTTGGTGATGGCCAATTCTGAATTACCTCCACCTTATCTGGATCCATCCTCAATTTATCTACAGAAATAACAAACACCAAATAAATGGGCTATGTCTTCATGAATGCGGATTTCTTCATATTGATCAGCAGCTTCTCTTGCTGTAGTCTCTTCATCACTGTAGCCAAATATTTCAGATGTTTTTCCTTTGTTTTACTAAAAATCAGTATGTCATCAAGATACACAATGACAAATTTTCCGATGAAGTCCTTCAGGACTTCATTCATCAATCTCATGAAAGTACATGGCGCATTTGTTAAACCAAAAAGCATAATAATCCATTCATACAATCCTTCGTTAGTCTTGAAGGTTGTCTTCCATTCATCACCTTCTCTCATGCGGATTTGGTGATAACCACTTTTCAAATCAATCTTTGAAAAAAAATTGGCTCCACTCAAACAATCCATCAGATCATCCATCCTTGGCAATGGAAATCTGTACCTGATGGTTATTTTTTTGATTTCCCTCAAGTCAGTACACATCCTCCAGCCTCCGTCTTTCTTTGGATTGAGTACTGTCAGAACAACACATGGACTCAAACTTTTTCTGACCAAACCTTTGTCCATTAAATCATGGACCTGTCTTTTGACCTCTTCATTCTCCTACGGTGTCAATCTGTATGCTGCTTTGTTTGGAAAACTAGCTTCAGGTATGAGATCAATTTGATGACTTATACTTCTAATTGGTGGCAACGAACGAGGTAGTTCATCCACTACTATGTCAGTGAACTCTTCCAATAGTTCTTGAACCTCTTCTGGTAAATCATCTACCCTTGTGCTTGTTAAAGCAATCTTTGGCTTCCTGACCACAATGAATTGTGATTCCTCCTTCTTCTTAACCTCTATAAGAATTTCCTTCCCACTCATGAGAAGTACAGTGTTACTTCAGGTTTCACCTCTTTGTCCTTGATTGGAAGCAACATGTGAGTTCTCCCATTCTTCTCTAGGGTGTATGTGTTCTTCCTCCCATCATGAATCACATTCCTATCATATTTCCACGGTCTACCTAGAAATAGATGACAAACATCCATAGGAATAACATCACAGATTATTTCATCTTTATACCCTCCTATTTTAAACTCAACTAAACATTACTTAGTGACATTTACTTGATGTCCTTTTTGCAACCACGAAACTTTGTATGGGTTTGGATGATCAATCGTCTCCAGCTCTAGTTTTTCTACCATTTCCATTGAAACGAGATTGTCTATGCTACCATTGTCCACAATGACCTTGCATACCCTGTCCTTGGTCTTGCAAGCAGTCCAAAAAAGTATGTTCCTTTGGACCGAACTCTCCACTTCCTTCTCTGGTGTCAAAAGAACTTTTCGCATCATCAACGATCTTCCACCTTCAACATCCTCTGCCTCAACATTTCTCCTTAGTGATTCGGCAATGTGAGTCTCTCCTTCCTCTTTCTTCTTTTCTAGACATTCATAAGACTTGTGTCCGATATTTCCGCATGTGAAGCATTTTATCACTCCACCTCTTCCTCTTCTTCTACCTCTAGTACGAGGAAAAATGTTGTTATCAACATACTCTCCTCTCTGATCAGCATACTGCCTTCTCTGTCCAGCATATTGCCCTTTCTGTGAGCTTCCACCTCTCTCAATATGAGGTTTCTTCCATTCTTCCTTAGGCTTCTGATTTCTATCTTGGACGACTGATTTTCCCCTGTCTTGACTTCTGCGTTGGCCTCTTTGACCTTGTTTTCGGTTCAGCTTCTCTTTTGCCTTTAGAGCCATTTGATAAGAATATTCCACTGTTCGATGGTCATCATGATCATCTCATCCTAAATTTCATATCTCAGGCCATTCATATACCTGACAACCTTTTCATCATTACTTTCACGATGACCTACTCTGATGTTCAGCCTATAGAACTCTTTAGTGCACTCCTTCACTATCATTAGCTTCTGTCTCAAATTTTGCATTCTTTGAAACAGAGTAATTTGGTAATCTCTGGGAATGAATTTTGCCTTCATCTTTGCGATCATCCTATCCCAACTCTTGATTTTTTGCTTACCTTTGTAGCGTCTGTCATCTTGTAGCTCATCCCACCACAATGCTACATGTCCTTTAAGTCTCGTGACAACATGTTTGATCTTCTTGTACTCTTCGACATCTTCATAGTCAAAATAGGTGTCCAGATCTCTAATCTAGTCTAGAAGCTCTTCGGCATCCAGATTTCCTTCATATACTGGAATGTCCATTTTTGCCTTAGCACCCATTCTTGCAACAGCCCTAATCAGACGTTTGTTTGCTGCATCTTCTGCTGTGACCTCTTCTCCTTCATGTTCGACCTCATCTTCACTTTCAGAATCACTAAGATCCCCAGAATCGCTTGTGCGCCTCTGTGTTGTCTCCATGTCCTCACGTCTGGTGCGTAGGTCACACATCTCTCTCTCTCCATGGCTGGATACGACATCTGCCTACCCCTTCTTCTCGACATCTCCCTATCCTTTGGTGGATTGGGTGTTTGTTTGTCTCTTCTTCTCGATGGCATCGTGAATCTTCCTTCCTCTCTTTCCTTGTCTGAAGTATACAAACAGAGAAAGCTCTGATACCACTTGACATAGACTCTATCAGCCCCTCGGGACCGAGATCCACTCACAGGATTGTTCTATATGCCCTTTAAGCCAAATCGGGTCTTTCGGATTCTCTTCTGAAATCCCCTTTCTAATCAATCCATAGGTTCTTTCTCACAGTTCATGATCTCGCAAGTTCATGAGTCATGACCTACGACTCTTCCTTTGCGATCCCATGATAACTGAGATCATGAAATGGGTACAACTCTCCCTTTGTCAGCGCCCTCCTTACGCGACCACTGGATAGGCTAAGCACTAGCACCTTTCGCCTCTCGTGCCTTCACGAGTTCAAAGGTCCAACCTTCGTTCCATTTTCTCCTGAGTCCCTAAGACGTGAGAGGTCAATAGGATGTTGACTCCTCCAAATGTCTGACATGTGTCCGCTAGTCCACTTCCCAGCCCACTGTGTGGTTTTGCCACATGTCTCCTAGGTGCAACCTCGACACTTTGTGGCTTTGCTTCTCGCAACTTTGAGCACCCAAATTTCATGCTCTTCACCTGGCGAACCTTCGAGTTCGCGAGATCCTATGATCTCTGACACCTATCCTCCTCTGATGGAGGGCTTAGATTAATTTGTGACTTCACAAATCCGAATGCTAAGCCTTCAGCTCCTCAACTCACAAAACCCCGAAATGAGATTTCACGAGCGATCCAACGACCCTGATTTCTTTTGAGCTTATGCTTGAGGAAAGCTCACCATAACGTACCTACTTATCTACAAGATCTGAAGGCTCTTGTGACTTCGCAAATTCTTCTCAAATAATTCCAACCGTCCAAATCTCCCTTGAAGATTTCCGCGAAGTGAAACACGGTGTTCTTCCACAAAATTTCTCCTTCCTGCAACAACGTCACTACTCCTCCTTTCAATGCTTCAAGGCACCAACCTTCTGTGCTCTTCGGTAAAAACTGCGAAGACCCTATCCTTCCTGAGATTTCTCCAACTCCGAGTCTTAAAGAAGACTCCCGCATACACTCCTTGCAGTGAATCCTTCAATTACTTCAAAGAAATGAAGTCCTTCGACTCTGCACACTCCCTGCAGCAGTAGTTCTTCAACAATTTGTTAGGTTCACAAACTCTAAGAATTTACTCGGCCTGCGCACACCTTGCACGGATCTTGTGCTCAACTTGAACTTCTACAAGAATGAGAACAGTTGTTATCTCTCCTGAGCTTTCAGAGATGAACTCTGACTTCTGTCAATGCACTCCTTGCAGGAATTTTACTCACTCAGGCAGAGAAACAATTGAAACTCATTCCTTAATCTCTCTTAGACTTCAAACATAAAGCATGAAATCATATACACAGCATATAAAGAAAATGTATAGCAGAAAGTAAACATCCATGAGCATAACATTCAACATGCACACATAGAGAACAAATACGACACCATGAATTTGAATCGAAGCTCTTTCTATTAATTCAAATCTCTGTACATGGGTGTTTTCAACTACAACTCTCTGCTCTCTTCTCTATGCTCTATGCTATATATTGACAATCCATAATAATGTTACAACTACACAATGATGGTGTCTATATCCCGTTTCCCTCTTGCACTCTAAAACTGTCTAATCTAAGCATTAAATTCTATCTACCTACATTCATTACACATAAAGGTTCCTATCTACTATGGATGAGAGAGGATCGCTCAATTTCCTTTTACAATAATACAAGCATGCCTCCACTTAACGACTTCATTAATATTTCAAAACATTTTCAAAAAAATTTGCTCGGTGCTTTTCCAGCTGTCTCTTATCTCCGCGCTGCCTCGCTGTTGGCTATGCTTGCACGCCTTGCGATGCTCCTGCATCACACACATAGGCTCGATTTCAGATAGAGGATACACATAGATTCTCTAGACGAACACAGGTTTTTCAGTTCAGAATATGTACGAGGTTTTTGTGTAGAGGTTGGATCCGTCGTACCACTCAGAGTCTGTATGCCCTCAGGCTGTCGGGTGGTATGGAGGAGAACCCCCATCACGTCTCATCTTCGCCATTTTATTTGCATGGGTCGGGGATGACACTTGTTGCATTGGAAACTACATGCATTTACCCAGCATGCATCACCTTCCTCATGGTTAGGAACTTAGGATAAAACATGAAATGCTCATGTCGTTTTAGAATAATATTAAAATATTATTCCCAAGGCTGAAGCCCCCTAGGCTTAACACTTAGCCCCTTTTCCCACCTTCCAGCCCCTAATCCCTTGCCTTCTCCGTGGAAGCTCAATCCTCCTTCACTCATTCATCGTGGTCAGTCTGCACCTGGCGGTGTTTACAAATTTTTATTAATTTGTTCTACGTGATTACATATACAACAGCAGGCTCCTAGCCTTCAACACTTAGGCTCCCTAGCCTAATAAACACATAAGCCACCAGCTTATAAAAACTTGGCTCACCAGCCTACAAAATATAATTACAATTCCTTTCAGAACATGATTTACAACAGGGCTCGGCCTTGGGGACACTACAATCCCCCTCCCCTTATTTCTGCACTGTCCTCAGTGCAACTTACACTATCTCTGCAAGCCTTTCAAAATTTTCAAAAATATGTGGGTACTTTGCCCACATAGAATCTGCATGCTCCCATGTCGCATCCTCAGGACTGTACCAGGTCCACTAGACCTTTACAAAATCTATAGCTCGATCTCGGAGCTGTTTTCTTTTCCTGTCCAATATGCATACAAGATGCACTTGCAGGACACCTTCTGGTTCCACCTGAATCACATTCCAATCGATAACATGATTAGCCTCAGGTACATATTTCTTAAGCAGTGAAACATGAAACACATTATGTACAGTCATAGATGCAGGTAATGCAAGCATGTATGCAACTAGTCCAATCCTTTCCAGGATCTCAAATGGCCCACAAAATCTTGCTGCCAATTTGGCACAACTTCCCAACTTCGAGGAACTCTTGTTAGTCCTCACTTTCAGGAAAACATGGTCACCCACTTTGAATTCTCTATTGGTTCTGTTACTGTCAGCATAACTTTTCTGCCTATCTTTGGTAGCTTTTAGATTCCGTTTAATTTTTATCATTTGATCTTCCATCTCTTTGAGCAGTTCATGCCCAACGACTGCTTTGTCAGCTAGATTATCCCAGCTCACTGGAGTGTTGCACTTTCTTCCATAAAGTGCTTTGAATGGGTTCATCTTCAATGATGCATGATACCCATTATTGTAGGTGAATTCTACCAAATGCACGTAGTCTTCCCACCTTGATGGTTTATCCATCACATACATTCTCAGTATGTCTTCTATTACACTGTTCACCCTCTCTGTCTAACCATCAGACTCGGGATGATATGTTGTATTAAAGTTCAGATTCATTCTGAATCCCTTGAACAGTCCTTTCCAGAAATTCGAGGTGAATTTCGGGTCCCTATCATACACAATTGTCTTAGGAATTCCGTGCAAGTGTGCAACCTATTTTAAAAATATATTAGCAACGTCAGCTGCCCTGTGGGTGGTTTTCAGTGGAATAAAATGGGCAGCTTTAGTAAGCTTGTCCACCACCACCATGATTGAATCATGTTGCTTTCTTGTTCTAGGTAGTTCAGTGATAAAATCCATTGTTACCACGTCCCATTTCCATTTAGGAATGGGTAAAGACTGCAGCAACCCTGTTGGGTGCCTATGCTCAGCCTTAACCTTCTAGCACTCCATACATTTGGCAATGTATTCAGTGATTTCCTTCTTCAGACCCGGCCAAAAGTAATGGCTTTTGACTGCTGCCACAATTTTCTAGTATCTGGGATGTCCAACATAAGCCATGTTATGCATTTCTTTCATAATTGCTAGCTTCAAATCTCAGACATTGGGTACATACACTCTGTTTTTATACAAAAGTAAGCCATCAGTTCCCAAGGTGTAACTTTCCTTGGTATGTGGTCTCTCACGCTATTGTAGCTTTGCTACTAAACCTCTGTACTGCAAATCAACATTTGCAGCTTCCAAAATTCTGTCTTTAATCTCAGTCCTGTACATGTTAATGGTTGTAGCATGTAATTCGTGCACTTTTCTGCTGAGTGCATCAACCACCTTATTTTCTTTCCCTTTGATATGCTTGATATCAAAGTCATATTCGCACAGAAACTCCAACCATATGATTTGCCTGACATTTAAAGTTGGATGATCAAATAAATACTTCAGACAGTTATGGACTGTTCTCAACTTGAATCTTTTGCCCATGAGGTAATGTATTTATTTCCTCAAGCCGTGGACGATTGCTTCCAGCTCTAAATTGTGAGTGGCATAATTCCTCTCATGCTCCTTCAACTTTCAGGACTCGTAACAAACTACAAATCCCTCTTGGATGAGAACTCCTCCTAGTCCCTCCTAACACGCATCGGTACACACTACGTAACCCTTATTTGGATCTGCAATATTTAGGATTGGAGCATTAGTTAGCAGCTACTTCAATCGCTGGAAGGTGCTCTCACATTCTTCAGTCCACTGGAACTTTTTCTCCTTCCTTTGCAAGGAAGTGATAGAATGAGCTATCCTTGAGAATCCAGCTATAAACCTTCTATAGTAGCCTGCCAGACCCATAAAAGATATAACTTCCACCACATTCCTTGGCATTGACCATTCTTGAATGGCCTCAACCTTTTCAGGATCCATAGTGATCCCTTCCTTTGATATAATGTGCCCCAAGTAATGAATCTGCCTTTGATAAAATGAACACTTGCTCAGTTTTGCATACAACTGGTGTTCTCTCAACACTTGTAGCACCATTCTCAGGTGTTGCTCATGTTCTTCTTATCTCTTGGAATACACCAAGATATTGTCTAGGAAGACTATGACAAACTTGTCCAAATAATATCTGAACACTCCATTCATTAAGCACATGAAAACAACAGGTGCATTGGATAGCCTGAACAACACCACCGTGAACTCATAATGACTGTACATTGTTCTAAAGGCGGTTTTTCTAATGTTCTCATCATTTATTCTCATTTGGTGATATCCTGATCGAAGATCTATTTTTGAAAACATTTTTTCATCCTTCAACTGATCAAAAAGATCATTGATACTTGGCAGAGGATACTTGTTCTTGACAGTTACCTTATTCAACTGTCGGAAATCAATGCACAACCTCAACATCCCATCTTTCTTCTCCACGAATAGGACCAGGGAACCCCACGTTTACACGTTGGGGTGAATGCATCCCTTCTTTAGTAGCTCTTCGAGCTATAATTGCAACTCTTTCAACTCTGGCATACTCATTCTATAAGGAGCCTTCAAAACCGGAGCTACTCCAGGCATCAAATTTATAGAAAAATCGATGTCCCTCTTCGGAGGTAGTCTAGGTACCTCCTGAAATATGTCCTTGAACTCTTTGAGTACCTCATGGTCTTCCAGATTCAAGACTACATCTCGAGATACTTCTTCCACCCGAGCTGCAAATAATTGATAGCCTTTCCGGTAACATTTCTTCAGTTGCATGGCTGAGATTTCCCTAACAACCACGGCTCTAGGAATTCCTTGGACTGTTACCTGATTTCCCTCTTTGTTTAGGCATGTAAACCTCTTGTTACGACAGTCCAGAAGGGCATGGTGTTGGTCCAACTAGTCCATCCCAATTAAGCAATCGTATGAGCCTAAAGGCAGAATGTTCAATTCAGCCTTAGTTCTCATTCCTTTCATGTCTACTGAACAGGACTTAACCAATTCAGTGACCTTCCTTTTGGTTCCTGTGGCCAACTTCACTAGCCAAGACTTTTCATGTTTTCTTCTTGTTAAATGCAAACCTTCCACCACTCTAGGATCTATATAACTATGGCTAGCCCCTAAATCAATTAAAATAACAAGTGGTATGTTGTTGATTGTACCTTCCACTTCAATCATGTGTGATTGAAATTCTGCTTGTTTGTTGTCCAGGGCTGTGTAGATCCTTAACATTTTTTTGCCCATATCCTCCATTGTTTTAGCTTGCTGAATAGTGCGGATAGTTCTTTCTTTATCGTTTCTATGGGGGCAGTCTCTGTACCTATGATTCCCTTTACATCCCCAACACTCCATAGGTGGCGGTCTTGGCATCTTCTCACTCCCTTCAACTTTCCCGGGCTTTCTAAAAGATGACTATCCCCAAGGACTGTTCCTGGAAAAGGGAGGCTTGTTTCCCTTCTGCCTCAGTTCTTTGTTAAACCTCTTCTGGTCATCCTAAGCCTTCCAAAAGGTAGGATTTTCTCTTTGCTATTCATATAAGAATTTCACTCTTCTTATGGTTTCTTCCATGGTCTTAGGATCATCATATTGAATCTTGTCACTAATGGAAGGTGGCAGTCCACTCAGATACCTCTGAATTTTGACAGCCTCATCTTTGATGAACGAAACATACTTCAGTAGCTCTAGAAAATCATTCATACTCATCAATGGTCATGCTGCCCAACTTGAGTTCAAAGAACTCCTTCATCTTTCTGTCATAGTATATTTTGGTTAGGTATTTCTTCTCGAAATACCTCTTAAACTCCTTCCACGTGACCTCTTTCTCTCTGATGTGTTGCACCTGTACCAATTGATCCCACCACATGGATGCTTTTCCTTTCAGCTGGTACATCACAATTCTTCCTTCTGCATGGGCAGAACAATTCTACAGTTGGAAGTATTTCTTCATACCCAACAACCATGTTTCGACATCTTCTTTCTTGTTATGTTCACCATCGAATGAAGGCAGTTTAATCTTGTTGATTTCCCCTTTCAATTCATGCCTTCCAGATTTTCGGTGTTTTCTGGTAGGGGACGGGCTTGAACTACTGTGTGTCTCCTTGCCAAAATGCTTCGGGGAGAGACGGTAATGTCTGCTACCACTCCTCGATCTTCTTCTGCTCTCAAGGGTTTTGAAAATTATTGATCTCCTTGTGTCACTTTCTTTTTCCAATTTCTTTTCTATTCTTTCCAGGCTCTTCAACATTTTTAAGTTGAATTCACCCTGTCGATTCCTGATTTTCATGAGCTTTCGGCTATCAGCTCGGTGATCTTGGGCATCTTTTTGCAATTTTTCAATGATTTTCATCATGCATCCCTCTTTATCTATCTCTTTTCTATGCCCAATAGAGTTTGTTGCTTCGACTCCCAAGTTTACATCCTTTCCTTCTCTTTCATCCTCTGTTTCCGAGGTAATCTGCACCTCTTCCAATTCCATACTTGGCATCAGTTTTTGGTTGTCCTGACACTTGTTGAACTCTGCACACACAATGTGCAATCAACCAAAGTTTGTCAGGCCCTTAAACCTTCAATAAAACTTACAACATTCATAATCCAACGTGAACAAGAAAAACGTTTTGACTTCACAAAGTTTTCTGAGCTTTATCCGACTCTGCAAATTTTGGGACTTTGGAACTTTGGAATCTCAGTCCACGAAGATCCAATAGTCAAATCTTTGTAACCAAAGTCACCCTTTCACAACTCGTGAGTTCGTCAGTCGAAGACCCTCGACTCATTTCCTCCAAACACCAATACCCGAGATGCGATATGGGTATAGCTCCCTCCTCACTAGCACCTGCTACACATGACCATAGACTAGGGCTAAGTGCTAGCATTTTTTTGCCAACTCGTTACTTCACGAGTTGGAGTGTTGAGCCTTCGTGCTACTCCTTTGTGAATTCTGAAATCACGAATTACTTTATTCTCCAGGCCCACAGCATAGTTGTTTCCCTTCACCATAGTGACACGTGGTACACTCAGGAGGGTCCCCTCTCAGATATACGACACAGATATTTTTGGCATTTCAAGGTTTTCAGGCATCGGGAGTTCGTGCACCCCACATCTCGAATTTCCATCTGCTGAAATCCCCCAAAAAAATATGGTTTACTCCTCCGCTGAATCGAACGATGAACTCCCTTCCTACAGTCTACGGTGTATATCATTTCGGGATTTTAGGTTTCGAGTTTTTGGAGGTGTTCACCTCCCTCACTTCCCATATCCTGACTTTGCGAAATCTGAAAGGTTTTGTGACTAACTCAAGCACGACTCCGCCAGATCTAATGGTTGAGCCTTCCTCCCAGATCTACCACATAGACCTCCATGGTTTTTTCGGGTTTTCGGGATTTCGCGTATCGCGATTCCCACACTCCTGTGCATTTCAAAAGGGATTTTAATCCCTACGCACATTTTCCAGATCCAACGGTCACGAGGGTTCACCTTCCCTCTCGAACAGATCCTAAGGCTCCAGCACTGTTGGTGTGGAGTCCTCTCTCCCTGTGGCCATAGACCACACTGACTGCAGTTTCGCACACCACTATACCTCCTGCGCTTACCAAGGTCCAAAATTGGTCCTCCAGACACAATTTCTCCTCACACCCTCGGTCCGAAATTGGTCCTCCAGACACAATTTCTCCTCACACCCTCGGTCCAAAGACCACTCAACTAGCCCATCTAAGCTCAATGTCGAAACCTTAGCTCTGATACCAAGTTGTAGCACCACTTTTCACTCACTACTGTGTAGGTGTTACTACGCAGAATAACAACATTCTCACTCACAATTAATCACATGCATTCAAAACAAGTTAAACACATTCAACACAGAGTAATCATACGATTTACTGCCATAATCAACAATCAATACTATTTAACATCAATTCATATACACAGCAGAATACATGATGATTATAATACAAAAAGATACATAAACATAATTAAAGCATCATTTGGTACTTATCTTTGAATAGTGGTAGATTCCACCAACCAAGTGCAGGCCTTCCACGAACCTCCCAGCCTTAGACCACACTGCTCATCAGCTTAACAGTGGGTCACCCGCGAGATGGGACTAAGCTCCATCCCAAGACAAGGAATCCTAGGCTAGGCTGAGGTTACAGTGAAACAACACACAGCCACAAGGATGGGATTCTCTCCTAGGAACCTCTCACGCTCACTACCCACAGACCCTCATTCCCCACATGCCTGTTCCACCCTAGGAGTATACACCTTCTCTATCACCTGGACAGTCCTTCGGCTACTAATGTCCCTTGCCTTGGGTTACAGCAACAGGCCGAACCAGAAGTCTTCGGGCTCTGTGGCAACTACAAGGTTCCTTCCAGGAGTTCTCTCCTTCCTCTGTACACTCTCTCTCCTGGAGAGGGTGTTGCTCCATTGGCCAACAAGCCACATGCAGTCCAGCACTGCGTGGCCACAACAATCAACAGGGAAAACTAACACGACATTCCTACAGGCTCAACAATGGTCGAATGGCTCATGGTCACAACTTTGGGATAGAGACCCCACACACAGGCTCAATCTCAGATAGAGGATACACACGGATTCTCCAGACGAACACAAGTTTTTCAGTGCAGAATATGGACTAGGTTTTTGTGCAGAGGTTGGATCTGTCATACCGCTCGGAGGCCATATGCCCTCAGGCCGTCAGGTGGTATGGAGGAGAACCCCCATCAAGTCTCATATTCTCCATTTTATTTTCATGGGTCAGGGCTGACACTTGTCACCCTGGAAACTACATGCGTTTACCTAGCACGCATCACCTTCCTCATGGTTAGGAACTTAGGATAAAACATGAAATGCTCATGCCTTTTTGGAATAATATTAAAATATTATTCCCAAGGCTGAAGCCCCCTAGGATTAACACTTAGCCCCTTTTCCCACCTTCCAACCCCTAATCCCTTGCCTTCTTTGTGGAAGCTCAGTCCCCCTTCACTCATTCATTGTGGTCAGTCTGCACCTGGCGGTGTTTACAAATTTTCATTAATTTATTCTACATGAGTACATATACAACAACAGGCTCTTGGCCTTCAACACTTAGGCTCCCTGGCCTAACAAACACATAAGCCACTAGCTTATAAAAACTTGGCTCACCAGCCTATAAAATATAATTACAATTCCTTTATGAACATGATTTACAACAGGGCTCGGCTTTGGGGACACTACACTAAACACCCAACTTAATTGAATTAGAGTAAGGCCTTAGGTCCTTGGGACTAGGTGGATCTAAAGGCTTGTGTAAATTTGATTGGACATTGAATGCTAATTTCCCACAACAAGTTAGAACTGATAAAGACTTTGTGTCCATTAGAATGCTAAAGCATGAGATAAGTAAATGAATCGAGGACCTACCAAATAGGACACATGTAGAAAGATAATATGTACAAGTTTCCATATACCATGTGCTATCACATGGAACAAGAGCTCCATGTGAAAACATAAGGGCCAATTCTCCATTGACACTTAAAAGTACAAATTTATTCAAAGAAGTTCGCAAAAATTAATTAGAGATACAATACATGGTTGCATAATACTAGGGACCCTATAGAAATGTTATTAGATGTTATAAGGAAATATTGGTGGTTCAAACAATGATTTGATTTTAGACCTTCATTGCTTCCTTTTGGGACTTTTATAGTACAAACTAAACCATGTAAAGGAAGTTGTTGAGAATTCTCGGGCCTTGAATATTGATAATTTTGACAATTCATGGTAAATATGAGAAGGATCCCCCTAGTTATGAGATTTTTTGGAATAACTATTAACTCTAGGAAGAACCAACAAATTTATAACCTTGATGATACATTGATGAAGTTCAAATAATTAATATGACAAAAGAAGGAATTATGCAAATTATTGGATTTGTGTCTAGGGAGGATGTTACACCCACTAAGAGTACATAGTGATCAAAGGTACTATAGGACATTCTTGCAAATAGGTTAGATTCTTTAAATTGATGACCATAGAGTATCATGCACATACTATATGGTCATCACTTTAGTTTTGGTAATTTTGTCTATTTTATGATGTTTTGGAATACTTTATAAAAAAATTCTATTTTATATAGGTTGTGAGGATGGTTACACATTATTGGGATGACAAGTGTGGGGGGTGGGAGGTCATCATCGACCTTGGAGGGAAAATGGAAGCCTACTTCACTTGGGGAATTGATATTTTTTCCAATAATAAAGTAGAAGCATATATGCATTGCACTAAGGACTCAAAATAGATAAAGACACTAGTGCATAATCATTAATTGTGATAGGAGACTCCAATACTATCATAAATCATGTAGTATTCTAGATATAAAATAGTATGCAATACATAAATAATTAGATAGAAATGGCAGAGGAACAGTGATATAACTAGAACAATACCACAATAATACCAGAATAACACCAGAAATAACACTTTGATTACTGAGAGAAATGTTCACTTGCCTCTTCAAGGGGGAAACCTCGAGAAAAGTAGAGCTCTATTAAAATAATATCTAAGACAAAATGTATCATACCCTCTATTCCTATTTATACTAAATCTATCTATCCAAAAGAACAATCTAGAGGAAGATCCTTCTAAAAGAAGAAGCTTCTATTAGGCCTTCTTACATTTGAGTTATTCCTCCTTATTGCTAGGCATTATTAATATTGACCTTTATTACATAGAAATATATTATTCTACTCACTTGAGGGGTTAGGTAGGTTAGGTCCCTAACATGCCCTCCCCCTTAAAATCATCCTTTTCTTCAAGGCTTGAGATGAGTGTTACACCTCAATATTGCTCACTTTGGTAAGTGTTGTAAGTGTCGCATGTTCCTCTCAACTGTCGCACGTGTCACATGTCATTCAAAAGTGTCTCAAACATCAAACAAAGCATATTGCCATGATGACGACACTAAAGAGACATCTAGAATAACTCAGACACTTGATTTAGAGGAGGGAGAATGATTAACTAAAGTAAAGGAACTCTTACCACTTGAAAGGAGCTCTTAAACAAAGGTTTTGAAGGTGAGCGCTCCTCTGCATCAGCCTTAGGAGCGCTAGCGCTCCCCTATAAGGTCTTAGGGAGCGTTATAACACCCAACTACCCCTTTGAAGGAGTGTTATCCATCCTTGGAGTGCTGGCGCTCCCCTCAAGCTTCCTAGGGAGTGTTATAGAGCCCTGATGCCCCTTTTGAGGGAGAGCTGTCTAATCTGGGCAGTGGTTGGCCCGTTGAGGAGAATAAGGGAATGATCTTTCAAGTTTGGAAGGAAGTTGCATTCAAATTCTTGGTTCAATCAGAAGATCCTTGATCTAAGGAGGGAATTACTCAACCTACCCTAAAGATACCTCACGAGGTTAAACCTCTCTTAACCTATATAAGCAGGCTCCATGATGGTGAGAAGGGGGAAGAATTGCTAGCATGAAACCTATGATCTCATAGGAAACACATAGTCAGCTAAAGGAGAGTGATCATTGAAGTTGTTATCATCTAGGTCGTGGATCTTTCGAGCAAGGGTTAGACGAAGGGGACTTGACGAAGTTGTCGCATTCACATCTACAATTGTAAGTATTGTTGTCGTTATTCTCATTAATATGACACGCTTGGCCTGTTTCTTTCTAGTTTGTGGCTGATCTTACATGAACTTATCATTGATAGATAGATTTGTTTTCAAGCTAATATCA
Source organism: Picea engelmannii (assembly GCA_009831015.1). Classification (NCBI taxonomy): domain Eukaryota; kingdom Viridiplantae; phylum Streptophyta; class Pinopsida; order Pinales; family Pinaceae; genus Picea; species Picea engelmannii. The sequence goes on along the minus strand of ML790325.1, from coordinate 54,823 downwards.
ATAGAGTAGGAAGTGGTTGTACTTTGTTTGTCTACGAGACTCATCGAGGAGCGAGAGTTTGGAGGTCGACTCGGAGCGTGCAGGGACAAACGTCGATAAAGAGGTACTTTTGTTCTCCTTCCTTCTCATGCATTAGTTTTTATAGATTTGAAAGGAAGTTAGTGTCCACGTTAATCACTTTCTGTCTTAGAGTTTAGGGTCTAGCTCTTTGAGGTGATCTACCTGTCCGCAGGGAAATTTTCCTACAACAGAAACTGGCGACTCCACTGGGGAGTCCTCAAATCGAAACTTCTTGTTTTGATTTCTCCTCATAGACCTTGTATTACCCCTTGATTGTTTTCATACCTATCTCACCTCCTTTTGATTGATTTCATAAGCTGATTGACTCCCTACCCCATCACACTCAGCTTGATTGTCGAGACTGAACTGCAATTTTTGGATTTTTTGACACTTTCAGGAGATTTTTGAACCTGGCGCCCCTGTCCCTATGTTAACAGAGTGCCAACGCTCCTTGAGTGCCTTACACAGAGTGCTATAATTCTCCTTGCCCTTCACAACAGAGCACCATCCCTCTTTTGGCCAAAAAACTTTCCAGAATTGCTCTTTTTCAGGGTTTTACCTCTGTGTTTCACTTCTTGAGTCTCCCTGTGAGTCAATGCTTCTTCCTTTTTAGCTTTGACATCTTTCTTTTTGGAGAACAAACATCTTGCTGTTTGGATTTTGTAGCCTTCTTCATTATTGTTGTTGAGTTTTTCTGCCGTTTGGAGTTTGAAACCCATGCATTGTCTTTCTCTCCTTTTTGACTGAACGAAAAACTCTGGTGAAGGTCATCAGAGGCCTACAGATCTTTTCGTTTGGCTTTAGTTAAGATCATTTTTCTTCAACATTTCTTTTGGTGTGAAGTTCTTGATTTTTCCTTGATTGTTTCTTTTCTTTCGCTTCTTGTTTTGATTACAGCGAGAGGGTGTATTGTTTGTATGATTCTTGCTTGGGTTGGTCTGATTTTCATTGATCCAAAAAGATAATTAGCAAGACGAGCATTGTTTTGAATTAATCATTATTCATATACAAAAAATAAAGAGACATCTTCATGATTGATTTTGCATATTAGAAGGTATTTCAAAAAAAAATTAGCATCACATCAGGATTTGATTGAAGAAAATTTGTTTGAGGACATTCCTTATTAGTGCTTGTTAGTGAAAAGAACTCTCTCTCTCCCTTAGATAGATGTTCATCGAAAAGAAATTGATGCTTATCATATTTGATGCATTTTTGGGACCGAGTCATAATTCCATCCGTTTCACTTCCATGCACCCCTTTTGAGTAAAGAAAAGCTATAAAATGAATGCTAATTAAAAATTGTTTAGAACATTTTCTTTTCTAGGATCCTCCACCAACAATTGACTAGGCTTAGAACTTTGGATTAGGTTGTGAGCATAACTCTCCAAAGTTTTCAAAACAAACATTAGCATCCTGAGTTAGGGAGAGTCAAATCCAATTGTCGTATAAGTCTTCCTAGGATCCCCCTCTCACACAGGGGTTACGCACGAGGTCACATTCGGGAGAGCTACGGAGATTATCCCTCTGTGGTTTGACTGATTGTAGTGGTCAGATCATATTATGGGGATCGCTTAAAGGTAAATCCACAATTACTGCGTGGAAGCCTTTCAGTTGATTTTGGGCTAGATACCCTGCCTGTACGTTCGAATCATAATGTTGATTATACCCGTCCAGGGGCTGACTGCGAATTGGTAACCTTAGTGGCCATAATATTTAGAATCTTACACAAGGTGATAGTGAAGGAAAGTATCACTGTACCTAGAGCAGACATTGGTCAAACTCACTCGGGCTCCTTGGAGGGTAAATCCACAATTACTCCATGGAATCTTGCACCAAGGTGTAAGTCCATTAAGCAGGTCGCCATTGTAACTGTTCCACCATATCCCCGCCCCTTCTTGACTTGATCACACGACGTTGGATTTCATCACCAACTAGTACGGTCATCGAGAGAAGGCCCTGTTTGCTTGGTTGTGATTCTTAGAGTTTATTAGCGTATGCTATTTCTTTTCGGTAGTTGGCCATAGATCTTTTTCGCCAACTCTTTTTCGCCAAGATAGACCCTCCACACCATTCGCGGAGGCTACAGGGACTTCCTCCAGAAAATATGGAAGGGAACACCCCTTTACCCCCTCATTCTATGGAGGAATATCCTCAAGAGAGAGAGGTTCAAGATACTACAACTTCCCAAGAAGAAGTTCCCACTCCTCTGGAGAATTTTCGAATTGTTTAAGAGTCTCCGGAAGCTTTCCGCATTCTGAAGGGATATGAATGATGTGTCCTCCAATTGAATTCAGTTGGTGAATTTATCGTCGTCAATCCTTCTAACAATCCAGCTGGGTCTCGTTCAAACCCTTTAGCCGATGACCCCTTTTGGACCGCAAACATTGTTCGAAGTCCACCGTGCATGATCGGGATCTTTATGTAATAGGGATAGGTGTGGATGCACCTACCACCTACACCGTACCCCTAAACCATTTTACCGGTACCACCATCTTTACGGCCACACCATCCGTTGGTCCGAACACATTGTCTGTTGGTCCAAGGTCTACTTTTCCTCTCCAGTCGACCCATTCTACAATGGTCCCTCACATTTCGACTATTCCCGTCGGTAACGCGGTGGTTAGCCAAGCTGCTATTGGCACACCCATAACACCAAGACCTACATCATCACTCCCTTTTGGGTACAAAGCACTGAATTTTTCCACTGCTACTACTACCCAAGTTATGTCGGGAAGTTCCATACCTATCCAACAACCTGGAGGGACCAGTCTTGGTGGTCTTAACCCATTCAACAGTACCGGTCAGTCATTTGCGTCTGGTTCTCAAATTCTGGGAACTCTACCTCAAGCTGGGGGGCATCCTCCCACCGGAGGACAACTTCCATTTGGGGGGAACCCTCATGTTGGGGGGCAGCCTCAATCCAGAGCCTACCATCAACCATATGGACAAAATGTGTCTACCATACCTAATCCGTGGAATATCCCTTTTCCAAGAAACCCACAGTTCTCAGCAGGACACAATTCTCAAGCTCCACAACAACCCCCTTATGGACAAATGCCAAATCTAGCTTATAATCCACAAAACCCATCCGGTTATCCTTCGCTCGCACATGTTTCTCAAAACACCTCAAATCATGTGTACCCTGGTCAACACCAACCTCATACAAGAGGGCCCACTAGTTACAATTACCCACATAACCCAGTGTATGGCCCTACTGGTGTCCCCATGCCACACCAGCATTACCCACAGGTTAACCGACAACTACCTTTTCTAGAGACCCTGGACCTTCTAGACTTGTCTCGGTTAACGAATGATCCTATTTATCATTCTCCGGTTTGGCCAACTATTCTAGCTAAACTTCCTTTTGATATCCCAAAATTCAACAGAAAGTCAGGAGAAGACCCAAACAACCACGTGATGACTTTCCATTTGTGGTGTTCATCCAACTCCCTCATGGACTATTCTATATGTCTGCATCTTTTCCAACGAACGCTTACGGGTTCTGCAGCAAAATGGTATATTGAACTACCACGTGCCTCTTTTCACGATTTCAACTCCCTCTCCATGTCCTTCCTCACACATTTCCAACTACCCATTCGATACGAGACGGGTACTGAACTATTGACCTCCCTTCGTCAGAAAACCTCCGTACATATCTCCGATCATATTCATGAATGGAGATGACGACGAAGGATAATCAAAGCGGTCATTCCTGACCAATTATTAGAGGAATGGTTCACTAAATCATTGTTATCCCAAATCGCTCGTGATGTTGCAATGAGTGGTGTAGTCACCGAGGAAGAAGCTATTGCCCGAGCTCAGTACCTAGAATTGGTTTATTCACAGTCTTGTACTCTGTACGAGTTGATACCAAATGCTACCCATGCCACCAATGATCCATCCAAACCATCTTCTACCTCGCACGCGGATGGGGTTATTAGCTCTGTAAAAACCCAATCTACTTCCCAGTCGACTGGAACAACTTAGCGGCCCACTTCGACAGCTGCTCCCAGTCCGACTACACCCTCTTCTACCCCCCCTCAAACTCAGGTCTTTGAGGTGAATGTGGTCCAATCGACCGCTTCACAACAACTTGGGGGCAAGAAGAAATCAAGAAATAAACCAAAGAAAAACAATAATAATGAACAACCAAAAAATCAACCGCAAACTCCTGCTGCTGGAAAACAACCACAACGAAAACTGAAATTCCCATGTCTCATTTGTGGTGACGATCACTACACTTGAGACTATCCACATCACGATGAAGTGGCCAAACTTTTCAAGGGAAATTCACAACCCGTTGTGCTGACTCAGCCTTTCCCACAGCAACAATCTTTGGTTGCCCAAACTCCCACTGCAGGGGGCAGTTCCAACCAACCCCATGATGAGGCCTCGACAAGTTCCCACATTTACATGTTTAACGGGGTTAATCTGACCACTCGCTCTACAACATATGACACGCTAATTAAACCTGATAAGCCGAAGACTACTAATGGTTTCGTACCAGACCTGTTACCATCTTCCGTTAGTCCTCCCTCTACCAGCCCTCCTTCTGGGCCGCTTCAGATCGAGAAACCTTCGTTTGACTCCATCTTACGCCATCCTAAGAGCACTATCTGAAAATCCACCTTCAATCCTAGTTCATGGGCTGCCCAAAACTACAACATTGTTGAAGATTTGGCTCAAGCACTATGTGCTATGTCTGCTTTGGAAGTTCTACAACACTGTCCCAACCAACGTAGAATGCTCATAGCTACTATCGGTGCTTTCAATCCTGAGTCATCAAATAACCTCACGTTTAACCTGGATGATCATCAACCACGACTCTCCCACCAACTATCTTTCCAAATCGATGTTGTTGTTCACAATCAACAAATCCACCGAACTATCTTGGATAAGGGAGCCTCTACTTGTGTCATGTCTTTAGCTTGTTGGAAAGTCTTAAAATCACCTGCCCTTAACAAATCCCCTACGATGTTACATTCTTTTGATGGATGAGATTTTCATCCTCATGGATTATTACAATCCTTAGTTGTTCAGTTAGGCGGAAAAACTGTTACCGTTGATGTTGAGGTGGTCGATGCCCCCCTCGATTACAACCTACTACTTGGAAGAAGTTGGTTCTACGCTATGACTGTCGTCTCCTCGTCGGTGTTTTGATGTGTAAAATTCCCCCATCAAGGAAAATTTTTCACTATCGATCAAATCGATTTCTATACACCCGACGCTCGCTCCCCTGTCACCAACAAAATTCCTTTTTTGGGAGACCACCCAGTTACGTATGAAAGCGTTGGTGTTGGCTTGTTGAAAGATTCTAGCCTTATGGGTACCTTCCCTACACCACTTTCACCTACCGCGCATCATATTGACACCATCAATATGATCTCGACTATGCCTTATCAATCCTTGGAATCATTTGATCCTTGGGTTGTACCTAGTCCTATGGAATTCGATGTGCTCGGTGACACTATGCCACTTAGCCCAGCCGAGGCCACATACGTAGCTATTCGATCTGCCTCTCCCTCTCCAAACAACCCACATTTATTGGCACCTGATGCCTACTCGATGCCCTCATGGTTGGATTCCCTATCATCTGCCGTCGATTACATTTCCCAAATTTTCCCTTCTGACGAATCTATTATGGAAACACTTAGTATTGACGAGCTACCTTGGGATGATAACCATCATTGATCCTCTTTTCTTCCACCTTTGGAGGAAATTCACCAATACATACACTCTGTCTTCCCTCCCGATATTACCGATGCTCCACAATCTCCTATCCTCACACAAGATACTCTATCTGAGGGGAATATGGGTAACATCTCTACTACGATCGTTATTGACATTTTGATCAAAGAAGGTGTTGTGGAAAACATTAACCTTGGTGCTAATTGTACACCCAAAGAAGTGGTCTCTTACACCGCTTTGTTTAAATAATTCCGCGATGTCTTCGCATGGAGCTATGAGGAAATGCCAGGGATCAACCCTTCAATCATCGTGCACGAAATCAAGACTTACCCTGACGCGAAACTTGTTCGAAAAAATATTTGCTCGGTTCATCCCAAGAAAATTGCAGCTATAAAGGTAGAAGTTGAGAAACTTCTAAAATCTGGCTTTATCTATCCTGTACCTTTGACAGAATGGGTCTCCAACCTTGTTCAGGTTGCCAAAAAACAAGGGACCATCCGTGTTTGTGTTGACTATCGAGATCTCAATAAATCTTTTCCCAAGGACAACTACCCTACGCCCTTCATCGACCAAATCATCAATAATTGCGCAGGGAGCGTAATCTTCTCTTTCATGGATGGCTTTTCTAGGTATCACCAGATTGAAATCTTACCTGCTGATCAACATAAGACAACCTTTATCTGCCCATGGGGAACTTTCGCCTATCGAAAGCTACCTTTTGGCCTTAAAAATGTTGGTGCTACTTTCCAGCAGGCCATGTCATACGCTTTCCATGATATCAAGCATATCGCAGAGCCTTACCTCGATGAATTACCCACCCACTCTTCCAATCGATCTGATCACATCGATCACTTACGGGCTATTTTTCTTCAATGTCAGTTCTACTGTATTCGCTTGAACCCACATAAGTGCATTTTTGTTGTCGAATCCGGTCGACTCCTCGGTTTCATTGTCTCCAAAAACGGGATCAGGGTGGATCCCTTAAAGATTAAGGCCATTCTAGCCTTACCCCCACCTACCAATTTAACCCAACTCCAAAGTTTGCAAGGCAAAGAAAACTTCCTTCGTCGTTTCATCTGCAACTACGCCGAGATAATTAAAGGATTCATGCGGTTATTGCAGAAAAACACCCCTTTCATCTGGGATGACACCGCCCAACGGTCATTTGATGCTCTCAAGCACGCCTTGACCCACACACCTTTGTTTCACCCTCCAGAGTATACAAAGGAATACATCCTTTACTTGGTCGCCTCCACTTCCACTATTGCAATGGTGTTAGTTCAGGAGGATCCCAACGGTGAAGAACATGTGATTTATTAACTGAGAAAGAGTTTATTTGGACCCGAACTCCAATATTCACATGTAGAGAAATTGGCTCTGGCAGTCATCATCACTGTCCAGAGATTCTGCCATTACATATTATTACGCACCACCACAATGATCGTGGACTCCAACCCCATGTACCATGTCTTGACACGTCAAGTACTTGGGGGAAAATATTCTAAATGGATCGTCATCCTTCAGGAATTCGATCTTGAATTTACGAAGTCCAAAGCCAAAAAGTCCCTGGTGTTTGCAGAGCTTATCTGTGCTCTCCCTCGTGTCTATGAAGACATTGAACCTAGAGATTCTCTCCCCGATGAATCTCTTTTCCTCATTAGCACCTCTGATCCTTGGTATGGAGACATCCTCCTTTACCTTCAAACCCAACGTTTTCAACCTAACATTTCTCGTGAAGAGCATTGATGTATTCGCCACCATTCTTGTCATTATCTTATCATCGGTGACACCTTGTATCACCATGGTATTGACACTATCCTTCGACGATGTCTGGTTCACGAGGAGACTAAACGCATTCTGAACGATTGCCACCTTGGTGCCTATGGCTATCACCTTTCTGGGATGGCCACAGCCCAACAAATCCTACGTGCTGGCTACTTTTGGCCCTCAATTTTCAAAGATTGTATCGAGGTAGTCAAAAAATGCCCACCCTGCCAAGTCTTTAACAAGAAGGAACGCACCCACCCTATTGCGCTGCACCCCATTATCACCATCGGCCCCTTCACCAAGTGGGGTATCAATTTCATGTAGTGTAAGCCTACCTCAGCCGGGGGGCACGATTATCTAATCGTCGCCATCGACTACTTTACCAAATGGGCTGAGGCTATGCCTACCTTCCTGAATGATGGTCGTACCACAGCTCTGTTTCTTTTCAACCATATCATAACTTGTTTCGGTGTACCACGTACCATTGTCACTGATCACGGTGCACACTTGAAGAACCAAATGATGAGTGAACTGCATGTCAAATGGGGTTTTCACCATGAAAACTCATCCCCTTACTACCCTCAGGCCAACAGACAAGTTGAGGCCATCAACAAAGTCCTGAAAACCATGATTCAACGCATGATAGGGGAAAACAAGACATCGTGGCATCTACAACTTTTCTCCGCTCTTTGGGCTTATCGCACTTCCGTGAAAACCTCAACTGGATTTACTCCTTTCCAGTTGGTGTATGGCATCGAAGCCGTTAGTACCAATCGAGTGTGAGATTCCATCACTGAAACTCAAAGTAGAACTCCTACCCCATACTTCTGTTGAAGAAGAACGATTCTTGTAACTATCCAAGCTGGATGAAACACGTCGGGATGCCGCTCTCGTTAATGAGGCACATCAAAAATGAATTAAGAGTCAATACGAAAAATCCGTCCATCCTCGGCCTTTTGCAGAAGGAGACTTAGTCCTCGTCTATGACCAAGCTCATGACAAATTGGGGACAGGTAAGTTAGAACCTCTGTGGCACAGTCCTTACATCGTGAAGCATGTTCTACACAGAGGTGCCTACGAGTTAGTAGATCATGATGGAATTTTCCTAGGAGAGCCCCGAAACGGGCTTTACCTTAAAAAGTACTATGCTTAGATTACCCAGCATGTGTACTTTGTACATTATTGTATTTTAGTTTGGTGTGTCTGTTTCTTTCGCATACTCGAGTCTTTACCTTTGCCACTAATGACTGTGCTTGTGTTTTCATGCGCAGATGACATCTTCCTTTCCTATCTCTTTTGGGTTTGCATATGGTGCTAGTCGACATACGTGGAACATTGCTTCGACAACATGGGTCATTTACCAATTTGACGAGGTGGTGAGTTCAGGAGGTATTTTCTTAGAACCAACGACCAATAATATGGTAGAATATCACACTGTCATCGAACTGTTGACCCAAACCTCCTCCCTAGGTATCTCTCATATCATTGTTTACTTAGACTCCCAACTCATGGTCTATCAACTCAACCATATCTATGCTATCTGTAATCCTATCCTGCTACGTCTCCACCTGCAATTTCGTTGTCTTGAACGAATGTTCGATTACATTGAATATAGACACATTCCAAGAGAAATCAATAGTGTTTCAGATTCGTTAGCTAATTACATCATGGATCGGTATCTTGCCCATATATAAGATTTAAGGAAAGAAAAATTGTACATCACATGTAAATTAAAACACATCACAGACATCATCATGTACAAATCATTTGGCACTGTAAAAACTCAGGACTGTATATATATATATATATATATGGCGTGACTAAAATGTTTTGATTACATCAAAATATATAGAAGAGAAAAATGTTGGGTCTTTAAACCCCTACAACATCGCCTGACAAGGCATACAAAATATGATCACCAGAGAGACTCTAATCTCCCTGCACTACATTGTTCTGCGAGTAACATATCACTGCACGCACTATGCGTCTCAGTAGAGAATTGACATTCTCTGGCACTCCCACAGTGTGCCTTTGTAGATGTAAAGGCACTTCTCCCCTCCGTAGAGGAGGAATTCCCATCGTGAGGCCTTGGAGGTTTCTTTCAACCTCCTGGAGACCTATCATGGGTACTCCCGGATCTGCTACAACTGGAGCACCCCCACGATGTCCTAGTATCGGTATATCGGTCGGGTGCACTGCTCCCTTGTCTGCATGTTGAAAACAATACATCTTTTAAAAACTCTTCTATATACCCAAAAAAATACATATACATTAAAAACTTAAAAAACAAAAATTAGACAAGGTATGGCTCAGTCTCTTACCTGACACATCCCAATATTCCCCTGCGGGTAAAATCAAATCCATGCTCCCGCGGAAATCTACCTCAGCATACATGAAGTCTTCTATCTAGAGATATTGTCGTCTCAGCCAAGTAAAGAAATCGCCAGTGAAACGAAACTCTGACTCCGCTACTAGCCTCGGAGACAGACTAGTCCACCTTTCCATCCTTGGTTCGTCCACTGGTCACACCGCCAGTGCTATCTGAGGCTGCATCTGGGGGATGTGCTTTAGGAAAAATGAGACCAGAAAAGAGCCATAACCAAACTGTTTATGTCCCATCCTGCACCGTGAAACCTGTTCTTTCACATTTCGAAGGAACCCTGCACTCCAGTTGAACAGTGTTGGTTCCAAACACTGTACACTATAAGCCACCTGCGATCTTGATGCCAGATGCATGCTAGTACTTCCCGTCGCACTCATTATGGCAAATGAAATGGACCGGAGGGGTAGCTCTCGGATATCCTTGATAGGGATTCTACCCCCTACCAGTCTTGCTCCTGGAACGCAGTGACGTGCCAGATACATGCCCACTTGTTTAGGTAGCGCCCTCTTCCTGGAAAAAGATATGGGAACCCCTATTTTCGAGAGGCCAGTCAAGAAATACACGTCTTCTAACTCGATGGTTAGAAGCTATGTGCCAATCCGAAATCCTTGCTCCGCAACATCCCATAAGCCGATCATGTGCTCAAGCAATAAAATCTCCTTCTTCATTTTTTGCAATTTGAAGAATTTTAGTAAGCCACAAGCTCGCAATGTGGCCCGTGTGTGAGGACTCTACAAGGTATCCAAGTCATCAATCTCATGCTCTCATTCTTTCCACTCGATCATGGTCACCGAAATCACCTACAAAACAAAAAGAATAAAGAATTTCATTATTTCAACGTTTTGGCAATTTCGACAATTTTCAAAAGCAATCTAAAAAACATGAAATCTAATGCCCACATTATTTAAAGAGACCACACCCTCTTTTACAATCATCACGCCCTCTCTTAGCCATCAATGTCCATCACACAATAACAAAAATGTTTTAAAATGAAAACGATTTCTTTATGGCTGCGTGGGCATATGTGAGAATTTTTCATGGGTTCTTTGACAAAAATGACCCATCCACTTAGATATTAAGGCGTTGTCATCATGGATATCCCCTTCTAAAACGTTTTTGCAAAAAGAATGCCCTTTTCCCATCACTTGTAAAAGAGGTCGATTTGATCTTTTTGGGGCAACTTAGGGCTTCATTTTTTAAATTAAATGCTGCTATGAAAATGAATATTAAACCATGTAATTGAAAGAAGGAGAGATAAAAATCTACCTGGTCCAAACGGCGAGAGAAACGGTCAACCATAACTCCGATATCAAGCGAAACAAGATCCACCTCCAAAATGAGAATCTCCACTACTCCAAAATCCTTGTGCAAAATGAAATGGTAAATGGAATTTTCATTGTATTGCTATTTATAAATTTCCATTTTTTATAAGGTATAGTCATTTATGGGTTTCTCTAACAATATAATGGCTCCACTAAACCCATGGTTTGTAGTTTTGACATCACAGGTTTCTTGGCAGTTCTGATGGGTTATTTACCTTGTCGCACTCATGAGCATAGTCTTGGTTCGTTCTCAAGCTCGAAAACATGAGAACGCGTCGGGTAAACTTTTTTCTCTTTTTCAGACCCGCATGGATACACGAAAAAGGAACCCCCCTGGAGTCATCTTTAAACCCTTTTCAGACTCTCTAAATATGAAAATATTGTCGAGTGACCTTGCTTCCTTTCACACTCGTTAAAAGGTTCGAAAGGGCGTCTTTCGAGCGATAGTTTATCTCTTTTTCGGTCTCATTAGACTACTGTACGAAAAAGGAACTGAGAGAGTTGTCTTTTAAGTGTTTTTCCAAACTCTATAATCCTGAAAAACCTTCGAGTTTTCTGTCTTTGGACTCACTAAATCACACATCGACAGGCCCATATGGGATCGAACCCTTACTTCTTCCAGTTCATTAAAAAAAGGAAAAGGAACTTACCGAAGGTGAGTTATATCGAGCATGTGTTACCCTCCTCGAGCTCATTAAATCAAAAAGAGGTACTCGTCTATCTAGATGGGGGAAAAATTGAAAGAAGAAAGCCAAGCAGTCCCTTGAGAACATTATCAAGTAATTCTTAGAGTCGCCCTTGAACATGACACTTTGTCTTTTGCATGCATTATAACCTGCTGAACCTTTGCACTAAGCCAATCCTTTGAGTTTATTTCACTCCTTTGGGTCACCTGACGTAAGTCTCAGCATCCACTGCATCATAAAGTTTTAGTCCATGTCATGTTTTTTCTGTTGTGCCTCAGTGTTGAAGGAAAGTATCTGCCTCTAGAGTCAGCCATCCCAAATATCTTGCCTCAAAACCTATGTTAGTCCACGTCCTTTTGATCCACCAATTACATCTCTATGTCCGTTTCATGTTGTTGATGAGGGATACATCAAGGCCCTCCTTTGACAAGCTTATTCCTGTCGACCTCGGCACATTATTCGGGATTAGGCTTAGAAACCAGTTAGTACTTTGAGACCTGCATGCCTCAATGGCAGGCCTCCTCACATTCAACAGTAGGTTTACATCATTGACCTTTGATCGAATGATTCCATGGATGTTCGACTCCATCTCACCCATTCACATTCGTTGGAATGTACTAGGGTACCTTGGGAATCATTGACATTAATGGTGATCTCCCTCGCACTTGTTAACGGTTCACACCATTGACCGGTAATCAAGTGGTTTCTACCATGTTCGACATCAGGACATCTATTCA
>ML790325.1:19021-41849 GCA_009831015.1 Picea engelmannii | reverse complement strand
CCGGTAATCAAGTGGTTTCTACCATGTTCGACATCAGGACATCTATTCACATGGTTAGAATCGTACCACATTGGGATCGATAAGAAGACCCTGGGTTGAGTGATCACTTTGATATATACTTTTTCCAGGTTGCGAAGGAGTTTCTCTTGGACAAATGATGCATACACTATTACATAGATCCACTTTGTATTGGTTGTGGCTATGTCTTGTCACCTCGTAGATCCACTCTGTATTCTTCATGGCTACGATCAGTCCAGGTCATCAGAGTATAGATCCAAATTGTATTCCTGGTGGCTATACCTTTTCATCAATACAATTATGGATCCGCAGTGTGTTTTATGGTGGCCATATCTTGCAAGTCTTGATCACCCAAGCATAGGTATGCCTGCCTTGGGTTTTGAAATATGTCATGATATTTGTTGGATGTTTGTGTGCAGCTTCCGTTAGGTTCTCCGAGACTATAACCTTGCTTGAAAGTCTACAAAGCATTTCAGTTATCAGTTCACATATTCTAACTTCATACTTTGGGGGGCAATCTGTTACACCTCAATATTTCTCACTTCGGTAAGTGTTGTAAGTGTCACATGTTCCTCTTAACTGTCGCAAGTGTCGCATGTCATTCACAAGTGTCGAAAATGTCAAACAAAGCATACTGCCATGATGACGACACCAAAGAGACATCTATAATAACTCATACACTTGATTTGGAGGAGGGAGAATGATTAACTGAAGTAAAGGAACTCTTACCGCCTAAAAGGAGCTCTTAAACAAGGGTTTTGAAGGTAAGCGCTCCTCTGCATCAGCCTTAGGAGTGTTGGCGCTCCCCTATAAGGTCTTAGGGAGCATTATAACACCCAACTGCCCCTATGAAGGAGCGTTATCCATCCTTGGAGCGCTGGCACTCCCCTCAAGCTTCCTAGGGAGCGCTATAGTGCCATGATGCCCCTTTTGAGGGAGCGCTGTCTAATCTAGGCAGTGGTTGGCCCATTGAGGAGAATAAGGGAAGGATCTTTCAAGTTTGGAAGGCAGTTTCATTCAAATTCTTGGTTCAATAAGAAGATCCTTGATCTAAGGAGGGAATTCCTCAACCTACCCTAAAGATACCTCAAGAGGTTAAACCTCTCTTAACCTATATAAGAAGGCTCCATGATGGTGAGAAGGGGGAAGAATTGCTAGCATGAAACCTATGATCTCATAGGAAACACACATTCATCTAAAGGAGAGTGATCAGTGAAGTTGTTATCATCTAGGTCGTGGATCTTTCGAGCAAGGGTTAGACGAAGGGGTCTTGACGAAGCTATCACATTCGCGTCTACGATTGTAAGTACTGTTGTCGTTATTCTCATTAATATGACACGCTTGGCCTGTTTCTTTCTAGTTTGTGTCTGATCTTACATGAACTTATCGTTGATAGATAGATATGTTTTCAAGCTAATATCAATAGAGTAGGAAGTGGTCGTACTTTGTTTGTCTACAGGACTCATTGAGGAGCGAGAGTTTGGAGCTCGACTCGGAGCATGCAAGGACAAACGTCGATAAAGAGGTACTTATGTTCTCCTTCCTTCTCATGCATTAGTTTGTATAGATTTGAAAGGAAGTTAGTGTCCACGTTAAGCACTTTCTGTCTTAGAGTTTAGTGTCTGGCTCTTTGAGGCGATCTACCTGTCCACAGGGATATTTTCCTACAACAATGAGGAAATTGTTGTAGAATGTTAGCGGGCTCCTAGGTGGCATCTATTGAAGTTGTATCTTTCCACTGGACTAACACTTCCTTGATGGTACACTGACAAAGACGAAGCTCTCGTTGGTCCAAAACTACTTGTGGCTACAACCAGATGGATCCTTCTTCATCCAACTCGGGAAGGTTGGTTTGAGTTTGGAACTTAGTTCCAATCATCTTATTTAAGCATGAGACATGAAAAATAGGCTGGAGCTTAGAATGACTGGGCAAAGATAACTGATAGGCCACCTGTCCAACGCCCTTAAGAATTGTATAAAGACCATAAAATTTGAGTGTCAGTTTCTGACAATGTTCGACCTTGAGTGAAGTTTGCTTATAAGGTTGCAGTCGAAGAAATACATGGTCTCCTTCACCAAATTGACAATTTGAGTGACCTCAATAGGTGTGTTGATTCATGCGATTCTGAGCCATGACCAAATTCTCTTTGAGGATTTGGAGAATTGCCTCATGAACTACAATTGTTTGGTCAACCACTGGGACCTTCGATACACCTAACATGTAGGTGAGAATGGAAGGTGTCTTTTGGCCATAGACTTATTCAAAAGGAGTCATGCGAGTAGTTATATGGTAAGAAGTGTTGTACCACCATTCAACTAATGGTAACCATTGATCCCATTGATTTTTCCTTTCAAAGGAAAAACACCTCAAATAAGTCTCCAAAATATTGTTGATGACTTCAATTTGACCATCATTCTGGGAATGATAGGTGGTGTTGAGATGCAATTGGGTGCCTTGTAGTCAGAACAATTCTTGCCAAAAATTGTTGGTGAAAGTGGGATCTCGATCAGAAACAATAGAATGAGACATGCCATGAAGCTTGAAGATATGATCCATGAAATGTTGAGCCACAATGGATGTGGTAAATGGGTGTTGAAGAGCACGTACATGAGCATACTTGGAAAGACGATCCACGACCACCATGATGATTGAATTATTTCTTGATTTAGATAATCCCACAATAAATTCCATAAATATGTCCCTCCAAATACTAGCGGGTGGGATCAAAAGAGGTTGAAGTGTGTCAGGAGGTTTTATGGTTTCATCTTTGTTGCATTGACAAACATCACATTTTTCTACAAAAGTGTGAACATCCTTTATTATACCATCCTAGAAAAAAGAACGTTTGACCTGAACATAGGTTTTGGTAAACCCTGAATGCCCAGTTGTGGGAGTAGCATGAAGCTCAAAAATCACCATGGATTTAAGTTTTTATTGTTTACTTAAATAAAAATATCCTTTGTAGCCAAGCTCATCATTGTGCCAAGAGTACCCTGGGGAAAATGGAGAGTTGGCTTGCAATTGTTGGATCATATTCGATATTTTAGGATCATATATCCATTCTTGGCGCACAACTTGGAGCCAATATTGTACAATGAAGGAGAGGGAGAAAAGGGATCCTTCATCTTCATATTTCCAAGAAAGAGTGTCAGTAACCACATTTTCTTTGTCTTTCTTGTAAATGATCTCATAATCATAACCAAAGATCTTAGTTACCCATTTTTTTTTCTCTCCTGAGGAAGGTCACTGCTCCAAAAAATACTTGAGGCTTTGATGATCTGTATTAATTTGGAAGCATTGCCCCAAGTTATAAGGGTACCATAAATCTACTGCATGCCGAATAGCCAACATTTCCTTTTCATAGATTGATTGGCCCAAATGGCATTCTAACAATTGTTTGTTGGTAAAGGCCAAAGGTATTCCTTCTTGCATAAGGATTGCTCCAATTCCTCTTCCTGATGCATAACATTCCAAGACAAAGGTCTTTGTGAAATCAGGAAGAGCCAAGACCGGAGTAGTACACATAGCTACATTCAAAGCTTGAAAATCATAATCCACTGCGAGAGTCCAAGTGAAAGAATTCTTTTTAAGGAGAGAAATGAGAGGGGTTGTGATCTTCCCATAATTCCGAACAAACTTGGAATAATAGCCTGTTAAACCCAAAAAACCAAACAAGCTTTTGATAGTCTTGGGGCAAGGCCAATCCTGCATTGCTTCAATATTTTTAGGATCCACCCAGACAACATCCTTGCCAAAAATATGACCCAAGTAATCTACTTTTGAGGCACCAAAGGCACATTTAGATCGTTTGAGGAAAAGTTGGTGCTGAGAGAGTAGATGGAGAATTTAATCCACATGGGAAAGATGGGATTGCCAAGTTTTTCTATAGATGAGAATATCATCAAAGAAAACTAAGACAAAATGATGGAGAAAAGGACGAAAGACATTATTCATGAGGCTTTGGAAGGTGGAGGGGGCATTACACAGGCCAAAGGGCATGACCAAAAACCCATAGTGACCCTCATGAGTGTGAAAGGAAATCTTGTGTATGTCAGCTTCTTGCATACATATCTGGTGGTAGACAAAATGCAGATCAAGTTTAGTGAAGTACTGAGCACCACTTAGCTCATCCAAGAGATCACCAATGATAGGAATGGGAAACATGTCCTTGATAGTGAGTTTATTGAGGGCATGAAATTCAGGACACATGCACCAAGTACCTTATTTCTTAGGTACCATGACCATAGGGGAAGAGTAAGGGCTGGTAATGGGGAGAATAACACCTGCTTGGAGAAATTCCTGCACTATTTTCTCAATTTCATTCTTTTTGGAAAAGGGATGATGATAAGGGACAACATTGGGAGGAAGACTTCTAGGAACAAGGGGAATGGAATGATCATGAACACCACAAGAAGGAGGAATTCCCTAAGGGGTGTAAAAAATAGATTTATGTGTGGAAAGGATATCTTGTAGGTCAGGATGCATAGAGGGTGTCTCAATGTCTTGAATAGAATGGAGTTGAGTAATAATACCATAGTGGTCTTTCTTGAGGAGATTTTCCATGCGATGGGAACTAGTGATCTCAGGAGAACCTATTGTGAAACCTTGGAATTGATAGCTTTCTCCCTCATGTTGGAATTGCATGGTTAATTCCTTAAAATCCATAAGAATGGGACCCAAAGTGAGTAACCATTCAACACCTAGCACAATGTCACAACCTCCCATGTCAATGGAAAATATATGATATTTCATGTGGTAATGTCCAATTTGAAGACAAACATTTTCACAACACCCACCACATTTCATGGACCCACCATTGGTTATAATAATTTGAAAATTATTGATAGCACGAATATAGAAATTGGTTTCCTGGGAAATGAAACGATGAATAAAATTGTGGGTGCTACCACTGCCAAAAAGAATGATGACCTTCTTGTGCTTAATATATCCAATGAGCTTGATGGTTTGTGGGGAAGAGAAGCTAGTGAGGACATGCAAGGAAATAAGTGGGTCAACTTTAGGTGGGTCAATAGGATCTTGAGTAGCATCGGGAAGGGAGGGATCCTCAACAAGGGGAACTATCACATCATCTTCAGGAACATTTTCGAAAATGGCCATAAAAAGTTTTTGTTCCTTACACTTATGCCCCAGAAAATATTTTTCATCACAATTATAACAAATATTCGTCAGTTGGCGTTCATCCATTTCATCCCTAGTTAGTTTTTGGACCTTGAGGGGAGTGGCGCGGGGGTTAGGATTAGTGGGTCGAGGGAGAGGAACAAAAGAGGGTTTTTGTTCTGGGAAAAAACAACTTGTTGGGCCTCTTTAGTGCTTGTAGTAGCTTCCAACCAAGTCTGAGGGCGGGCCATGAGAACTTGGGATCATATTTCATCCTTGAGTCCACCGATAAAGCATTCACAGAAAAATGCATCTGACATGCCCCCTGTTCGAAAGGAAAAATGCTCAAAAGCAGTGATAAAGTCTTCCACTGTGCTTGACTGTTTAAACTTGGTCAAACGACCAAGATAGTAGGTATCAATATCAAAGTGGACATAGAGCTATGCAACAAACTGGGTCCAGGCAATATACCCCTGACGTGAATGTTTACGCCATTGCCACCATTTCCAACGTTTAGGATCTAGATAGAGGACAACATAGCGAAGTTTGGCCAACTCATCAATAATACCATGCAAATAAAAATAATGCTCCATTTGAGTGACCCAACCTGTAGGATCGGAGCCATCAAATTTATTGACCTCTACATGGGGAAGACGGGGTGCACGATGAAAGGAGTTGGATTGAAAATGCAGAGATTGAGAGGAATCAACAACATCGGGTTGGTCGGATGAGAAAGGACTCGTAGGGTGATTCAACAATTGATTGATAGCAGACTGGAGGGCGATAAATTGGGTTGTGAATTTGGCTTCCATGGTGTCAAATTTGTGCTTTACTTTTTCAATGCGGGAATCGGTAGAGACAATCTCATGTGTCATTTGTTTGATGGAGGCATGGGCTTGATTGATGGAAGCTTGGAGTTCTTGGTTGCGAGTGGTGTCCATTTGGAAAGGGGAAGTGTGGATAAGGAAAAATGGGTGGGTGGGACCACAAAAAAGGACTTATAAGTGATAGGTACCACGACGATTAGTGCGAGGAGGAAAATATAATGGAACAGGGAAAATAGGAAGGGGTTGGGTCCACTGAAACAAAAAGGATTAAAAATGAAGGGTATGATTGTGATCAGGGAGAAAAGTGGAATCCAATGGAATAGATCCCAAATAAGTGTGTCGGCGGGACCACTATACTTTTTTTTTTTTTTTTACTCCTGTTGATTTATACTCCGTCCTGAAGAATATTGCATGATGAAAATGCCCAAATGCATAACAGGAAAAAATGTGTAGTAATTTCATAACTCGAATGTAGAAGACACAGTTGCTCGGCAATATATCTTGTCTGTTCTGTTTTTGTTTTCACCCCAAGGGTTAGGGTATTCAAGGGTTCTACAAACAAGGGTTTTCCTATGCTATAGCTCTCTAATATACATGTGGGGTCCAACAATAGTACTCGGCCCAATATCTTAGGGCACCAACTAAGGAGGCTAGATTGTGGCCTTAGTTGTACTACCCGACTAACTAGGTACTAGAGAGTATCTTCTCGAGAATTGTTCTCGGTGGCACTATAACAATCAAGTGGCTGATCGTTTTATCTATGGAGGGCTTCAAGAGATCTAGGTCGATTCGTATACAGGTGTTGTCTGATGCACTACCACTCGAAGGGGTACCAACAAGGGTTACAAGGGTGGCCAACATATGTGGCTTAAGTACCACTTGTATACCCTGCATGTATGAATCCCCAGTCGCGGGTTTATGTGTGTAATGACAGATGTCTGTATCTTTAAGATGTCATAATACGTCACTACCCTGGAAAAAAATTAACCCACAATTTTCCACTGAGGAAGGTGCTCTGATACCACTTTTAGTATTCCAGATATAAAATAGTATGCATAACATAAATAATTAGCTAGAAATGGTAGAGAAACAATGATATAACCAGAGCAGTACCACAATAATACCACAATAACACCATAAATAACACTTTGATTACTGAGAGCAATGTTCACATGCCTCTTCGAGGAGGCAACCTCTAGTAGAGCAAAACTCTATTACAATAATATCCAAGACAAAACTTCACATACCCTCTATTCTTATTTATACTAAATCTATCTATCCAAAAGAACAATCTAGAGGAAGATCCTTTGAAAAGAGGAAGCTTCTATTAGGTCTTCTTACATTTGACTTATTCCTCCTTATTGCTAGGCCGTATTAATATTGACCTTTATTACATGGAAATATATTATTCTACCCACTTGAGGGGTCAGGTAGGTTAGGTCCCTAATAAATCATTTGGTTTATAATTTAGATCTAGGGGACAACCCCTTCAGATCAATATTTGAATGTAGCAAACAAGAGGTAAGATTCTTTACCAAAACAAATACTACCATGCCCCGCGAGATAATAATAGTGAAGTAGACTAGTGGGATAATTTTAAATCAAGTCTAAAAGAGGGGGAGATTATGGTTAATGAAATATTAATCAACAAACCATCCCCTAATTAATGATGAGTAAAAAGACACATTTAAATCCATTAATCTGTCACATGGCATGCAAACTTGGTCACTTAAACCATCACATGGCTTGTAGGCCAGGTCATTCCACCACGCGTTTGAACACTAATGAGAAGGGCTGAGATTCCCTCCTTTCCATGCATTAGGCCTTGATTTCACATGATTATCTCTATTGGTTTATTATTTATTTGGCTTGCAATGGGATAATGACATTCTTTCTAAAGAGGTACATGGGGCATGATAGTCCTTCTCACCAGGTAAAGAACTTCATAGATTTATAGTTAGTGTTTGGGATTTTGTTGATTTATTGGAAGTTTTTAGGGGAACCTCCAACCCTCATGGTTTATTAGCACACATGGAGACATATGGCTTCAAGATTGCATCTATTTTAGCTTTAATTCGTAGGATTGAACTCCCAGTTCATGCCTCTTGGGATTCTTCAAAAATTTAACCTAAGTAAAGGGAAGTGCTCCCAGTTCTTAAATCCAGGATAGAATAATTTCCTCTTAACTCAAGAAACATGGTGTGAGAAAGGTATCACAAGTAGGGTGAAGCATTTTATAATAGCATAAGTTATTGGTCATAGTGGGTACCAGATGGATTCTAGAGAATTTCAAGAAATTCGTAGAGTCCTCAAAAGCCATGAGGAACATAGTCACTCCAATAGGTCTTTAATTTTCAATGTTTCTTAAAAAATTCATGAAATAGAACATTATATCACAACTTAGATAACAAAAATCATGGGGTATGGTGGAATTAAAGGAATAGTTGGCAGTCTTGGAAGTAGAATGCAAGCTTCTTCGAAATTTGGCACACAATTGGAGTAGGGGTGGCCATTACATGGCCTCTAACCAAACACTTTCAACTAACTCATCCATAGGTGAGCTAAAGGAGGATGAAAAAGTACATCAACTTGACAAGGAAATGGAAATTGTGACTCAGGATCTTGAATCAAAAAGTACAAGCCTAAATGAAGCAGCTAGTCATTATGCTCTTAGTTAATTAGGCATATACTATATAATATATAGTGTCAAGGAGTATTGGGTAGGTTTGCCTAAGGACAAAGCCAATCTCTATTTTGGGCTTGCACTAGGACATTTTTTGGATGATGTAATGGCTATTTTGAATCTAGTGGAACAATACTATGATGTAATATTTGTTGTAGCATCTGTTATAGTTTTTTATCTCAACATAATTTATTTGTTTATTGTTATTAAAAAAATCAAGGGTGCACATTAACTTATAAATCTGAATATATTATAATCCTTAATTATATTAATGTTTTCCTCTAATCCTTGTTCCTTGTACCATAAACAAGAGGGTCTCATACACTAATTGTTGTTTGGCTTGACGGTGACCTTAAAAATAGATTGTTATTATTATTATTATTATTAATGTTTATGAGAAGTACATAATTTTGTGTTGTTAAAACTTTATAAATAAAATTTTGAAATCCATTTATATAATTCCATATTGTCAATATTCCATTAAAATATTTATAGATCTTGAAATTGTTTGTACAACATATATATATTCCAAGTTAGAAAACCACATGGAAAACCCCAAACCTCAAGTATTTGAGGACACAAGGATGGTCAACAACAAGGCTCAAAGTCATTACAATAATATACTAGTTAAGAATTCAACATATCACTTATTATAATTAAATTGAGTGAGGAGGATGACCATCATTCCATCCACCATTAAAGCTAAGCTCAATTGGCTTTTATTTAAAATTTATTACTTATTTTATCATAAAACTTATTATTTTATATTAATTAAGAAAAATAATTCATTAAAACTCTAATAAGGGATTGCACTCTAAAACCACCTTACTAATTAAATTTGTCACTTTGAGATCGTACCTGTAAGGGCAACTTGTCGTCGCTTTCATTGATGTAGTAAGAGAACGAAACACTTATGAATTCATTGGACACCAAAAAGATATAAAGATAATTTGGTTTCATCCCACTACTAGTTCATAGGATTCCTAACTTATGCGTGAAGCAAAATCTTTCGTTAGGTTTGTAAGATTCTGGGTATAACACTCAAGAAATCCACATGATTGGGAACCTTAAAGTGGTCAACAATGGCGAATATCTGTCTGCGAAATAAGAAAGCTGCAAGGCTTCTTTTACTCACAATATTAGGCCACAGTTGCTGTATTTCTACGCACAAAACTGGTAAAATTAGCGCGCCCTTAGTCGAACTTGAACAATGTAACAAGATTTATAAAAGATTGGAAACTGTTACAGAAAACCCAGCTGTTATTATAGCCAGAATATGTCATGTCTTGAGTTACAGTCACGATAACGAATTTAGATATGTGTTTCAGGTCTCTCCAAGCCAAGATCCGCTCCCTGATCTCTATCCAAGCATTTAAACAGGTTGTATATATGTAGTCCAGGCTGTGAAAATCTTATAGGCTGTGTCCAGTCCAGAAATGCTGCAGCGAAGTAAGACGAAAAAAATTAAACTATGAACCAGAATATCAAAAACTTGTCCAGATTATAAAAACTGTAGACCAAGTTTACCTGAATCTTAAAGCCGTGCTTTAAAGGCCGAGGAAGATATAGTAGATCAAAGTTATTGGCAAAGCAATCAACATGCCGAATATAACGCTGAGAAATAAAAACAAACTTCAGATTTGTGATCAATAATTCTGTTTAGAGAAATTTACGACAAATTTGGCGGGATTGACTCACGCTGTGCTTAGTATTTCAGGATGTACATTGTACTCTTTCGCGAAAACAAATGGAACAATTCCTTGAGGAAGCGCTGCCTGTTGCAGTACAACAGTATTTTAATATGTAGAACGTCAGAATTATGAACATGAAAAATCATAGGGATGGTGATCTGAAATGGGATCGTGGTCTGAAATTTGCAGCAAAGAAGCCCAACATCCAGGAAAAATAAAAAAAGAAGAGGATCCTTCTGCTTCAATTATTGTTCTCTATCTTTTCAGACATACCTGAACAATGGCCACATGCAGCAAGGGACCTCTCAGGCCAACGGCAATAGAGGAAGCTGCCATTACGGCAGGGCCAGTAAGAAATCTAACGGCCATTGCGAATCCGGCAACAGATTTTCCACACGCTATGATTCTTGGCTGCAGTGCCATGAACAGTCCTGTTTGTCGCGCAGTGACAAGCTGATCAAAAACTATCCAAGTGCAATATACTTATCTGTTTATCTTTTTGCATCTGATCGAACCCTTTAGAAAAAACAAAACTTTCAACAAAATGCAAACTTCAACTCAAAAATAATATAAACTATCGCCATTGAACCTGTATTTTTTTTAAACTTGGTATTTTTTTGTTTGCTAGTTTGTTATGATTAGTTTGTGGCTAAGAAACTGCGACGGCTAAGAAATTGTGATTCAGTACATCTAAATTGTCAAAATCATTTGGGAATTACACCTTACCTGAACCATACCAATCCTTAACATGGTTGAATTTTTTGTTCCAACAAATTTCAAACTAATAACTTTAACATCAACACTGAATATTTCTGAAATTGGTTTTTAAAAACCGAATCCTGGATAAAAATGAATAACAGAAAAAATGAAGAGGAGATTAGACGGGAAGAATGAATACCCAAGCTAAACATGGCCATTCCCAGACCTGCATCAGACAAGATTGCTATCGAACCATAGACGAGCTTTGGCATTGTAACATTGAACCTACAAATGATATAAAATGTCAAGGCTTTCCCACATAAACACGCCTGTCTTAAATTTCAGAGATCACTGCATCGAGAACAAATTGATCTGATAAGTTCATTAGTTGAGTTTTAATTTACATGTCAGCAGATAAATCTCTATATGCTTGTTCACAGAGGGGAAGGAGAAAATCGAACCAAAAGGTTTGTTTCAGTAACAAAAACAAGTATGATTCAATCAACTATGAAATATCACAGAGATTATGATATATTGAAAAATATCACATAGAATGAAGGAATTTACAGTGAAAATGTACCTGAAAGAGACAAAGGACCAAATGAGACCCAAGGCACTGGAATAAGTGTTGGGATTTCGTATGAGTTTTCTCCACACCATTATGAGAATTAGCCTAGTCATGACACTGGCAGGAGGCATAGTGATCCGTCGAGCTTCAACATGGTTTTTCTCGTCATATTGATCCAAAGAACAGCCGGGAGCTAGTTTGGAATTCGGGCTGGCTGTTTCCAGATCCCGAGTTATACCTTCGTCTCCATGAGATATCATTGCCTTTTTTCCTGGACTGAAATGCCCGCGCGCGTACTCGTCGTAAGATCCACTGGATTCGTGTAAGCCTGAGAAGACAAGAAAATTTGCTCATTAACAATTCAGCGAGCTAGGGGGTAGTGGAGAAAGTGGGAGAGTTTATCATCAAGCTGAACATGAAAAGGATTGAAATGCAGAAATTAGTGTATGAGGCGGTCTGTTCCATAGGCTATCCTTTAACAATTTAACCAGGAAAAGGGAGAAAATGAGAAAACTCATCATTATCAAACTAAACAAGAAAATAACTAAAATGCAAAAATCAAAAATCAGTGTATGAAGCGATCTTTCCCATAAACTATCCTTAGAATTTCTTTCTCATTTGCTTTTTTAACAAAAAGAGATTTGCTTCAAAAGGGAAACTGAGCATTAATGTGATAAATAAACATGCCACTGGAGGAAGGAGAATGCTCAAATAGTTTATGGGTTAGCGTAATTCGTTTTTATCAGGCATTTAGCTAATTCTAAACGAGTATATTAATATGTATCTGATTGAAACTGCTGATGAAGAGAGCACTGATATGATATATACTGGCATATTTACTAAAAATATCAGTCGAAGTTTTCTTAAAAAAACAAATATGACCCAGGAAGTCATGCTGTTTTAGTGCTGTACTGAGGGAAGGAGTGAAATTTAGCCGTTTAAAACTAATGACCAAAAAACAAAGATAACCCAGAAAGGCATGCTGTTTTAATACTGGACTGAGGGAAGTAGCGAAGTTTAGACGTTTCAGGACTGGACAGAAGTCATGAAGATGCTACTCGGGATTTGAACCTCAAACCCATTTTCAGGACTGGCAAAGCTTTTTGATGCGGAGAACTGTGTATTCCTGCTAATATTCCAACCAGTACTAGTGCTAATATTCCAACCAGTACTTGTGAAATAGTATAATGTTGGAACAGTATACATGACAATGTCTGGAAAATATCTCTTGCAGGAAATACCTTTTTTTCAGTGCAGAATTGGATATGAAAAACAAATATACCTTTGCCTCCATTGACGGGATGCTGATCAACCGTGCGTACTTCCTTCCCATTGCAAGGGTCACTTTTAGCATTGTTATCAGGTGGGACTCCTCCAAGCTCATGGGTTCCACCGAAAACATGAAGCTGGTTTCCCTCTGACACAGGAGAGGCGCTGGAGCTCCACACAAACATATGAAGCTCCTTAGCAGCATCGTTGAGCTTCTGTTGTTGCTGTGGTGATGAGCGACTAATAGCTGCATCGCCTTGAGAAGTAATTTTCCTGGCATTTGGCGATAACATTCCAGGATTCGGAGATGGGTATGGTGGTGGTACTCCAGTGCCTGACGAGTTCATGGGCTCCATTAATCCCCCGCTTATGCTTCTGCCCAGGCTTCCTTGTGATCTATGCCCATAAGGAGCCATTCCACCAGAGTACCCAAAGCGAGTGTGGTTCGATCCCTTGACGTCCTTGGAGACTTCCTCGTCGAAGTTTGAAGTTCTCGGTGTTGGCCCTCTTGACGAATTCATAGAATACACATCGGTGGACTGGAAATTTGAGTGGCGGGGACTAAGATTAGAGCTAGCTCGTGGCGGATTCCCTGACAACATGGAGTAGAAATCCGTGTGATTGAAGCTGGAGCCCCTTGGGGTCGGATTCCGAGATGAATGGAGCGAATAGATCTCAGCGCCCGTGAGATTCGAAGGCCTAGGTGTCAGAGAAGGAAGAGAGCCTAAGCCCTGTGATCTGTGCGAAGATAGAACAGACCTGGACGAAGTCGATCTCCGCACGATCACATGAAGCTTTCCATCGTCTCCGACCTCTGCATCTGCCTGTAGAGGGTCTCTCCCGTCCAAGGACATAACATCTGAATCCACCCTGAACGAAACAATGGAAGCAGCGTTGTCTGGAAACTGCTCCATGATAAGCATTTTGGCACCTCTGTACTCGAACATGAAAAGCATGAGAGTGTACCAGATTACACTCTGCAAAACCACGACCTGTACCATTAAACTTCCAGAGAAATCTCCATACATGGCCTTCAGCAGAGGAATCCCCATTACAAGCGTATTCGGTAGAGTGGACAGTGAAAACAATGTGATCATCCATTCCAAGCTCCCGCTCTTCCCAAACGAGGTCCATATACTCAGAACTACCAAAATAATAATCTTCTGCAGAGAATCCGCAGCTATGAATCTGTAATTCATGGTGTAAGGATTGTTGCTGGAGATAAAATGAAAAGACAGCAATGGAACAGCAAAAACAGCCACAAAACGGTTTATTCCAGAGCACTGATCTGGAGTAAAAATCTTCCACCATTTCACAGAACCATAGGCCAATATCATAGCCACATACAGAGGAACCACTGCACTCAGCACGCTATACAGATCCTTCCCATTAATCATCTTTTCCCTTCTCACTGAAACAGTTTCAACACCACTAAACTAGCCCAGTTCAGATCAATTCATGGGCTATCCCCAAAAATGGGATGATTTCTGTAGACCAAACCAAACAAAAGCCAGACCCTTCAAGGAAATTTGTGCAGAGCTCAAGAATTCCAGACTCGAATCCCAAGAGCATTAAAAGAATACCACACTACTAATCTTCAACGAAACAACCTCTTATGAGGCAATATTCTTATCTTGGTCGGCACGATATCAGTGGGCATTGACGATATCAAGTGCATAGAATAATTAGCAGCACTGAACAGAAACAGAAAGTGCTTGTCGTGCCATGTAACTCCTCTGTGATTGGCATTCCCGTGCTCTAAGCCATAACAGAAGCCAGACAGGGTTCTGCTCGGCCTCCGACAGAATATTGCTGAATATGGTAATTGGCCTCTCTCACAATAAATTCTGAAGCGTACCCGACCCTGACTGAGGAGCCGAATCAAATCAAGAATGGCTGTGACCACCAGGAGAAATGTTAGGTCACCTTCTGTTTACTTCCCAGCACTTGATGATCTTGAAATCCGACAAAGACAGGACGCTGCTGATGCCATTTCTTCTTGGAGACTGACACATACCCTTTCACTCTTCACTCTTCCTCCCCTCAACCATATTTTTCAACCTCCACACACCCCACCCATTCCCTGACCGAAACACACAGCAACCAACCGTTAACCCAACCAAACAGACAAAAGACAACATTTCACACTTGACTTGACCCACCAGTGTCTATCTTATCGTTAAGAATCCATATCAAGAGCTTTCTAGTTTCAAAATAAAATAATATTATTTATTTAATTGTTTAATGCATATCTATTTATTTGACATCTCACATAGATGCACATGCTACATTAATGCAAACATGTAATATAATCATTATTATATAACCCTCATTAATTCAAACATGTAATGTGATTATTTTTGTATAGTCGATGTGAGTGATTATATCAATTTTAAGACCGTGCTCATATTTGAGCACCCCCTCGTGCCAACATTATCCAGTAAACAATGGAGGTTGACCTAGCTGATACGGTACCATTATAGTTGATATTTTAGGGTTTTTATTAGTTTTACATTATATATATTTTTATTTTTTTTAGGAAACATAGGATATTTGTCAAAATTCGGTGAAAAATTGTTAGATTTGTAGATTTGAGTGAATATTTTTGTATAATTTCAGTGTGGCATTTCTGCATTCAAAAATAGAATTTGAACAACAAAAAATAGTGATTAGTGTAAATTTATATCTCCTGATTACAACCAAAAAAAAACCATTTAATAGAATAACAAGACTTTTTTTTATTATTATAGGTGATATTTTAGGGTTTTTATAATTATGCTTGAATTTTAGGGAGATCAATTGTCTGCAGCATTGTTCAAATTTCATATAGTCTCAAATTAGATAATTATGTCGTCTATTATGAGATTTATTAATATTTTAAAATTTTGAATTAAAAAAATGTCATTTATATAATAGTGGTTAAAAAAATTAAATTTGATTTATGGAACCTTAAAAGTTTGATATTGTAACAAATATGTAGAAATTAAAATTTAATGAGAGATATTATCTCTGATATTTAAAATTAACATAATTTTTTAACACTCAAGAAAAGAGAATAGCTAAATTTATGAAATTAGTTAAAAATGTTTGAATGCCCCATAAATAAGTTTAATATCATTTTCAAATTTGTGTAGATCCAATAGTTAGTTAGTCAATTAAATTGGTTTATTGTTTGTCTTATTATTTGTTGGATATATTAGAAATGTAAATTTTAATAATAATTCGTATTTTTTTTCTCAATTTTATATTTAAAAGTGAGATTTAGTCACTAAATTAAATATATATTTGTTAATTGGATATAGATTCTGTGGTTGAGAGGAATAATTGTTAATCTCTCCACCTAAGTTCAATTCCCATATTTTTAATATGATGATGATGATGGTTAACGCCTACTTCTTCATTGTTTTTTGTCCCATTTTATCTTGTAAATATCTAAATTTATTATAAGCATTGCTACTAACTCACTTTGAGGAATTGCTGCTAAACTTGCTTTGAATTTTGACTTATCTTTCTTGTCTACATTTTGAAGTTTGGCTTCTGTCTTCTCTACAATTTTCTATTGATTTTATCCCTATGGAAGATCTATGCTAGTTTAATACATTAATATTAAAGTATTAAAAAATATTAATATATATATATATATATAATGACCTATGTAACCACTATTAATTAAAGCTAGGGTTGTTTTTATTATTATGTGTTATGTTACATTAACATCTTCTCCATGTTGGACTATAGAAGGTCTCTAGAAATAATAACACATAATATTATATGCCTCAACATCTCCTCAATATTAAGCTATAAAACACTTCTAAAAACAATTATTTGAATTAAAAAAAAATCAACATAAAAATATTGTATATTGACTTTTATTTTATATTTTATAAGATATATTATTACTAGAATAATATGGTATAAATAAAAATATAATAATAAGAAGATAAATATAATTCATAAAATATGACATTCTTCTAATAGAGTATAATAATAGAGTATAAGAAAATGTTATCCCATTAATTTATATATTTATATGACAAAATTAGTTTTTATAATAATATAATCATTATTGTAAATAATATCGTGTAAACTATTTTCATTTCAAAATTATAATAAGTAATATCTAAAAGTATGTTTATATTATAAATTTATTTTT
This sequence comes from Picea engelmannii, assembly GCA_009831015.1. Classification (NCBI taxonomy): domain Eukaryota; kingdom Viridiplantae; phylum Streptophyta; class Pinopsida; order Pinales; family Pinaceae; genus Picea; species Picea engelmannii. The sequence continues at coordinate 24,822 of ML790325.1, read as the reverse complement.
TATAATAACAAAACTATCATCAATGTTATCCCATTAATTTATAAATTTATATGAAAAAATTAGTTTTTATAATAATATAATCATTAATGTAGATAATATCTTGTAAACCATTTTTATTTCAAAATTATAATAAGTAATATCTAAAGATATATTTATATTATAAATTTATTTTTTATAATGACAGAACCATCAATGTAGAGAATATCTTGTAAACCATTTTCATTTCAAAATTATAATAAATAGTATTTAAGATAAGTTATTGATAAAAATAATATCTTTTTTAAATTAAAAATTAAATACAATATATATTTTGGTTTTCTCTTAGAAAAAATAAAATATAATTGTTTTTAATGATTTTTTTTTAACAATTATTTACTATATTATAAAAAACACTAATTTGATATATTAATAGTCTTTCACATTATATATTTAACTTATATATTTTTTAAATTAATATATTAATAGTCTTTCACATTATATATTTAACTTAGATATTTTTAAAATTAAGTAAAATAAAGTTACAGAAAAAAACCTACTTAGATATTTTTAAAATTAAGTAAAATAAAGTTACATAAAAAACCTTATTGATATAAGAGTAGTGGTAAATCCATCAACTAATTTTCAATCTTTATTTCATTTATCTTTATAATAAACATTTATTTTTAGATAAATTAGGATAGGGACATGAAAGATAATTGATGTTTTTCTATCTTAATGAGTTATACGATTTGATTGATAAAGTCTACGAAGGTATACATACCCTACCCCCTCTAGATTTGAACTTGTGACCTCTTAAGAGGAAACACATATTCTTAACCATTAGACCCACTCAAATTATATAAATATAAAAAAATACATAATTTAATTTTAAAATAAATAAAAACAAAATTTATATTTAAATATAAAAGATTACATCATAAAACTATAATATGTCACTGCTTTTTTACATAATGTGGGATCTCATAGACAATTTTCATCACTTCACCTCTTTACCACAATCCCAACAAAATCTAAGGGATCTCATAGACAATTTCATCACTTCACCTCTTTACCATAATCCCAACAAAATCTAAAATATTCCTTAAATTACAAAATAATTAATATCATCCTTTGTTAAGTAATAAAGCAAGAAAATGAAAATCATTTCGAGTTACCCTAGTTAAAGTATAAAAAGTAGTAAGAATTTAGCACAAGTAACCTAATTTCGAATCTCAACACATTTCTTTAACAATGTATAAAAAAGCATAAGTATAATACTTCACCTTTATTATCTAAATTAATAAATAATAAATGACCTTTTTAGCAACAAGTTTTGAGGTGGAAGAGTTTTAGGTACCTTAAAGAGGTAATGCATGGAACAAACAATATGAAGTGAGTTGTCTACCTTGTCGGTAAACCGTTGTGCCAAGGAAGTACAGTGAGCTTTATTGCCTTTCTTTACCCGCAATGACCCTTGTTCCCCTTATCTTTAACATACATTCAAGTCTCCCCTCCTTCAATAATTATTGTGGGAACAAGGAAGGAATATGCTTTTCTATCACTCTTTCCTTCTTCCTTCCTCCCTAAGCTTAGTTTCTAAATTATTAGTTGAAATTGCCTAGGAACATTACCATGTGCCCCACACTCTAAGGGTTAGAACTATATATTTTGGTAACATCATAAATATTATTTTATATAATTACAAGCGAGTGTTAATGGGGGGTAATAATTACTGTCATAAAGATGTCAATATGAGGTTTTGATATTCGCATTCAGTTTTCCTAGGTCACTAACCAATATATAATTTTTTATATATTTTCCTTTCCACCTTTGAGATTCCATTCTAAGATTATATCTTGGAGGATCCTACATAGCATAATGTACCATTTCTCAAGCATATAGGGGTATGACTTCTTTTTCATTATGAAGAAATGGTTGGAATATATGGAATACTAAATAGTTATTTTAGTGTGCTTCTATGGGTTGTGGGTAAGTGGTTCATCAATTATTTATTAGGTTTGTGAGTGTAAATTTGGAAATATATGAAATGGTTAATAATTTAAATAAATAATGGAGGAAAAAATGAATAGCAAGGTTGTGTATTCTTTATCTTTATTATTAACCTATATTTATTGTTTTGTTAAGTATTTGTAATGTTTATGGAAGAAGAACAATGTAATATTTAAAAGGTATATATATCTTATGAAATCAATATTATGAATGGATTAATGATAATATTGATCCATATTGGAATGGATAATAATGACTAGTTAACTTAATTATATTGAAATAATCAACAATAATTATACCCCCACCATTGCCACCATTGAAAATATTAGGTTGGGAAGAGTGAAATGTAGAATAAGTGATATGAGTATGAACAAAATAATGTAATATTTAAAAGGTATATATATCTTATGAATTCAATATTATGAATGGATTAATGATAATATTGATCCATATTGGAATGGATCATAATGACTAGTTAACTTAATTATATTGAAATAATCAACAATAACTATACCCCACCCTTGCCACCATTGAAAATATTGGGTTGGGAAGAGTGAAATGTAGAATAAGTGATATGAGTATGAATAAAATAGTAAAGACGAATGTTACTATGGTTATCCATGTGACACTAAAACATATAAGAGAAACTTAAACATGGTTACCATATTCTATAGGAAAACTTGTATAGGAAGTTTCTCCACATATGAAGTGTGAGCCTTTCGAAACATCGAACTCAATCTTGGCACTAGCTAAACCTATGATGCAATGGAGAAGGATATATGTCGTAGTTACTAGGAAATGACTCCTAAAGTTGTGTGGACTGGATCATAGGGAATTTCTCACTATTTCCCTACTTTCCCTAAAGGAAATGGACTGTAACCTTCACATTGGATTGCTTGATTATGAGATGTGCACCAAACATGCCAAATTTGATAGAAAATTATATCATCATTCTTATGACTGGCATCGATTACACATTCTAAAGAATTCATTTATCCTTTTTCTAAATATTCTAATCATACTAGGAAATCTCTTCCCTCGAATCCCCCAAAAAATATCTATTCAACATTATATTAATAAGATTGTTAGACAAGCATTAGAAATAAAATACCCAAATCATGTTTGTCCAGCAAAAACAAAATTAATTATGAGAAATCCTCCTAGAGTCACTCTTGACTAATACCTAACATAAGTAGGCCAAGGAGCTTGATTTATTGCTCAACATTTTGTCAATAGAGGCAAAACAACTTTGCAAGGTCAACAACAAATTTATGAAGATTATTTTTATAAATGGTATACTTGCAATTCTATGAATATTATAAATCACAATGTGGGGATCATAGATAATATATACACATAAAATATTACATACAACACACTGGTGTGGTAGAATAAATGGATACCATTATGAGAGAGTGATCTCATGATTCATGTGAAGGAGTTCTTGTACAATGCTTCCTTCTCCTAATATTGGGAACCTTCTTGGCATGTAATCCATCCACTCATTTACTTATTCCACCTTCTTTGTGCTTGCATGCACTTAGTTCTACACAAAACCAACAAGTGTTCATCATCCTGTGTCCAACAAATGAACCTAGAAGCAAGAGAAGGATATTGTTAGGCAAGAAGAAGTAGCATGTGGCAGTAGGTGAAGGATGTTGTAGGATGAACAAAAGTTTCAAGGTGGGAAATGTCTTATGCTATACTTCAATTATTGACATTTTAGTATTATTATTTCCCACCGATGCCACAATTTTAACAACATCTCCATATTCTCCCCAATATGATGATGCTATCAATAACCTAGAGTTTAGCTTAGAACATGTTTGATTCATGAAAAACAAGTTCGAGTATAGAAAATGTACGAATCATACTAATACAGTTGCACAAACTTTGATAGGAATTTGTTGGCACAAGGGTAGACCCAGGGTTGAACTCTTCAACAATGCACCAACAAGCCCTAACTATTGCCCCTTTCGGCACCACCTGTGAAGCAGATGCAGTCTCACCCAAAGTAGAAATATGGGGTTGTAGGACACATGTGTCTACAACCAAAGGAAATGTACGGTGGATCCAAGACAACAACACACAACAATCTAGTTACTCATTATCTCCCTTAAACCTACTAGGCAAATTATATCTCAGATATAACACAATGATACAATAAAAGTAGAACAGAAAGCAAAAGAACACAACATCAATCACACTGGACAACAAGATATACATGGTTCACCCTCTCTCTAGGACTATGTCCACAGAACTGTGTTTCTTGATATATTATGTAGAAACATCTAGTTCAATATGCGCTCTTAGATTGCAGATCTCTCTCTCTTTCTCTATCTCCCCTCCCTGCGCAAGATATTTACAATACATAATGCTCTTACACACAACACTTCTCTCTCGTACAATACACAATAGTATCAACAACAATGATCATCCACAATAATGACGACAACAACAACCAACCATCCCAGGTCCTCTAAGACTTTATTTATACATTACAATGACCAACATCTAGGTGTCAAACCATAGATTCAAAACCCTAGGTGTCTAAACCTAGGCCAGCTTGACCCATACTTCCCAGGCTTCGCCAGCCTGTATTTCCTTCTTTTCCGCGAGGTGCTCCAAAGCACTCATTGACATCTTATTCCGCTTATTGAGTTATCCACAATCCATCTTCCTTGATGATATGTCATCCTCGATCTCTTTGTTCAACAGTTAGCTTTCCCTTACTTTTCACCTTCTTTTCTGCTTCTTTAAACACTTCGACCCAATATCAATCAATGTGTCTTCCGTGCAATTCATATTTCACCTTTCTTCCTTAATCTTCGCTTTCTTCCATAACCAAGGGCCAACAGGCCCCCAACACTCACATGTGACTCGTCCCGAGGCACTTCAAGTATGAACCTTCTTTTTCTCTTCGACTTCAGACTGCGTGGAGCAGCCTGTTCTTTTTTCTCTGTCCCTCCCTTCCTTGTGCAAATTGTCTTTTCTATGTCTGGTACCTAGTTTCAACTGCACCTGGTACCTACAACCTTCTTCTTATTCTTTTACTAAGAGATGCGAGGCAACTAGTTGTCATAGTACAATTTCAACCGACTCCCATTTACCAAACCTTCCTTCCATTCTCCCTTCAAAGTCTTCAACTGTGAAACTCCTCCTTCTGTAACATAGGCAACCTCATATGGCCCAAGCCAATGTCTCCTGAACTTCCCTGGATGCTTTATGAATGTACTGTCATATACCAATACCAGATCTCCTTGCTTAAAGGCTTTCTTCTTGATATGCCTATCATGGTAGGCCTTCTCTCGTTCCTTCTATACATGCTGATGAAATCTTGCGATAAATATGTCTTATTCTAGTTCCACCAACTGTGCAAGCCTGTTTTGAACAACGCCAGTGTCATCCATATCTGTAAATGCTGCAATTCTTAAGCTAGAAACCAAATATTCCATAGGTACGACTGCTTCTAGACCATAAACCAACTTAAAGGGGGTCTTCATTTTCAGCTTCTTGCAAGTGGTTCTATAGGCCCATAATATTGTTGGTACTCTCAAGTCCCAATCATCCCTGTTTACACTACAAATCTTCGTCAACACTGTCTCCAAGATCTTATTGAAAGCTTCGACTATACCATTCGCCTGTGAGTGGTAAGGTGTTCTCTTTTGATGACGAACCTCAAATTCTCGAGTCAAGGCTTCAATAGTTTTATTAATAAAATGTGTACCTTGATCACTCATAAGGATCTCTGGGCATCCAAATTTGGTTATGATATCATCAAATATGAATCATGCAGCTGTAGTTACACTACA
>ML790325.1:0-18921 GCA_009831015.1 Picea engelmannii | reverse complement strand
AGGATTCTTCATCAAAGACACAACCAAAAGTGAGAGAATTTGGAATGCCTTTGGCATTTGATCATTTTGTATCACTTGGAGAAGGAAAAGAGGTAAGAAAGCTTATGGAATTCTTATGTACTTGATTTAATCTAATTAAGGATGAAAGAGTTGTACAAGAACTACAAAATTTGATCAGACAATATGAGATTGGTAGGATATATCCTTTGTTGAAAAGAGAAGTACATCAAGTATCCAGAAAGAGAAGGAAAAATAAGGAACTACACCTGAATGCACAGATTGGAGATTATGACATAGATTATGTGGTCCTCAACTTAGGGTCAGAAGTTAATGTTATGACGAACCCGACCTGGGCACTGATGGGAAAACCTAAGTTGATATATTCCCCTATTATAATCAGGATGGCTAATCAGCAGGAAGTAAGCCCCTTTGGAAGATTGGAGCATGTCCCTATGGACATCGACAGGGTAAGGACATTTGCAGATTTCAAGGTGATTGAGATAGTTGATGATAGTTGTCCTCATCCTACGTTGTTAGGAATTGATTGGGCTTTCAATAATTCTACTGTTGTTGACTTAAAGAAAAGAAGAATGACATTTGAAGATGATATCCTTAGGTTTATTACACCTCTGGATCTTGATGAAGGTCGCAAATATGCAGATCCCATAAGAGAAAAATATTGCCCATATGAGCTAGAAAATATCTACAAATTGACAACAAGACAACATGATTACATTAATCCTATAGTATATGGGAACTTAAGCTGGTGAAGTGATAGCGTATGCTCATCATATTCAGAAGAAGCACTAGAGAACTAGCAGAAAAATATGTATGACATTTCTATGCGGAGGTGTGCTAGATTGACTAGGGAAGTTCCCTGGATTAGCACAGATGTAAGCAATCTGTCCACATTTGATGGTTTAAAATCATTTAGAAACATTCTTATTAGAATTTGAAGAAATTGTACCAGTACAACAGCGACTGTTGGCACTAGATGAGTATTTAAAAGAAACACCAGCGAGATGGTGGGGAACACATAAGAATAACATCGTAGAGTGGGTGAAATGTCGCACTTTGATGACAGTGCGCTTTTCAGAGAAAACCGAAGGGTGCGAAGTTAGATACATAGTTCAAAGTTGTTCGAAGAGCCATGTGCGAAGTTGTGAGGAGGCCTAGAGCAGCATTCCTCAAGAGCAGTGGGTGCACAAGTTCATTAACACTTTGGATACAACACCTATCGATTTGTATCTACTAGAATAATTACACCTCACTACTGAAGACTGGCATGGTATGACTCAAAAATTCGTAGCTACATTTTTATTTGAGTGTCAGTATCCCACAGTATATCAATATTTATAGGTTGTAAGACAGAAAATATTTGAGGAGGCACCTAACCTCCCTTTGGAGCAAGAAGAAGATGAATGGATTGCACCGCTTCAGAAATTACAAGGTTGTTACAATATCAATGTTGATGAAGATGATGATCCTAGGAATGTGAACATCGTAGAGACAGAAGGACGGATAGATGTAGAAATACTACGAGTCAAACTACCTTTTATTGGACAGCGAATCAAAATCAAGATAGTTAATATTGGAACAGAGCAAGCACCTAAGCTCGCAAACATTGGAGATTATTGGGATGATGCCACTATTGACAAGATCACAAAACTATTGCATTAGTATCAGGACTTGTTTCCAACCAAGTTCACTGACATGAAGGGAATTAAAGGGCCCATAGGAGAATGAAAATCCCCTTGAAACTAGATGCAAGTCTAGTCAAGCAGAGACCTTACAGATTGAATCCTAAATATAAGGAGAAAGTCAAGATTGAATTAGACAGAATGTTGGAAGCAGGAATCATAGAACTTGTTGAAGAATCAGAATAGATTAGCCCTATGGTGGTCCAAGAAAAGAAGACAATAGAGATCAGGATCTGTGTAGATCTCAGGATGTTGAATGATGTCTTCTTACATGACCCATTCCCTACACAGTTTACCGACGAAGTGTTAGATAATGTAGGAGGATAGGAGGTATACTCCTTTATAGATGGATTTGCAGGTTATCACCAGATCAGGATTGCTAAGGAAGATCACCATAAGACCAAATTTGCAATAGAATGGGGATCCTACCAGTACATAGTGATGCCTTTCGGACTGAAGAATGCACCAACCATATTTTCTAGGGTGGTGGTCGAGGCATTCAAGGAATTCTTACATAAATATCTGGAAGCATATTTTGATGATTGGACCGTTTTTAGCTTATTGAAAAATCATGTTGAATGTTTAAGACTAATGTTGGATAAGTGCAGGCCATGTCAAATTTCCCTAAACCTGAAGAAGTGCATCTTCTTTTCACCCTTTGGATTTTTGTTAGGCCATATTGTGTGTAAACAGGGGTTGCTAGTAGATCCATCTAATATTGTCATTATTGTTGATCTACCCCCTCCTACTTCAGTTAGATAGCTGTGAACTTTGTTGAGGCATACTGGATACTACATAAAGTTATTTAAGGGCTATGCACAAATTACAACACCCACAGAGAAGTGTTTGAATAAATATTGTCAGTTCCAATGGTCAGAGGAATGTCAACAGAGCTTTGACACACTCAAACAGAAAATGGTCACTGCGCCCATTCTAGTTTTCCCAGATTGGAGTAAGGAATTCCATGTGCATGTCGATGCCTCGTCCATTACATTAGGAGCAGTGTTAGCAGAGCCAGGAGCAGGAGATATTAACCACAAATTATCCTTTTCTAGTAGGGAGCTCTCTATAGCTGAGATAAATTACACTACCACTAAAAGAGAAGGACTAGTTATGGTGTATGCACTGCAGAAATTTCGACACTACTTGCTGGGAGGACATTTCAAGATGTTCACTGATCACTCTACATTGAAATAATTAGTCAACAAGCCAGTGTTGGGGGGGAAGGATATGCATATGGCTTTTGTTATTCCAAGAATATGATTTTTAAATTATGGTCAAGCTAGGGAGAATGAATAAGGGGCCTAACCACTTTTCTAGGTTAGAGCATGGAGATGGACCTACTAGTCTGAAGCATACACCGCTAGATGCATAGTTGTTGGCCATCAGAAAGGTTTATGATCACTTCACCGAGATATTCATGTTCCTATCAACAAGAATGGCACATCGTGAATATAAAATCATTCAGAAGAAACAACTAGTAGTTCGTGCAGCAGATTTTTCACTTATAGCTGGGCAGCTATACAAGATGGGACCTAATGAGATTTTAAGGAGATGTGTTATGGAGGCATAAATACCACTAATTCTGGCAGAGTCAAATTAGGGCATCGCAGGAGGACACTATGCAGGGAAAACAACAACGTAGAAGGTTCTTAGAGCTGGCCTCTGGTGGCCCACTTTACACAAAGATGCTAAGGAATACTACAGAGCCTGCGATGTATGCCAAAGAGTTGGGAAACCTTCCAGAAGAGATGAGATGACTTTAGAACATCAACTAACTTTACAAGCCTTTGAGAAATGGGCAATTTATTTCATGGGACCTATCAACCCACCCGGTAAGCGCAAAAGAGCTGGATACATCATCACTGCAACAAAATATTTGACCAGATGGGAAGAAGCAAGAGCAGTCAAGGAATGTAGTGTAACTACAGCTGCATGATTCATATTTGATGATATCATAACCAAATTTGGATGCCCAGAGATCCTTATGAGTGATCAAGGTACACATTTTATTAATAAAACTATTGAAGCCTTGACTCGAGAATTTGAGGTTCGTCATCAAAAGAGAACACCTTACCACTCACAGGCGAATGGTATAGTCGAAGCTTTCAATAAGATCTTGGAGACAGTGTTGACGAAGATTTGTAGTGTAAACAGGGATGATTGGGACTTGAGAGTACCAACAATATTATGGGCCTATAGAACCACTTGCAAGAAGCTGAAAATGAAGACCCCCTTTAAGTTGGTTTATGGTCTAGAAGCAGTCGTACCTATGGAATATTTGGTTTCTAGCTTAAGAATTGCAGCATTTACAGATATGGATGACACTGGCGTTGTTCAAAACAGGCTTGCACAGTTGGTGGAACTAGAATAAGACATATTTATCGCAAGATTTCATCAGCATGTATAGAAGGAACGAGAGAAGGCCTACCATGATAGGCATATCAAGAAGAAAGCCTTTAAGCAAGGAGATCTGGTATTGGTATATGACAGTACATTCATAAAGCATCCAGGGAAGTTCAGGAGACATTGGCTTGGGCCATATGAGGTTGCCTATGTTACAGAAGGAGGAGTTTCACAGTTGAAGACTTTGAAGGGAGAATGGAAGGAAGGTTTGGTAAATGGGAGTCGGTTGAAATTGTACTATGACAACTAGTTGCCTCGCATCTCTTAGTAAAAGAATAAGAAGAAGGTTGTAGGTACCAGGTGCAGTTGAAACTAGGTACCAGACATAGAAAAGACAATTTGCACAAGGAAGGGAGGGACAGAGAAAAAAGAACAGGCTGCTCCACGCAGTCTGAAGTCGAAGAGAAAAAGAAGGTTCATACTTGAAGTGCCTCGGGACGAGTCACATGTGAGTGTTGGGGGCCTGTTGGCCCTTGGTTATGGAAGAAAGCGAAGATTAAGGAAGAAAGGTGAAATATGAATTGCACGGAAGACACATTGATTGATATTGGGTCGAAGTGTTTAAAGAAGCAGAAAAGAAGGTGAAAAGTAAGGGAAAGCTAACTGTTGAACAAAGAGATCGAGGATGACATATCATCAAGGAAGATGGATTGTGGATAACTCAATAAGCGGAATAAGATGTCAATGAGTGCTTTGGAGCACCTCGCGGAAAAGAAGGAAATACAGGCTGGCGAAGCCTGGGAAGTATGGGTCAAGCTGGCCTAGGTTTAGACACCTAGGGTTTTGAATCTATGGTTTGACACCTAGATGTTGGTCATTGTAATGTATAAATAAAGTCTTAGAGGACCTGGGATGGTTGGTTGTTGTTGTCGTCATTATTGTGGATGATCATTGTTGTTGATACTATTGTGTATTGTACGAGAGAGAAGTGTTGTGTGTAAGAGCATTATGTATTGTAAATATCTTGCGCAGGGAGGGGAGATAGAGAAAGAGAGAGAGATCTGCAATCTAAGAGCGCATATTGAACTAGATGTTTCTACATAATATATCAAGAAACACAGTTCTGTGGACATAGTCCTAGAGAGAGGGTGAACCATGTATATCTTGTTGTCCAGTGTGATTGATGTTGTGTTCTTTTGCTTTCTGTTCTACTTTTATTGTATCATTGTGTTATATCTGAGATATAATTTGCCTAGTAGGTTTAAGGGAGATAATGAGTAACTAGATTGTTGTGTGTTGTTGTCTTGGATCCACCGTACATTTCCTTTGGTTGTAGACACATGTGTCCTACAACCCCATATTTCTACTTTGGGTGAGACTGCATCTGCTTCACAGGTGGTGCCGAAAGGGGCAATAGTTAGGGCTTGTTGGTGCATTGTTGAAGAGTTCAACCCTGGGTCTACCCTTGTGCCAACAAATTCCTATCAAAGTTTGTGCAACTGTATTAGTATGATTCGTACATTTTCTATACTCGAACTTGTTTTTCATGAATCAAACATGTTCTAAGCTAAACTCTAGGTTATTGATAGCATCATCATATTGGGGAGAATATGGAGATGTTGTTAAAATTGTGGCATCGGTGGGAAATAATAATACTAAAATGTCAATAATTGAAGTATAGCATAAGACATTTCCCACCTTGAAACTTTTGTTCATCCTACAACATCCTTCACCTACTGCCACATGCTACTTCTTCTTGCCTAACAATATCCTTCTCTTGCTTCTAGGTTCATTTGTTGGACACAGGATGATGAACACTTGTTGGTTTTGTGTAGAACTAAGTGCATGCAAGCACAAAGAAGGTGGAATAAGTAAATGAGTGGATGGATTACATGCCAAGAAGGTTCCCAATATTAGGAGAAGGAAGCATTGTACAAGAACTCCTTCACATGAATCATGAGATCACTCTCTCATAATGGTATCCATTTATTCTACCACACCAGTGTGTTGTATGTAATATTTTATGTGTATATATTATCTATGATCCCCACATTGTGATTTATAATATTCATAGAATTGCAAGTATACCATTTATAAAAATAATCTTCATAAATTTGTTGTTGACCTTGCAAAGTTGTTTTGCCTCTATTGACAAAATGTTGAGCAATAAATCAAGCTCCTTGGCCTACTTATGTTAGGTATTAGTCAAGAGTGACTCTAGGAGGATTTCTCATAATTAATTTTGTTTTTGCTGGACAAACATGATTTGGGTATTTTATTTCTAATGCTTGTCTAACAATCTTATTAATATAATGTTGAATAGATATTTTTTGGGGGATTCGAGGGAAGAGATTTCCTAGTATGATTAGAATATTTAGAAAAAGGATAAATGAATTCTTTAGAATGTGTAATCGATGCCAGTCATAAGAATGATGATATAATTTTCTATCAAATTTGGCATGTTTGGTGCACATCTCATAATCAAGCAATCCAATGTGAAGGTTACAGTCCATTTCCTTTAGGGAAAGTAGGGAAATAGTGAGAAATTCCCTATGATCCAGTCCACACAACTTTAGGAGTCATTTCCTAGTAACTACGACATATATCCTTCTCCATTGCATCATAGGTTTAGCTAGTGCCAAGATTGAGTTCGATGTTTCGAAAGGCTCACACTTCATATGTGGAGAAACTTCCTATACAAGTTTTCCTATAGAATATGGTAACCATGTTTAAGTTTCTCTTATATGTTTTAGTGTCACATGGATAACCATAGTAACATTCGTCTTTACTATTTTATTCATACTCATATCACTTATTCTACATTTCACTCTTCCCAACCCAATATTTTCAATGGTGGCAAGGGTGGGGTATAGTTATTGTTGATTATTTCAATATAATTAAGTTAACTAGTCATTATGATCCATTCCAATATGGATCAATATTATCATTAATCCATTCATAATATTGAATTCATAAGATATATATACCTTTTAAATATTACATTATTTTGTTCATACTCATATCACTTATTCTACATTTCACTCTTCCCAACCTAATATTTTCAATGGTGGCAATGGTGGGGGTATAATTATTGTTGATTATTTCAATATAATTAAGTTAACTAGTCATTATTATCCATTCCAATATGGATCAATATTATCATTAATCCATTCATAATATTGATTTCATAAGATATATATACCTTTTAAATATTACATTGTTCTTCTTCCATAAACATTACAAATACTTAACAAAACAATAAATATAGGTTAATAATAAAGATAAAGAATACACAACCTTGCTATTCATTTTTTCCTCCATTATTTATTTAAATTATTAACCATTTCATATATTTCCAAATTTACACTCACAAACCTAATAAATAATTGATGAACCACTTACCCACAACCCATAGAAGCACACTAAAATAACTATTTAGTATTCCATATATTCCAACCATTTCTTCATAATGAAAAAGAAGTCATACCCCTATATGCTTGAGAAATGGTACATTATGCTATGTAGGATCCTCCAAGATATAATCTTAGAATGGAATCTCAAAGGTGGAAAGGAAAATATATAAAAAATTATATATTGGTTAGTGACCTAGGAAAACTGAATGCGAATATCAAAACCTCATATTGACATCTTTATGACAGTAATTATTACCCCCCATTAACACTCGCTTGTAATTATATAAAATAATATTTATGATGTTACCAAAATATATAGTTCTAACCCTTAGAGTGTGGGGCACATGGTAATGTTCCTAGGCAATTTCAACTAATAATTTAGAAACTAAGCTTAGGGAGGAAGGAAGAAGGAAAGAGTGATAGAAAAGCATATTCCTTCCTTGTTCCCACAATAATTATTGAAGGAGGGGAGACTTGAATGTATGTTAAAGATAAGGGGAACAAGGGTCATTGCGGGTAAAGAAAGGCAATAAAGCTCACTGTACTTCCTTGGCACAACGGTTTACCGACAAGGTAGACAACTCACTTCATATTGTTTGTTCCATGCATTACCTCTTTAAGGTACCTAAAACTCTTCCACCTCAAAACTTGTTGCTAAAAAGGTCATTTATTATTTATTAATTTAGATAATAAAGGTGAAGTATTATACTTATGCTTTTTTATACATTGTTAAAGAAATGTGTTGAGATTCGAAATTAGGTTACTTGTGCTAAATTCTTACTACTTTTTATACTTTAACTAGGGTAACTCGAAATGATTTTCATTTTCTTGCTTTATTACTTAACAAAGGATGATATTAATTATTTTGTAATTTAAGGAATATTTTAGATTTTGTTGGGATTATGGTAAAGAGGTGAAGTGATGAAATTGTCTATGAGATCCCTTAGATTTTGTTGGGATTGTGGTAAAGAGGTGAAGTGATGAAAATTGTCTATGAGATCCCACATTATGTAAAAAAGCAGTGACATATTATAGTTTTATGATGTAATCTTTTATATTTAAATATAAATTTTGTTTTTATTTATTTTAAAATTAAATTATGTATTTTTTTATATTTATATAATTTGAGTGGGTCTAATGGTTAAGAATATGTGTTTCCTCTTAAGAGGTCACAAGTTCAAATCTAGAGGGGGTAGGGTATGTATACCTTCGTAGACTTTATCAATCAAATCGTATAACTCATTAAGATAGAAAAACATCAATTATCTTTCATGTCCCTATCCTAATTTATCTAAAAATAAATGTTTATTATAAAGATAAATGAAATAAAGATTGAAAATTAGTTGATGGATTTACCACTACTCTTATATCAATAAGGTTTTTTATGTAACTTTATTTTACTTAATTTTAAAAATATCTAAGTAGGTTTTTTTCTGTAACTTTATTTTACTTAATTTTAAAAATATCTAAGTTAAATATATAATGTGAAAGACTATTAATATATTAATTTAAAAAATATATAAGTTAAATATATAATGTGAAAGACTATTAATATATCAAATTAGTGTTTTTTATAATATAGTAAATAATTGTTAAAAAAAAATCATTAAAAACAATTATATTTTATTTTTTCTAAGAGAAAACCAAAATATATATTGTATTTAATTTTTAATTTAAAAAAGATATTATTTTTATCAATAACTTATCTTAAATACTATTTATTATAATTTTGAAATGAAAATGGTTTACAAGATATTCTCTACATTGATGGTTCTGTCATTATAAAAAATAAATTTATAATATAAATATATCTTTAGATATTACTTATTATAATTTTGAAATAAAAATGGTTTACAAGATATTATCTACATTAATGATTATATTATTATAAAAACTAATTTTTTCATATAAATTTATAAATTAATGGGATAACATTGATGATAGTTTTGTTATTATAAAAAATAAATTTATAATATAAACATACTTTTAGATATTACTTATTATAATTTTGAAATGAAAATAGTTTACACGATATTATTTACAATAATGATTATATTATTATAAAAACTAATTTTGTCATATAAATATATAAATTAATGGGATAACATTTTCTTATACTCTATTATTATACTCTATTAGAAGAATGTCATATTTTATGAATTATATTTATCTTCTTATTATTATATTTTTATTTATACCATATTATTCTAGTAATAATATATCTTATAAAATATAAAATAAAAGTCAATATACAATATTTTTATGTTGATTTTTTTTTAATTCAAATAATTGTTTTTAGAAGTGTTTTATAGCTTAATATTGAGGAGATGTTGAGGCATATAATATTATGTGTTATTATTTCTAGAGACCTTCTATAGTCCAACATGGAGAAGATGTTAATGTAACATAACACATAATAATAAAAACAACCCTAGCTTTAATTAATAGTGGTTACATAGGTCATTATATATATATATATATATTAATATTTTTTAATACTTTAATATTAATGTATTAAACTAGCATAGATCTTCCATAGGGATAAAATCAATAGAAAATTGTAGAGAAGACAGAAGCCAAACTTCAAAATGTAGACAAGAAAGATAAGTCAAAATTCAAAGCAAGTTTAGCAGCAATTCCTCAAAGTGAGTTAGTAGCAATGCTTATAATAAATTTAGATATTTACAAGATAAAATGGGACAAAAAACAATGAAGAAGTAGGCGTTAACCATCATCATCATCATATTAAAAATATGGGAATTGAACTTAGGTGGAGAGATTAACAATTATTCCTCTCAACCACAGAATCTATATCCAATTAACAAATATATATTTAATTTAGTGACTAAATCTCACTTTTAAATATAAAATTGAGAAAAAAAATACGAATTATTATTAAAATTTACATTTCTAATATATCCAACAAATAATAAGACAAACAATAAACCAATTTAATTGACTAACTAACTATTGGATCTACACAAATTTGAAAATGATATTAAACTTATTTATGGGGCATTCAAACATTTTTAACTAATTTCATAAATTTAGCTATTCTCTTTTCTTGAGTGTTAAAAAATTATGTTAATTTTAAATATCAGAGATAATATCTCTCATTAAATTTTAATTTCTACATATTTGTTACAATATCAAACTTTTAAGGTTCCATAAATCAAATTTAATTTTTTTAACCACTATTATATAAATGACATTTTTTTAATTCAAAATTTTAAAATATTAATAAATCTCATAATAGACGACATAATTATCTAATTTGAGACTATATGAAATTTGAACAATGCTGCAGACAATTGATCTCCCTAAAATTCAAGCATAATTATAAAAACCCTAAAATATCACCTATAATAATAAAAAAAAGTCTTGTTATTCTATTAAATGGTTTTTTTTTGGTTGTAATCAGGAGATATAAATTTACACTAATCACTATTTTTTGTTGTTCAAATTCTATTTTTGAATGCAGAAATGCCACACTGAAATTATACAAAAATATTCACTCAAATCTACAAATCTAACAATTTTTCACCGAATTTTGACAAATATCCTATGTTTCCTAAAAAAAATAAAAATATATATAATGTAAAACTAATAAAAACCCTAAAATATCAACTATAATGGTACCGTATCAGCTAGGTCAACCTCCATTGTTTACTGGATAATGTTGGCACGAGGGGGTGCTCAAATATGAGCACGGTCTTAAAATTGATATAATCACTCACATCGACTATACAAAAATAATCACATTACATGTTTGAATTAATGAGGGTTATATAATAATGATTATATTACATGTTTGCATTAATGTAGCATGTGCATCTATGTGAGATGTCAAATAAATAGATATGCATTAAACAATTAAATAAATAATATTATTTTATTTTGAAACTAGAAAGCTCTTGATATGGATTCTTAACGATAAGATAGACACTGGTGGGTCAAGTCAAGTGTGAAATGTTGTCTTTTGTCTGTTTGGTTGGGTTAACGGTTGGTTGCTGTGTGTTTCGGTCAGGGAATGGGTGGGGTGTGTGGAGGTTGAAAAATATGGTTGAGGGGAGGAAGAGTGAAGAGTGAAAGGGTATGTGTCAGTCTCCAAGAAGAAATGGCATCAGCAGCGTCCTGTCTTTGTCGGATTTCAAGATCATCAAGTGCTGGGAAGTAAACAGAAGGTGACCTAACATTTCTCCTGGTGGTCACAGCCATTCTTGATTTGATTCGGCTCCTCAGTCAGGGTCGGGTACGCTTCAGAATTTATTGTGAGAGAGGCCAATTACCATATTCAGCAATATTCTGTCGGAGGCCGAGCAGAACCCTGTCTGGCTTCTGTTATGGCTTAGAGCACGGGAATGCCAATCACAGAGGAGTTACATGGCACGACAAGCACTTTCTGTTTCTGTTCAGTGCTGCTAATTATTCTATGCACTTGATATCGTCAATGCCCACTGATATCGTGCCGACCAAGATAAGAATATTGCCTCATAAGAGGTTGTTTCGTTGAAGATTAGTAGTGTGGTATTCTTTTAATGCTCTTGGGATTCGAGTCTGGAATTCTTGAGCTCTGCACAAATTTCCTTGAAGGGTCTGGCTTTTGTTTGGTTTGGTCTACAGAAATCATCCCATTTTTGGGGATAGCCCATGAATTGATCTGAACTGGGCTAGTTTAGTGGTGTTGAAACTGTTTCAGTGAGAAGGGAAAAGATGATTAATGGGAAGGATCTGTATAGCGTGCTGAGTGCAGTGGTTCCTCTGTATGTGGCTATGATATTGGCCTATGGTTCTGTGAAATGGTGGAAGATTTTTACTCCAGATCAGTGCTCTGGAATAAACCGTTTTGTGGCTGTTTTTGCTGTTCCATTGCTGTCTTTTCATTTTATCTCCAGCAACAATCCTTACACCATGAATTACAGATTCATAGCTGCGGATTCTCTGCAGAAGATTATTATTTTGGTAGTTCTGAGTATATGGACCTCGTTTGGGAAGAGCGGGAGCTTGGAATGGATGATCACATTGTTTTCACTGTCCACTCTACCGAATACGCTTGTAATGGGGATTCCTCTGCTGAAGGCCATGTATGGAGATTTCTCTGGAAGTTTAATGGTACAGGTCGTGGTTTTGCAGAGTGTAATCTGGTACACTCTCATGCTTTTCATGTTCGAGTACAGAGGTGCCAA
The DNA here is from genome assembly GCA_009831015.1 of Picea engelmannii. Classification (NCBI taxonomy): domain Eukaryota; kingdom Viridiplantae; phylum Streptophyta; class Pinopsida; order Pinales; family Pinaceae; genus Picea; species Picea engelmannii. Next base: position 6,276 of record ML790325.1, on the reverse strand, counting down.
AATGCTTATCATGGAGCAGTTTCCAGACAACGCTGCTTCCATTGTTTCGTTCAGGGTGGATTCAGATGTTATGTCCTTGGACGGGAGAGACCCTCTACAGGCAGATGCAGAGGTCGGAGACGATGGAAAGCTTCATGTGATCGTGCGGAGATCGACTTCGTCCAGGTCTGTTCTATCTTCGCACAGATCACAGGGCTTAGGCTCTCTTCCTTCTCTGACACCTAGGCCTTCGAATCTCACGGGCGCTGAGATCTATTCGCTCCATTCATCTCGGAATCCGACCCCAAGGGGCTCCAGCTTCAATCACACGGATTTCTACTCCATGTTGTCAGGGAATCCGCCACGAGCTAGCTCTAATCTTAGTCCCCGCCACTCAAATTTCCAGTCCACCGATGTGTATTCTATGAATTCGTCAAGAGGGCCAACACCGAGAACTTCAAACTTCGACGAGGAAGTCTCCAAGGACGTCAAGGGATCGAACCACACTCGCTTTGGGTACTCTGGTGGAATGGCTCCTTATGGGCATAGATCACAAGGAAGCCTGGGCAGAAGCATAAGCGGGGGATTAATGGAGCCCATGAACTCGTCAGGCACTGGAGTACCACCACCATACCCATCTCCGAATCCTGGAATGTTATCGCCAAATGCCAGGAAAATTACTTCTCAAGGCGATGCAGCTATTAGTCGCTCATCACCACAGCAACAACAGAAGCTCAACGATGCTGCTAAGGAGCTTCATATGTTTGTGTGGAGCTCCAGCGCCTCTCCTGTGTCAGAGGGAAACCAGCTTCATGTTTTCGGTGGAACCCATGAGCTTGGAGGAGTCCCACCTGATAACAATGCTAAAAGTGACCCTTGCAATGGGAAGGAAGTACGCACGGTTGATCAGCATCCCGTCAATGGAGGCAAAGGTATATTTGTTTTTCATATCCAATTCTGCACTGAAAAAAAGGTATTTCCTGCAAGAGATATTTTCCAGACATTGTCATGTATACTGTTCCAACATTATACTATTTCACAAGTACTGGTTGGAATATTAGCACTAGTACTGGTTGGAATATTAGCAGGAATACACAGTTCTCCGCATCAAAAAGCTTTGCCAGTCCTGAAAATGGGTTTGAGGTTCAAATCCCGAGTAGCATCTTCATGACTTCTGTCCAGTCCTGAAACGTCTAAACTTCGCTACTTCCCTCAGTCCAGTATTAAAACAGCATGCCTTTCTGGGTTATCTTTGTTTTTTGGTCATTAGTTTTAAACGGCTAAATTTCACTCCTTCCCTCAGTACAGCACTAAAACAGCATGACTTCCTGGGTCATATTTGTTTTTTTAAGAAAACTTCGACTGATATTTTTAGTAAATATGCCAGTATATATCATATCAGTGCTCTCTTCATCAGCAGTTTCAATCAGATACATATTAATATACTCGTTTAGAATTAGCTAAATGCCTGATAAAAACGAATTACGCTAACCCATAAACTATTTGAGCATTCTCCTTCCTCCAGTGGCATGTTTATTTATCACATTAATGCTCAGTTTCCCTTTTGAAGCAAATCTCTTTTTGTTAAAAAAGCAAATGAGAAAGAAATTCTAAGGATAGTTTATGGGAAAGATCGCTTCATACACTGATTTTTGATTTTTGCATTTTAGTTATTTTCTTGTTTAGTTTGATAATGATGAGTTTTCTCATTTTCTCCCTTTTCCTGGTTAAATTGTTAAAGGATAGCCTATGGAACAGACCGCCTCATACACTAATTTCTGCATTTCAATCCTTTTCATGTTCAGCTTGATGATAAACTCTCCCACTTTCTCCACTACCCCCTAGCTCGCTGAATTGTTAATGAGCAAATTTTCTTGTCTTCTCAGGCTTACACGAATCCAGTGGATCTTACGACGAGTACGCGCGCGGGCATTTCAGTCCAGGAAAAAAGGCAATGATATCTCATGGAGACGAAGGTATAACTCGGGATCTGGAAACAGCCAGCCCGAATTCCAAACTAGCTCCCGGCTGTTCTTTGGATCAATATGACGAGAAAAACCATGTTGAAGCTCGACGGATCACTATGCCTCCTGCCAGTGTCATGACTAGGCTAATTCTCATAATGGTGTGGAGAAAACTCATACGAAATCCCAACACTTATTCCAGTGCCTTGGGTCTCATTTGGTCCTTTGTCTCTTTCAGGTACATTTTCACTGTAAATTCCTTCATTCTATGTGATATTTTTCAATATATCATAATCTCTGTGATATTTCATAGTTGATTGAATCATACTTGTTTTTGTTACTGAAACAAACCTTTTGGTTCGATTTTCTCCTTCCCCTCTGTGAACAAGCATATAGAGATTTATCTGCTGACATGTAAATTAAAACTCAACTAATGAACTTATCAGATCAATTTGTTCTCGATGCAGTGATCTCTGAAATTTAAGACAGGCGTGTTTATGTGGGAAAGCCTTGACATTTTATATCATTTGTAGGTTCAATGTTACAATGCCAAAGCTCGTCTATGGTTCGATAGCAATCTTGTCTGATGCAGGTCTGGGAATGGCCATGTTTAGCTTGGGTATTCATTCTTCCCGTCTAATCTCCTCTTCATTTTTTCTGTTATTCATTTTTATCCAGGATTCGGTTTTTAAAAACCAATTTCAGAAATATTCAGTGTTGATGTTAAAGTTATTAGTTTGAAATTTGTTGGAACAAAAAATTCAACCATGTTAAGGATTGGTATGGTTCAGGTAAGGTGTAATTCCCAAATGATTTTGACAATTTAGATGTACTGAATCACAATTTCTTAGCCGTCGCAGTTTCTTAGCCACAAACTAATCATAACAAACTAGCAAACAAAAAAATACCAAGTTTAAAAAAAATACAGGTTCAATGGCGATAGTTTATATTATTTTTGAGTTGAAGTTTGCATTTTGTTGAAAGTTTTGTTTTTTCTAAAGGGTTCGATCAGATGCAAAAAGATAAACAGATAAGTATATTGCACTTGGATAGTTTTTGATCAGCTTGTCACTGCGCGACAAACAGGACTGTTCATGGCACTGCAGCCAAGAATCATAGCGTGTGGAAAATCTGTTGCCGGATTCGCAATGGCCGTTAGATTTCTTACTGGCCCTGCCGTAATGGCAGCTTCCTCTATTGCCGTTGGCCTGAGAGGTCCCTTGCTGCATGTGGCCATTGTTCAGGTATGTCTGAAAAGATAGAGAACAATAATTGAAGCAGAAGGATCCTCTTCTTTTTTTATTTTTCCTGGATGTTGGGCTTCTTTGCTGCAAATTTCAGACCACGATCCCATTTCAGATCACCATCCCTATGATTTTTCATGTTCATAATTCTGACGTTCTACATATTAAAATACTGTTGTACTGCAACAGGCAGCGCTTCCTCAAGGAATTGTTCCATTTGTTTTCGCGAAAGAGTACAATGTACATCCTGAAATACTAAGCACAGCGTGAGTCAATCCCGCCAAATTTGTCGTAAATTTCTCTAAACAGAATTATTGATCACAAATCTGAAGTTTGTTTTTATTTCTCAGCGTTATATTCGGCATGTTGATTGCTTTGCCAATAACTTTGATCTACTATATCTTCCTCGGCCTTTAAAGCACGGCTTTAAGATTCAGGTAAACTTGGTCTACAGTTTTTATAATCTGGACAAGTTTTTGATATTCTGGTTCATAGTTTAATTTTTTTCGTCTTACTTCGCTGCAGCATTTCTGGACTGGACACAGCCTATAAGATTTTCACAGCCTGGACTACATATATACAACCTGTTTAAATGCTTGGATAGAGATCAGGGAGCGGATCTTGGCTTGGAGAGACCTGAAACACATATCTAAATTCGTTATCGTGACTGTAACTCAAGACATGACATATTCTGGCTATAATAACAGCTGGGTTTTCTGTAACAGTTTCCAATCTTTTATAAATCTTGTTACATTGTTCAAGTTCGACTAAGGGCGCGCTAATTTTACCAGTTTTGTGCGTAGAAATACAGCAACTGTGGCCTAATATTGTGAGTAAAAGAAGCCTTGCAGCTTTCTTATTTCGCAGACAGATATTCGCCATTGTTGACCACTTTAAGGTTCCCAATCATGTGGATTTCTTGAGTGTTATACCCAGAATCTTACAAACCTAACGAAAGATTTTGCTTCACGCATAAGTTAGGAATCCTATGAACTAGTAGTGGGATGAAACCAAATTATCTTTATATCTTTTTGGTGTCCAATGAATTCATAAGTGTTTCGTTCTCTTACTACATCAATGAAAGCGACGACAAGTTGCCCTTACAGGTACGATCTCAAAGTGACAAATTTAATTAGTAAGGTGGTTTTAGAGTGCAATCCCTTATTAGAGTTTTAATGAATTATTTTTCTTAATTAATATAAAATAATAAGTTTTATGATAAAATAAGTAATAAATTTTAAATAAAAGCCAATTGAGCTTAGCTTTAATGGTGGATGGAATGATGGTCATCCTCCTCACTCAATTTAATTATAATAAGTGATATGTTGAATTCTTAACTAGTATATTATTGTAATGACTTTGAGCCTTGTTGTTGACCATCCTTGTGTCCTCAAATACTTGAGGTTTGGGGTTTTCCATGTGGTTTTCTAACTTGGAATATATATATGTTGTACAAACAATTTCAAGATCTATAAATATTTTAATGGAATATTGACAATATGGAATTATATAAATGGATTTCAAAATTTTATTTATAAAGTTTTAACAACACAAAATTATGTACTTCTCATAAACATTAATAATAATAATAATAATAACAATCTATTTTTAAGGTCACCGTCAAGCCAAACAACAATTAGTGTATGAGACCCTCTTGTTTATGGTACAAGGAACAAGGATTAGAGGAAAACATTAATATAATTAAGGATTATAATATATTCAGATTTATAAGTTAATGTGCACCCTTGATTTTTTTAATAACAATAAACAAATAAATTATGTTGAGATAAAAAACTATAACAGATGCTACAACAAATATTACATCATAGTATTGTTCCACTAGATTCAAAATAGCCATTACATCATCCAAAAAATGTCCTAGTGCAAGCCCAAAATAGAGATTGGCTTTGTCCTTAGGCAAACCTACCCAATACTCCTTGACACTATATATTATATAGTATATGCCTAATTAACTAAGAGCATAATGACTAGCTGCTTCATTTAGGCTTGTACTTTTTGATTCAAGATCCTGAGTCACAATTTCCATTTCCTTGTCAAGTTGATGTACTTTTTCATCCTCCTTTAGCTCACCTATGGATGAGTTAGTTGAAAGTGTTTGGTTAGAGGCCATGTAATGGCCACCCCTACTCCAATTGTGTGCCAAATTTCGAAGAAGCTTGCATTCTACTTCCAAGACTGCCAACTATTCCTTTAATTCCACCATACCCCATGATTTTTGTTATCTAAGTTGTGATATAATGTTCTATTTCATGAATTTTTTAAGAAACATTGAAAATTAAAGACCTATTGGAGTGACTATGTTCCTCATGGCTTTTGAGGACTCTACGAATTTCTTGAAATTCTCTAGAATCCATCTGGTACCCACTATGACCAATAACTTATGCTATTATAAAATGCTTCACCCTACTTGTGATACCTTTCTCACACCATGTTTCTTGAGTTAAGAGGAAATTATTCTATCCTGGATTTAAGAACTGGGAGCACTTCCCTTTACTTAGGTTAAATTTTTGAAGAATCCCAAGAGGCATGAACTGGGAGTTCAATCCTACGAATTAAAGCTAAAATAGATGCAATCTTGAAGCCATATGTCTCCATGTGTGCTAATAAACCATGAGGGTTGGAGGTTCCCCTAAAAACTTCCAATAAATCAACAAAATCCCAAACACTAACTATAAATCTATGAAGTTCTTTACCTGGTGAGAAGGACTATCATGCCCCATGTACCTCTTTAGAAAGAATGTCATTATCCCATTGCAAGCCAAATAAATAATAAACCAATAGAGATAATCATGTGAAATCAAGGCCTAATGCATGGAAAGGAGGGAATCTCAGCCCTTCTCATTAGTGTTCAAACGCGTGGTGGAATGACCTGGCCTACAAGCCATGTGATGGTTTAAGTGACCAAGTTTGCATGCCATGTGACAGATTAATGGATTTAAATGTGTCTTTTTACTCATCATTAATTAGGGGATGGTTTGTTGATTAATATTTCATTAACCATAATCTCCCCCTCTTTTAGACTTGATTTAAAATTATCCCACTAGTCTACTTCACTATTATTATCTCGC
>ML790324.1:558386-576194 GCA_009831015.1 Picea engelmannii | reverse complement strand
TCCCTTGCCCTGTAGCTACGCTAGCCTTGCGCCATACTCGCCACTTCCTATGCTTACTCTCCTAGTGCATATGTCGCCTCCTTCCCGCTTGTCCTAGTCTAAGCCCTTTTAACTTTTCGCTTACAACTTGATTAAAGTGACTTTCGACCTTATGTTTATTAATTTACGCTGAAAGGCGTACACCTATTAACAATCGGCACAATTAATGATCTTTTAATCTTATTTAACCTTAAACCCTTATCTAATGGCTATGCATTGAAGATGCTGGCATATTCTTAGTCGTCCTCCAAAATCAATGGGTCAGATTTATTGTTCATAACTTTCTTGCATTTATCAAGGCATCCGTTAACATGTTTACTTTTTAACATTTACCTAATCACATTAAAAAAATTGTTGTAAGGATATATAATTACCACATTTAAATGATTAAATAGGATTAAACCATGGCATCTAAATAATTGTCCACAACTGCTAGCCACGTTTCGGCATTCACCAACGCTATGTACCTTTCGACGTTAACCAGCCGCCAACCACGTTGCAACTGTGCTAGTTTATTAAAAACCAATAATCTAGACTAAACTTAATCCTAATCTTCAATCGCCTTAATCAACACTTCAATTTATTCCCGAAAATTAATATTATTATTAGTATTAATTAATTAGTCACTAATTTACTTAATCCTTCCTATTAATTTAATTATTATTATTTATATTTTTTTTCTCCAAGGCACATACATGGTGCATTGGTGTTTAGTTGTTCCTTAAGGCTTAGGTAGTGGGTGGTGGTCAGGGGTTCAAAACCCATAGACTCCATATCACCCCTCCTTTAAAAAAAATAAAAATAAAATTATACAATCAGTTTAAATTAATTTATTTAATTTTAAATCCCTAATTCGAAATAAAACATGCTTTCTTTAATTTAGTTACTAATCACCTAGCTAATCCTTAATTCAATTAACCACTTCAATTAATTAATCTTCATAATTATTCTCATTTAATTGATTGATTAATTATCACTGGTAAATGTATTTAGATTTAAATACTATTGTTACTATATAATTAAATTTTTTTTAACCTAAATTGAACATTAATATTTTAATATTTAACCTAAGTTACACATAAAATAAGGAAAAAAAAAATTAATAATAAATGAATTAAAAAAACTAGAGTCGGGCAGTGGGTCCTCGCATGAGGCCCACGTCCCCACTTATTCTTACAAAACCCTACACCTGCCAGCTCTTCGAACCCTACGCGTCCTTCCTCTGCCACCTCCTTCTCATCCACCAAGACCTTCCTCGCATCATTCTTTCTTCACCACAGATCTTGCCTTTTCTCTGTTAAGAGGTTCCAAGAATCTCGCTCGCCATGGCTCGCATCCTCGCCATTGTTCTGAGCACTTTGCTAGCACTGGCCATTGCTGTATCTGCTGCCAGATCGTTTGAAGAAACAGAGTATATTGATATGGTCACTGACAAGATCCAGGACCTAGAGTCCAGTCTCTTTAAAATCTTGGGAACCGATCCCAAGTCTGTACAGTTTGCGGACTTCGCTCTCAGGTATGGCAAGAGGTACGATTCAGTCCGCCAGCTTGTGAACAGATTCAATGCTTTCGTGAAGAACATGGATTTGATTGAGTCAAGAAATAGCATGAACCTTCCTTATACTTTGGCAATAAATGGTAATTTCATATTTTTGCAGTGCGAAATATGGATGTATCTAGATTTTGTAATGAAGTTTGTTGATTTACAATGTTGATTTTGAGATTGTGGTGGCTTTTACCGGGCTATTCAACCGGTTAATTCTATTAATTTATGAATCTTGGATACTGTATTATTCAATAGTGGCTTTTGTCCCTTCCTTTAGTCTAGGAGTTGTTCTGTAATCTGACAAAGAAAAATCTCATTTTAGCCATGAAGAACTGTTTTCTGTGATTTTGACATTTCAGACAAAATCCCCACCCTCCATTACCATATTTGAGTTTAAAAAAAAACATATTTGCAGCTAATAAATCTATAGGAAGGAAACTCCACGCTTTCTTATTACCGGGGTAAATAATGATGGCCCACTTCTCGGATCTTCATATTCTTTATCCAAATATTCTAAAGGAATGCAAACAAATTAAGCCTTCGTCAATTAAGATACCTCAGTTCAGTGTTTGTGTCACTTTGCCTAGCCTAATAAAAAGAGTGTAGTTTTCCTTTGCTAACTGGATCTCGCCATAAGAATGCATATGTATATAAGCTAACTGGATCCTGCCTGAAAACATTCCTTTCATAGACTGGACTTGCCTGAAAACTGCTGCTCGAGAAGACCTCCCAACGGTCATCAGCCTTGAAGGGCCTTAGATCCAGATACGAACCCCCACCTTTAACTACTAGCTACCTACGTCGCTTGAATTCTTAGTCGAGTAAGCCTACGTGGTGCTGGGTTACAGATTAAAGAATTCTCTACAAGCACACTCGGATCCCCTCCTCTCTCTGCGCTCTGTCACTCACTCACTTGTTCACTTACGCCAAGTAGGCTCTTCTTCTTCTTTGGTAGTTTGTTCCTACAATTTCAGCAATGCAAATCTGCAATTCAGAAATTCAGAGAAAATTCCTGCCGGATTTATAAAAAAAAAATTGATTGGAAAGGGGTTTTTGTTTGATACATGATTATCTTATTCCTGTCTGGTATGCTATAAATTCCTCCAAGTGCAGTTTTATTCAGGTGGATATTCGATTTCCTATCGGAAAAAAAAATGATTTTTAAGGTCTGGCAATGAATGATTATGGTATCTTCATTCCAACCAGCTCCCTCTGCGTTTACTTAGTGTAGAATTTATCTTCATTGCAGCGATCCCTCTGCGTTTCTTTGGAGTAGAATTTATGATACTATTAATAATACCACAGTTTTAAGGTTAGGAAGGGGTTTTAGTTGTTGTTTCTTGCTAGGCCCATCAAATTATGAAACCTCTTATTTGTGGTATAAGAAATCCCCTCTACACAGCTATGTGCTATTTGACTATTTAATCTTACTTCTATAATTTTGTAGATTTTTTTTTTTCATTAATTTTATTAAAATTAAATTTCAATTCTTTACATCATACAAGTACAAGATTTCCTATATGAGTAAAATATTCGTTTTTAAATTCAGTAGACAGAGGACACTTCCTCGGCCTCCCCGTGTCGAAAAACTCCTCGAAAAGAACAATAGAGTCTTTGTTGAAGAGAGGTTGCAAATTTCATGTTTACGAGTTCACAAAGTTTTCCCCTTCCCTTGCTTAAAATCCTCCACACTACAGAGCTCCGCTTCATTTTAGCAAGTTGTAATTACTTTGATATTGAATATAATTTAAAGAAAATCTAATTGGGGTCAGGTAATTGTAACAACCTTGGTTGTATGTTTTACTTTGGTAATTTGTTTTTACATTTTCAATTCGTATTGCATTTTTTTTTTTATATTTGTTTTAAAATTTCTATGTTTGGTTTGCAGGTTAGGCGTAGCTAGAGTTAGAGCTTGGATTTTTGGCCCTCAGGCCTAGCTTTCAAACAAAATCTCTGATACCAATTGTAGTGGCCAGTAAGAAAAATATCAACAAGCCTAGTAAAAATCCTTACATTTACGCATAACATTTCTAACATAGAATTTCAAATTTTTGAGTGCATAAATAATTCATTAACTTCAAATAAGCATATAAATTTCAGCAGAATTTAACATTTAACATTTAACTACAGCATAAAATTAACTTAGCCAATTCATAAACAATTTACCTGGTTCTGATGCTAATTCGCCTTGCTGCCTTATTGTTGCCTTCCTGTTGCCTGATGCACTGACCAACACTACCCAAACCTACTATCCTCCCTGCCAACTAGGAAAACTACCTAGCTCCGGGATATCATATGGATATCCTGGCCCCCGTGCCCAAAACCTCCAACAAACCGGTGCCTGTACTGATCCAATCCAACTACCGAACTCAACTCCCCTCTCTGCAATCCAAGAGAAACCCAAAAAAAAAATAATAATCCCGTAGAATGATTCCCCTTCGTAAACCTCCTTCCCCTCCATATCCTTCCTTCACCGCCTCTTGCATTTACTTCCTTATCCACCCATTTATTACCTTATCCCCTCATAATTATTATCTTGCCCCTTTTAATTAATATGTTATCCCTTTCCGTGTACGTAACTTTTTTTTAATTTAAACAATATAACTTATTGTCCCTTTTAAATTTAATACCCAAGTTATTGAATATAATTGGTAGTTAGTTAATTAATTAATTAATCAAAATTATAACCTTTAATTAATTAATAAATACTTAATTAATATCATTAGACCAATTGTTGTTTAGTTATTAACATGTTAGGAAAAATTAATTACCTAATAAATCTTTTACTTAATAATCCCTAAGTATATATTCTACTAGAGTTGTTACATGCACACAGATCTCTTGTCCTATGCGGAGTGTGTTTTGAGGCTTGGTGCATGTAAGGGGATTGACAACAGATAATAAAGAAGACAAAGAGTTGGTGGACGTAGCCCCACACTGGGGTGAACCATGTATATCATGTGTTATGGTTACTTTGTCAATTATGGTTGTATGTTAGTGATGTGATTTATGCTTAGTGACAATATCTTTATGTATGATGCATCTGGTATAATATCTTAGTGCTTGGTAAGGTGAGTGAATGTTAGATATGATCTTTTTCCATATGCTAAGTGCTTAGATGTGTTAGATATGGTTGAATATTGTGTTGTTCTGTAATTAGGGTTTGGATCCGTGATGTGAATAAATGTTAAATACGGATGCATGTTAACTGCTAAGTGATTTGTTAAGTGGTATAATCATAGATCTGTGTCCCATCTAGGTTGCAGACATTTGAGTCCTGCAACCACCCTTGCCTCTACCTCAGGTGAGATTTCATCTGCTTCGCAGGTGTTTTTGAAAGGGTCAGTAGTTAGGGTTTTGTTGGTGCTTGTTGAATCGTTGAACCCTGGGTCTTCCTCTGTGCCAACAAATGGTTCTGTTGCCGGGCCCTGAAACTATGATCACTAGGAACTGAAGAAAAGAAAGCTTTGTGCATAGATTTGTTGCTTTAATGCACAACATTGACATGCGAAGCTCTGTGCTGAGAAGAGAAGTTTGATTTGAAGAAAAGAGGTAAGATATTGAATCTTTGTGCTCTGAGAAAGGTAAGATAAGTGAAAAAATTTGTTTCAAAAGAATGAATCTAGGTATGTTTGATAAAGTTTGTCCTAATCTGAAAACTAGGGCACAATTAGAAGAAAGAAGATTTGATATAAATAGATCTGATAATAATGAAAGGTATTTTATCCCTATGCATAGAAAGAATGTTTGGACTAACAAATGGATGCAGGATCCTAGAAATAATTTTTTGCAGGTTAGTTACTGTGATCCCAGTGTGCAGTATAGGAAAGGTTGGCGATCATTTAACAGAAAGAGAGGATTAACCCTTTGTTACAGTTGCAGAAGATTGAGACATCTTGCTAAGGAATTCCCTGGTAGAAGACCTAGTTTTCTTTGATGTAAAGATATGGACCTTGAAGTTTTGGATTGTCCTAGAATGACTGCTAAAGTTGAAAAGATGAATATGAAACAAGAAAAATATGAGACAGGCCAAGAAACTAAGGATATGATAGAACCCCAGAAAGAATCAGAGACTATATTACTACAGATGAAAGAAACCTTGAATGACCACGAAAATATCAACTTATCATAGGTCTTAAAAGAGAAAGAGTACATAGAAACAAGAATAGGAGACTTCGACATAGATTGTGTCCTGGATGAGAAAACACAGGTGAATATCATGATAGAAAAAACTTGGGAAATTTTGGGAAAGCTTGCTATGGTTCCTTCATTAGGAGGAATAGGATTATTTAGAGGAAAGCTGATAACCCTATGTGGAAGACTTACCCAGACATCTATGAGTTCTCATGGCACTTTGACATAAGAAGAATTAGATATTGTGAAGTTTGTTGAAAACAACGCCCCATTTGCTATCTTGCTAGGAAAAACCTGGATTGAGAAAGATCAGATACGAAGGAAATAAGAAGAGGAGGATCTAGAACAGAAAAAGCAAGAACTAAGAGATTTCATGGCTAGGAGAATAGCTCACTTATTGGAAGAACAAGAGAACCAGCCGAAGCTACTAAAGACCAAAGATATGAATGTCGAAGTTGAAAGGACACAACAAGACTAGAGACACCTATCTGTATAAGAGAGTAGAGCACCCACACCAGAAAGAGAAGAAGTATTACCTTTGAAACCTATGAAAGACCCTCCATAGTGCCAAGTTATCATGCCAAGAGGAGATAAGAATGATAATGGAAAGAGGAAACTAGTGATTCAGATCATAGGAAAGAAGGCCAGAAAGCTTAGCAAGAAGAAAGCTAAGTTAGAAAAATTGCAAGAAGCTCCATTAAGAACTTCATAAAAGGAAGGTTTCCGGAATTTGAACTTCGTCGGAATATCAATACATCACATAAGGGAACTTCTCCAAGGCGAAGAAATATAACCGTTGGAGACATTATGACCGTTCGATCAACGCTCCCGAATGGTTAGGAAAGAATTTATGGCCCGAAATTTCGCTATTGGACTGTTGGGACTGCTCCATAATGGATGGAATTGCATTGAATAAGGCTTTGCAACCCGTTGAGAGAAACCATTATGGTGATATCTATTGAGCATTGCACCGAGAACACTTTTTTCAATTGTGATTATCCAAGCCCATAGAGAACTAGTTGATTTCACGCAGTGATCATTGAGACCTCACCATCCATTTTGTTACAGTGATTATTGTTCATCGACCTGAGATATCAGATCTCAAGTGTGCATGTCAGACGAAATTAGCGTAGCAGAAAAATTCATTGAAGACATTCTAATAGACCTCATGGCTGAGAAGGTGATGTCCGCAGGCATCCAAGCCTCATCGATGCAAGGAGTGCAAGCCTCCCCGTCCACTTCTCATGGATCTGGACCATCTCGAGCTGGGACCGAGAAAAGAACCAAGAATCATGATGACTTGGTGAATGCGAAGCTAATTCTAGAACTAAAGCAAAACAAGAAGCCATGTATGATATAATTGATACAGAGCTGAGAGGAGTACAATAAGACTTTCAATCTAGCCGTGAAGTGCCCACTGCGCCCCCACCACCAAAAGAACCATAGTTGGGAGATGACGTGACTGAAGTTCGCCTTCGTCAAGTGTAGGAAGACAAATAATAGGCCACAGTGGCCCTGAAGCAAGAACAAGAGGAAATCATAGAGAAACGCTGAGTTGCGCATCAGGAGAAGGACGACCTCCAAACCAAGTGCGAAGAAAATAAAGCGCAAAGAATAGTTGCTCGTGGAGTAGGTCAGAGTTAATGAACAAGTCAATAGAGCACTTCATTCTGTGACAGGCCTGGAGTAGATGGAAGAGCACGTGGTAGTGAATCAATTCATGAAGCTTGTGGAAGCCATTCAACAGCTTCAACATAGGGTCGTAGAACTAGAGCTACAAACAGTTCGAAGCACTCCGTCGGAAGTGCGAGACCAGAGAGAAGCAACTTCCCGGAGAACAATTGAAAGGATCAAAGCATTAGTCGTGGAATGTAAACAACTAAGCAGTCGCAGTGCACAGACTTATGAGCGCCTTACCGAGAAACCTGAACTAAAGACACTGGAGTCATAGCTCCAAGAAGCAAAGAAACAAACAACAACAGTACAAGCATAGTTGAAACTCCTATCAGCAATTGATAGGATTCAAATATCCCAAGAACAGCGCACAGCTCAACAACATGTCCATGCCATACAAAGCAAAGTCATGGAAGTGACTCAGAAGCTCCAGCCAGTCCAGGATGCAACTTGCCTACTTTTTTAGGAGATTGAAGGCTGAGGATCAGAGCTAGAACAAGTATTCACTTCGGTATAACAACGCTTAGAAGGACCTGTGAACGAGGCAGTTATTCAAGAGTTCTTCGAGCAGGAGGCCTTGGCGCAACAACAGGTTGAAGCAGTTCGATCCAAGCTCGAGGCTTTTGAGGCAAAGTTACCCATACCAGAGTGACTCAGGACGTGTCACAGGTGAGTGTTGGGGGATTGTTGGCCCTTGACCAAGTTTTGGAGATCCTTGGTCATGTTTTGGGACTTCGACAGGCTAGTTGAAGGCAAAGCGCAAGTCGAAGCAGAGATCGCAGGATATCGGCCCCTTTTTAGGGCAACTTTTGGGATTAGGGTTTATGTAATGGGTATGGGATGTCAGCCCATGGGTTTACCCATGTCTAGGACCATTTTGTAATGTATAAATATATATAGGTGATGTAGGAAGAGGCCAATGTGCTAAGTGAGAATAGTTGTGGATTATTTGTGCATGCTATGTGTTAAGAACTTGTAGAGCTAAGTGCAAGTGATTGTAAGAAGCTTGTGTATAGACGGTAAGAAGGCTTTGTGCTTAAGCCTAGCTTGGGGAAGGAGGATATTGGCGAGGTGCGCATAGATATCCTGTCCTATGTGGAATGGGTTCTGAGGCTTGGTGCATGTAAAATGATTGACAAAAAATAACAAAGAAGATGAAGAGTTGGTGGACGCAGCCCCACACTGGGGTGAACCATGTATATCCTGTGTTATGGTTTCTTTGTGCATTATGGTCATATGTTAGTGTTGTGATTTATGCTTAGTGCCAATATATTTATGTATGATGCATTTGGTATAATAGCTTAGTTCTTGGTAAAGTGAATGAATGTTAGAACTGATCTTTTTCCATATGCTAAGTGCTTAGATGTGTTAGATCTCGTTGAATACTGCATTTCTCTGTAATTAGGGTTTGGATCCGCGATGTGAATAAATGTTAAATACTGATGAATGTTAACTGCTAAGTGCTTTGTTAAGTGGTATAATCATAGATCTATGCCCCAGCCAAGTTGCAAACATTTGAGTCCTGCAACCACCCCTGCCTCTACCTCGAGTGAGACTTCATCTGCTTCGCAGGTGTTGCCGAAAGGGCTTGTAGTTAGGGTTTTTTTGGTGCGTTGTTGAAGCGTTGAACCCTGGGTCTGCCCCTGTGCCAATAGACTCTCTTTCCATGTTTTGGACAAAGATGAGGATGAACTTTCTAGCATTTTCCAATCCAATGTCCACTCATCTCGCAATGAGTGAAATATTTCCTTCGCTTCTCTTTTAACAGAATCTCCTTATCATAAGGACATGAAAGAGGTTCCCTTTTCTTTGTCCCACTTCCAGTGGACGTGCTCGTCTTCTTTACCCAAGTTTTCTTCTTGTGATTTTTGGCTACATCATGGTTATAAGATCGAGTGCATATTGCAAGTATCATTCTTCTTAAGATCAAAGAAATAATTTGATTGAACATGACCCTTATACCTTCTAGGATTATCCTCATTGTAGATATGATGAGGAATAGGACTAGATGATTTGACTCATCTCTTGGAATCCAATGATGTAGAAATGGTTTTTGAAGTGGCTCTTGCTTCAGCGAACATTGAGAACTCTCCAATATCCTCTTGACCGTATACCAAACCTGAAAATCATTGTCTTTGTACCACCTCTAATGGATGAGTGATTCCTTGGCCGTGATTTCCAAGTCCACCTCCTCTGTATCCTATCTTCGTGAGGAGCTTCATGCCCACGTTAGTTTCATACTGAGACAAAATTGAACATGAAGAAACATCATATAACTTGGTTTGATTTTGAACATCCATGATAGAAGGATCCTTGTCTTCCATTCGTTCACCATGATGCAACTTAGACAAGAGATTATCCTTGGTTTACAATTCGAGCTGCAATTCTTCAATAATTTCGTTGAGGAATTCTCCATGAAGTTGAGATATCTCTTGAAGCTCTTTCTTCTCTTCTTCTGAAACTTGGAAAAGTCTCCTCAACTCTATGTTTTCAACTTGAATGTTTTGATTTATCTCCTCTAATTCTTGAAGTCTTTATGCTTTCTTCGCTCCTTTTCCCATCCTACAAAGCAGTCAGCCTTCTCTGATACCACTTGATCTAAAAACGAGTGAGTTCTTTACTCTACACAAGTTTTCAATCGAGAATCATTTTCTGACAAATTAGTTGCATAATGATTAAAGGGCATATGAATCCATGATTAACCATGCTTTTAAACAATAATACATAACATACATGAACTCAAATGGAATAAAGCACATGAAAAGACAAGAGAAAGAAAACCGATGTTGGAAACAGAGTTCACCCCTCCTGGGCTACGTCTTCAGACCCGCTTCAATTGGAATACGGATCGCTTTCATTCCTTCTTCAAAATATGTTGGGACCTTCTCATAAGTGATTACATAAGAGACTTCATCTCCTTCAATTAGGATTCAAAAAGACTACTCACACTCATATCTCTCCATACATCAAGAGGGATAATTCCTTACATGAATAAGTCTCTCAATACTTAGGAGTATTAGCACTATGGCTCTCTAACTCCACTCATTAATTCTTCATTACTCTCCTTCCCTTCATAGGGCGCACATAAGGCATTATATAGTTTTTCCTCACTCTCTCTTAAAAAGGAGCATTAATTCCTAGATCCACAATAATAGAATTTAATTACAAAAGAGGAAAAACAAGATCCATAAATGTAGGATCTCAAACTATCTTCAAGCACATAATGGGGAATGTCTCAAAACCACCCAAAGATTCTCCATCCATGTCCTTTATTCTCTTAACCTATAATTGAGAATAATGGAAAATTGGTGTGAGGTGGTTTCTCACATAAAAACCAATTTCCAAAATTGTAATTTAATGATAAATACGTGACTCTAATTTCCCTCACAAGTATTAATCATTTTACATCAAAAGTGAATAATAATGTATGATTTTTTCAAAATCTCATAAATCATAATTAAATGTATGAGCATCTCATAAAAACATAAGAATGCATGAGACCTTTTTCTCACAAAGCATTAATAAAATGAATGAGAAATAAAACTCATTAAAGCATAAATTCACCACTTTCCCCACTTTTTCACCAACTTCAAATCAAATTGGCAAACAAAGTAAAGTCCCTTCCATGTGTGGAGATCCGCCCGGATCATCCCCTCACATCCAATTCACTATGGAAACCCAAAAAGACAACCCTACCCCCTATTTGGATCTTGTTATTTTCCATCATCTCGATGGCTCCCTTTCTCACCAAGTCTATAGGCAGAAGACCCACACTAATATATACCTTCATGCCAGTTCCCACCATCAACCAGGTCAAAAATACGTTATCCTAAAAACCTTGATCACTCAAGCCATTTGTATATCAAACCTTCAATTCCTCGCATAGGAGAAAGACCAACTAACTAAATCCATTTTGTCTAATGGCTAATCTCTTTCTCAAATCAACCAAGCCTTTCGCTCGACCTACAAACCTAAATCCAAAACCTCCCCATCCTCCTCCCCTCCTCGTGCTCTCATCTCTCTTCCTTAGATCTAGGGCACAACTGATCACATCTCAAAAAATTTGGCTAAGAAGAATATCAAAACCCTATTCAAAACCTCAAACAACTATTTAGAACCGCTAAAGATAAATTCAAACTGATGCTTCTCCCAAACATTTACCAAATTCTTTTCTCCCGTGGAAAATCTTACATAGGTCAAATTGGTAGGTCATTCAAAGCCCGTATTAAAGAACATATCGTTGGTAATACCCACAACTGAATCTTCAAATGAGCTATCGTTGAACACTCTGTTAAATCCAAATTTTATGATCATACCCTCATTACTCCTCTCACCTTATCCGAGAACATCTTGAAATTGAAAAACACATTATTAACTTTAATTGCAAAATTGGCTATAAAATGAGTCAATCCTGGAAACCCATCGTTCATCACCTTGATCATTAGTCTTCTTTTTATCTATTAGTCACCTTGTTTACATCATCCTTTCCCTCTTTTTCCGCATGATCAACATGTTCCTTACTTTCCTTTATCCTTTTGAAATTCTTTTATATCTCATCTTTCTGCACTTGACCTATTCTCTTCAATTTATCTTATCACCATTACTAATAGTATATTATCCTATCACTAATACTATTATATCTCAATAATTAATTATAACTCTTTATTAATACTTTATTAACATTTCTCAATGACTATCTCTTATTCATTTTCATGCGTGTAATTATTTCACATTAAATATATTTCTTTTATCATTAATCTAACTCTTATTCATTTTCATGCGTGTAATTATTTCGCATTAAACATATTTCTTTTATCATTAATCTAACTCTTATTCATTTTCATGCATGTAATTGTTTCACATTAAACACATTTCTTTTATCATTAATCTAAGTCAATCCCTTAACGTTCAATTTATTTTATCTAATATTTTTCTATCTCAATAATTAATTTTATTTTCATTAATACTTTATTAACTCTTTTGAACTTCCTTCTTAACAACTCTCTCATTTTATGTTTTCCTTCCTATAATTATCTCACTTTAAATATATTTCTTTTATCATTAGTCTTAGTGAACCTTTGTGGGTTCTAGTGTTGTTGATGAGAGGAGTTTGTCTCTACTAAATGTTTATGGTCCATGTAAGGAACGAAAGACTTTCTGGAGAAAACTTGCAAATAGAGGACTTTTAGCCATCAAAGACTTAATCCTAGTGGGAGATTTAAACTTTACACTAAACAATGATGAGATTTGGGGCACAACGGCTATGATGGATCCTTTGGCTCCTTTTTTTAAAGATTTTTTTGATGATTCTCTGCTGGTGGATGTGGCACCGGCTGAGCTGGTTCTGACGTGGTGCAACAGTAGAATTGGGGAATCAAGTATTTCTAAAAGGCTCGATAGATTTTATATGAATGAAGAAATTATTAGCCCAGAGTTGCGGTATATATCGTGGGTGGAACCTACCATTATATCTGAACATTCTCCTATATTACTGCAACTTGACCTTGGCATTCCGAAGACTAGGCATTCCTTTAAATTCAATCTAGTATGGTTAAGAGCAGGGATGATTTTAGGGGCTAAATTTAGCTTGTGGGCTAATTTTCCATGGTTTTTCCAAAAACAAGATTCTCTATTTTAAAAATGATTCGCCCAAATTTTATAGGATAAAATTATTTTACCTTAAAAATCGTCAAAATTTTATAAAAACTATATAAAATACTTATAAATTTGAATATTTAAAAAAAAATCACCAAACATTTATAGTTGACATATGAAGGATTAGTAATATTTGCCAAGGTTTCTACATTTTAAAATAAATTTCCATCCTTAAAATCATCCCTGGTTAAGAGATGAAACCTTTGTTGAGTTAACTAGAGAGGTCTGGTTGGATCAAATATTCGAATTAATTGTAGGATCTTAGAGAAGATTGGTTGAGAAACTTTCACTTCTTAAAAATAGAGTAAAATCTTGGTCGAAGGAAAAATTAAAAAGGGAAACAATAATTTTTAACAAATTTGGAAATAGAATTGGAAAAAATTTATAGATAAAAAAACGTTGGAATTACAAGTGATATTATAGAGCAACATTGTAGGTAGCTGGAGGTGGATCGCAACAAACTTTTATTGGAGGAAGAAGAGAGTTGGAGGAGGAAATGCAGGGCAATCTAGATAAATAGTGGCGACAAAAACACTAAGTTTTTTCATAACTTTGCAAGTTATAGGAGAAACAAGAAATGTCTATGGGAAATTAGGGATGAGATTGGTAATGTTCACACTGGTCAGGAAGACATTAAAATATAAGTTGTCTCCTATTTCCATACATTTTTTAAAGATCAGGGATGGAAAAATATACAAGATTAGTCGGCGGCTATCAGTATGTATCCAAGGATTCTATAGGAAGAAAAAGTTGCTACTTTAGAGCGGGTTGTTTCTATGGAGGAGATTTTGGAGTTTTTAAAAGGATTTTCCAAAGACAAGAGTCCCGACCCCGATGGGTGGACAGTTGAATTCTTCCTTTTCTTCATTGATCTAGTTGGTCCTGACTTACTAGAGATGGTTGAGGAAACTAGATTAAGAGGTGAAGTCATTGGACCGCTTAATTCTACCTTTCTTTCATTAATTCCTAAATCAAATCGGCCATCATCCTTCTCTTATTTTCGTCCTATTGCCTTCTGTAACCTCTGTTATAAGATTGTCACTAAGATAATTGCATGACGTATCAGACCATTTCTCTCTCAGGATCTGTCCGAGGAACAATTGGGTTTCCTCAAGGGACGCCAAATACTGGACGCAATCGGTACATCACAGGAGTGTCTCCACAGCATCAAAACAAAGAAACTCCAGGCGGTTATATTTAAATTGGATATTAAAAAGGCATACGACTGCACGAATTGGGATTATCTAAGATTGTTTCTATTACATTGTGGATTTCGGTATCTAATGTCCAAATGGATCATGGGTTGTGTGTCATCAGAAAAATTTTCCATCCTGATCAATGGAGAAGCTACTAAGTTCATAAACAATGGGAGAGGACTATGCCAGGGGTGTCCACTGTCCCCACTTCTTTTTATTCTTGTGATGGAAGGGTTGAGCCTATCTCTAAAAAAGAGTCACATGGAAGGGAATTTGACGGACATTAAAGTCTCTTGTTTTATACGAATTATCCATCTCCTATTTGTGGATGATGTGATAATAATGTCCAAAGTGGATGTCAATGAATGGCGGGAGATTCATTCACTATTATTCTCTTTCTGTGGTGCTAGTGGTCTGGATATTAACACAAACAAATCCACTTTCCATAATTATGGATTTCAACAGGTCTTTCTAGATCAATTGAATGATTTGTATCAATTTGGCAGTTCTTGCTTGTCTGAGGGATTTAAATACTTGGGATATTTTTTAAAGTTGGATAGTTATAAGGTAGCAGATTGGCATTGGTTGTTTATGAAATACTGACGCAACCCCCGCTCTCACAACGGCTGGTCGCTCCACCAGGACCTTTTTCGCTTCTCGGCCCGAAGAGTCCACAGCTCTTCCAACTCTCTCGAGAGTTCCCTTCCCACAGTCTTCTCGGCGATCTCCTCTTCTCGTATCGGGAGATCGAATCTCGCGATATCGCGAAACTTGCAACACTGTCCTTGGGCAATCAAACGCCGATACTCCGATCTCCGATGGTCAACGGTCAACCTCAGGATATCGCCACTCGCGAAGTCTAAGACTTACTCACTCGACCTCCGAGTGCCGATGCGCGATGCCACGTGTTGTTCTCTGCACGATCTCCGTGGGACCCGTCGCAACTCGCGCGCTCGCAATTCCTCTGTGCTCCTTTTGACTTTGCAACCGCCGAAATGCCGAGTCCCGGATCCTGGGGATCTCGTGCCACCTGTCCCTCCAATGATGGATGGCTCCGATTAAATCAGGGGATCGCAACTCGCGATTCCGATGTGCATGCAACTCTTACACTTGCCAGCCCCGATATGTCGATATGAAATGGCCAACAGACTCCTCCGTGCACCTGCGAGTCTCGAAGATCTACTCGACTGCTTCCAGTCGTCGATTCTCTTCCTCTCAAAGAGTTCTCCGCTTCGACACCTTTGTCTTGTGCAACTGAACCAAAGGTGATATCCCTCCTGAGCTTTGTTCTTCTGACTCCTCTGGAGAACTTTCATGCACTTCCGGTGCTCGACCTCCAACAGCTCTCGAAGTGTTGAGCCATCTAGACCTGTGCAATCCAGCTAACCCGGTCCAGTACTCCTTCTTTCAGACTCGTCTCTGAGACTTCAATTCGACCTGCACTCACCTGCACGGTTCGAATAACCCCCCCTTCACTCTGAGGAAAATGAGAACAAGAGCTCGCTGTTGAACCCCCTCAACGCACTCTATGCGGAGGAATTCGACTGTACTCTATGCAGGAATCCCCTGGTTCAAACAGTGAAACAATTGGAACTCATTCCCTCATTCCCTCAGGTTTCGAACTTGATATGCAATCACATAAGCAGCATATAAAATATAAGCATATAAAGAAGCAAGTATGCAACAAAATAACATCAACAACACAAAGAACTCAAACACAGCCATGGAATTGAATCAAGAACTTTCTTCTATTAATTCAATCTGTACATGGGGTTTCTTCACGAATTCTCTTCTCTGTTCTCTCCTGCTCTCTATGCTAACGCTGAATTCACCTTAATCCAGAACTCTTCAATAATACAAAGGAGGGTGTCTATATTCTGTTTTCCCTCTCAAGAGTCAAAACTGTCTAATCTATCATTAACTCCTACCTAACAGTATTGAAACTAAATAAATGCCTTCTTATCTTTAATATCATACGAGTGCGCTTCATATGGATGCGTTCATCCAAAACGACGACGCAACAATCTTCCTCGTGATTCAAAAAGGTATGCGCGGGTGCTGTCCACCTGTATTCTTTCCCTCCATGCGCTGGCTCGCTCGTGGGAGTCGTAGATGCTCCTGCATCATACTCCTCGGATCAAAAAGATTTCATGGGCTCCTGTCCATGAGTTCTTGCACGGTGTGATCATGTCTCTGTATTACTGCCTTGGTCTCCGAGCTGGCATCCTCCACTGGGTGGTCTTTCCATTTTACCAGGTACTCAAAGTACTGTTTCCTCCTGGTCTTTCTTCCAATTATTTTGTCCAGTATGCACTCCATGTCAGGCTTCTGTGTAACTGGCAATTGCTTTTTCCACTGGACCACTGGTTCCTCGGTTCCAGTGTCTACTTCCTTGGCCCTATATGGGTATAAATCCGAAATATTGAAAATCAGAGATATCCCAATGCCCCCTGGCAACTCAAGCTCATATGCATTCTCTCCGAACTTCCTTAGGATTTTGCACGGTCCGATTTTCTTCATCTTGAGCTTGTTATACATCCCCCTTGGGAACCTTTCCTTCCTCAGGTGTGCTAGAACCATGTCTCCAACTTCAAATTGAAGTTGTCTTTTGCTCTGATCGGCTCTGCGCTTATATTCTTGATTCATGCTTTGCAATCGTTGCTTCACCTGTGCGTGAAGTTCTTGCATTGCTTCAGCAAATTCTTCAGCCCTCGCGCTGCTAGTCTCAGCCTGTTCTGACTCCCTGAGTTCAGATACTCCTCTCGGCTGTGTTCCATACAAAATTTGGAACGAACTCTTACCTATACTCCGATTCACAGAATCGTTGTACGCAAACTCTGCTTGTGGTAGGATCTGATCCCAACTGGTGTGATGCTCCATCACCAGACTTCTTAACAGATCCCCCAAACTTCTATTGACTACTTCTGTCTGCCCATCTGTTTGCGGATGGTAAGTAGAGCTGAATGCTAAGTCAGTCCCCAGCTTCTTCCATAGCGTCCTCCAAAAATGACCTATGAATTTGGTATCCCGATCCGAGACTATGCTTCTCGGAAATCCATGCAGTCTGACAATCTCTTTGAAAAATAAATTGGCGATGTGGTTTGCATTGCTCATCTTATGGCACGGAATGAAATGCCCCATCTTCGAGAATCTGTCCACCACAACAAAGATGGAATCAACTCCTCGTTGTGTTCTCGCCAACCCCAACACAAAGTCCATGCTAATGGCTTCCCATGGCCTCTTAGGTATGGGCAACGGTTGATATAACCCTGTGTTCTGCTTCCGGCCTTTTGCGTTTTGACATATTCTGCACCTGTCAACAAATCTCTTCACTTCTGCATGCATGCCAGGCCAAAAATATGACTCGCTCAGCTTGGCGTATGTGTTGTCATGTTCGAAATGACCTGCTAGTCCACCGCTATGCTTTTCTCGTACCAAATTCTCTCTCATAGAGCAATCTGGAAGGCACAATTGATTGCCCTTGAAGAGCAATCCATCCTGGATCAGGTAGTCAATCCACGGACTCCTATCCCTGAGAACTGGGTTTTCAACTGCTTCATAAGC
>ML790324.1:506336-558286 GCA_009831015.1 Picea engelmannii | reverse complement strand
AGATGGGAATGTCCATCTTTGTCTTCGAGCTCATCCTCGAAATGGCTTTGATCAACCTTTCTATCGAGGCATCTTCTGTTGTGACTTCTTCTTCGGCATGTCCAGCTTCCTCTTCAACCTCAGGATCACTGAACTCTGTTGTACCCACTCCACGCCTCTGGGTGGCTTCCATATCTTCGAGTCTCGCCCTGAGATCTCATATTTGACGTTCCATCTCTGGATTCCCTGCTGGATTTCCTTCTAGTCTACCCCTTCTTCGAGCATCCCTGTCCTCACGATCAGGAGATTGCCTCTCTCTTCTGGGTGGCATTTTGTCTCTTCTTCTCTCTGCTACCTGAACAAAGAGAACTTCAACTCCCGCTCTGATACCACTCTGACGCAAGTCGTGAGTATCAGAGTGCTTTCCTTTCCCCCTTCTCTCTTCCTATCTAAAATATACAGACAAGACTTTCAAGCTCTGATACCACTCTGACGTAACCCCCGCTCTCACAGCGGCCGGTCGCTCCACCAGGACCTTTTTCGCTTCTCAGCCCGAAGATTCCACATCTCTTCCAACTCTCTCGAGAGTTCCCTTCCCACAGTCTTCTCGGCGATCTCCTCTTCTCGTATCGGGAGATCGAATCTCGCGATATCGCGAAACTTGCAACACTGTCCTTGGGCAATCAAACGCCGATACTCCGATCCCCGATGGTCAACGGTCAACCTCGGGATATCGCCACTCGCGAAGTCTAAGACTTACTCACTCGACCTCCGAGTGTCGATGCGCGATGCCACGTGTTGTTCTCCGCACGATCTCCGTGGGACCCGTCGCAACTCGCGCGCTCGCGATTCCTCCATGCTCCTTTCGACTTTGCAACCGCCGAAATGCCGAGTCCTGAATCCTGGGGATCTCATGCCACCTGTCCCTCCAACGATGGATGGCTCTAATTAAATCGGGGGATCGCAACTCGCGATTCCGACGTGCATGCAACTCTTGCACTCGCCAGCCTCGATATGCCGATATGAAACGGCCAACAGACTCCTCCATGCACCTGCGAGTCTCGAAGATCTACTCGACTGCTTCCAGTCGTCGATTCTCTTCCTCTCGAAGAGTTCTCCGCTTCGACACCTTTGTCTTGTGCAACTGAACCAAAGGTGATATCCCTCCTGAGCTTTGTTCTTCTGACTCCTCCAGAGAAATTTCACGCACTTCCGGTGCTCGACCTCCAACAGCTCTCAAAGTGTTGAGCCATCTAGACCTGTGCAATCCGGCTAACCCGGTCCAGTACTCCTTCTTTCAGACTCGGCTCTGAGACTTCAATTCGACCTGCACTCACCTGCACGGTTCGAATAACCCCCCCTTTACTCTGAGCAAAACGAGAACAAGAGCTCGCTGTTGAACCCCCTCAACACACTCTATGCGGAGGAATTCGACTGCACTCTATGCAGGAATCCCCTGGTTCAAACAATGAAACAATTGGAACTCATTCCCTCATTCCCTCAGGTTTCGAACCTGATATGCAATCACATAAGCAGCATATAAAAGATAAGCATATAAAGAAGCAAGTATGCAACAAAATAACATCAACAGCACAAAGAACTCAAACACAACCATGGAATTGAATCAAGAACTTTCTTCTATTAATTCAATCTGTACATGGGGTTTCTTCACGAATTCTCTGCTCTGTTCTCTCCTGCTCTCTATGCTAACGCTGAATTCACCTTAATCCAGAACTCTTCAATAATA
Organism: Picea engelmannii; assembly: GCA_009831015.1. Lineage (NCBI taxonomy): Eukaryota > Viridiplantae > Streptophyta > Pinopsida > Pinales > Pinaceae > Picea > Picea engelmannii. Next base: position 556,560 of record ML790324.1, on the reverse strand, counting down.
CAAAGGAGGGTGTCTATATTCTGTTTTCCCTCTCAAGAGTCAAAACTGTCTAATCTACCATTAACTCCTACCTAACAGTATTGAAACTAAATAAATGCCTTCTTATCTTTAATATCACACGAGTGCGCTTCATATGGATGCGTTCATCCAAAACGACGGCGCAACAATCTTCCTCGTGATTCAAAAAGGTATGCGCGGGTGTTGTCCACCTGTATTCTTTCCCTCCATGCGCTGGCTCGCTCGTGGGAGTCGTAGATGCTCCTGCATCAAATATGAACACATAATTTGTCACTGGTGTAATCGTTTCTTATCTCTGGGAGGTAGATTCATATTGATCAAAGTTGTTCGCGAAAGTCAACCGGTTTATCGGTTGGCTCTTTCTCACATACCTGTTACGGTCTTGAACAGGATCCGTAAGTTGACCTTTTCCTACCTATGGTCAGGTACAAAACATTCCTCTTCCTTTCACTTATGCAATTGGGAATTACTAGTTAGGCCAAAAAATTTCGGTGGATGGGGGATTAGGAATATCTATTGCTTCTCGAGAGCCTTAATAGAAAAATCACTTTGGCGTGGTTTGATGCATTCGGGGATCTGGCTACGAGTATTAAAAGATAAGTATTTTCCTCATACTTATGTGATAATGTGGTTGCTCTCAACAGACTCGTCGGTTCATTATGGTTCAAAAACTTGGAAGAATTTAATTAATGCATTACCTCTACTGGTGCACTGGCTGGCATGGAAACTCGGATCGAGAGTATCTATCATCACCGGAAAGGATGTGATTCTCGGGTTGGACAAGGGATGTTTTCTTTTGACAGAGATGATAAATCATTTAAATGGTAACCAGGTATTCTATCTTTATCAGGCTAGAAGTGCTCCGGCTTTAGGTACACTATACACTAATTGGCTTACCTGTGTAGAATTGGGATTAGAGGGTGAACTGGCTGATGAATGGGAGAGATATAGAAAGCGATTGATTGATGTGGGTATAACACTATTTGAAGCACAGGATGAATGAAAGTGGATAGGAGGGGATTGTATTGGTATCTTATCTACAAGGAATGTTTATAATGAACTGGCAGCGAAAATATGGCAAAAGAACATTGGTGGCTAGCGAAGGAGAATATGGCATTGGGATTTCCCTCAGAAGATTAAACTATTTTCGTGGCTCCTTATTGAAGACAAGTTACTCACCTGGAATAATCTCAACAAGCGCCGGTGGCAAGGTTCGGGAATGTGTCTACTTTGCAGAGGTAATGGAGAATCGGGTTATCATCTATTTGTTCAGTGCTCGTTCACTTGTTCTGTTTGGAAAAAAAATTTGAATTTTTATAAGTTGGGTGGTGGGTGTTCGAGAGCCACAGTCATAGAAAGCTTTGATCTTTGGTTTAGAAGGAATTTCAACCATCCATCATTACCAACATTTATTTGTTGGTACATATGGATTGAAAGGAATTTGGCAATTTTTGAATCTAAATCTCCATCATTGGAAGAGGTTTGCTATCAAACACTTGCTGCTATGACTCTTCATTTTCCATAGAAAAGTTAGATATATAATAGACTCATTGCCCATAGCTTGCCACATCATAGGATCCTTGGTTGGTTTGATGGGGCTTCGCAGGGAAACAGAGAACAAAGTGGTTCCAGGGGGGTTATAAAACTTAATGATCACACTGTTTATAAGTTGCTTCTAAACTATGGTGGGGGCAAAAACACAAGAGCTGAACTCTTGGGTGCTTGGGCTATTCTTAAGTTGGCCAAAAGACTTTCTATTTTAGATATCCACATGATGGGAGACTCCAAAATAATTATTGATTAGCTAAATGACATTGGCTCTTTGCAGGTTATTTCTATTGACTGCTAGAAAGACAGAGTTAGGGAACTCATCAAGCATTTTTCTGTCATCACTTTTGCACATGTTTACACAGAAGAAAATCAGGAGGTGGATATCTTATCCAAACGGGCATTAATGGAGCGTCTGGGATTGATTTCTTTCTACCAGTGGAAGGAAGGTCATGAAGGACCTAGAACATATATAAAGTTGTACTAGCCTTGCTTTCTTGCATCATGATGACATCAAAGTACATTTCTGAGGATTGTTTAATGTAATGAACTTTCTATGATATAGTTTTATGCCATGTCTTTTGGCTGTGGGGAGCTAGTTTTATTTAGGGCTCTTATATTTGGATAGTCACCTTTTGAATCTTCGTTATCATATGTCTCTTGATACGAGGTGTTAATGTAAGGTATTTTGGATGCAATAGCTAAGGCTAGGCCTTTGTTTTGTAATGGACCTCTTGACTATGTAAACAAATTATATATCTTAATATAATGCACAATTTTCTTGTGGAAAAAAAGAAAACCCAACTGACACTTACCAATATTCTCTTATAAATTCAACCTCAAGAATCTTCTTCAATGTATTAGCTTCAATTATCCATATGATGGGTAGAAAGAATTACACATCTCTAAGCACCACATCATTTAAATGTTTTAACAATAAGATTTTGTTTACTTTCAATTACTTTATGAATATATTATATAAAGTTGATATTGAAATATTTTAGTTAATGTGAACATTGGAATATTTTATTTATGGCCCACATTGAAATATTTTTTGTTATTAATATTTTTTAAATGTTGTGTGTCAACTTCATATTAATAATTAAAGGAATTACACATCTCTCTAGTGGGAAGTAGAAAAACACCTATCAACTGAATAAGGAATTTTTTTATTTTCACTTACTTTATATCTCTATAAAGTCGATATAAAATCATTTTACTAAAGGTGGACATTGAAATATTTTATTTATAGCTCACAATGAAATATTTCTTTTAATATTAATATTTTTTTAAATGCTATATGTTAACTCCATGTTATATTGAACTCCATGTTATATTGAACTGTAGAAAGTGGCTTTTGATGCAATTACATCTATATTATAATAGAATAGATCAAACTCCATGATGAATAAGTTCACAAAATCAAATACAATATTTATTCATATTTATCAAATTTAAAATATGCAAATGATGATCTATTATTTTCATTTTCATATATTATATTAATAAATTAAATTAAAATAAAAAATAAAAATAATCACTATTATAATAATAATAATAAATTCTATTAATAAAACAAATATAAATTAAGTATTTATAAATTTGTATTTACATTTCATATATATATATATATATGTAATATTCATTTAGATTTTAGACGTTTTAGAGTAAACCACTATGTCCATCATCAAAAAATAATTGATACAGCAGTCGATTTATTTATTCCAAAAGATTGTCATTTTCAAGTTATTCCATAATTTGCCATTACATTTTAAAAGAATTTTGTGAGTGCATGGTCGGTTAGATTTAAATTCGAGGAAAAGATTTTTATTTTCAAGTTATTCCTGAATTTGTCATTTCGCTACATTTAAAAAGAATTTTTTCTAGTGCGTAAAAATGTGCTTCTACATTTAGAAAGAATTTTACTAGTGCGTAAAACTTTGCGTGGTCGGTTAGAATTAAATTCGAGGACATTGTTTTGTGATCGGGAGGGGAACATTGACAATAATGTACTTGACTTGTTTCAGTGGAATTAAGAAAGGTCTGGGCCAGTTTAAATGTGGGGTTTCATATAAGTAGAAACTATGAAAAAGCAATGTACCCTGGATATGTGGCTTGAGTTGCGTCCAACCAACTCTGAATGGGATTCAGAAAAAGCTCTGAGGAATATTAATATATGATTTCGATCCATTTTGTTCGTATTTATTTATTTATTATGATTTAATTGATCGATTTTGATCGTCTATATAAGGCCAATACATATAATAAATATACTGGTCAAGGGGAAGCATTGCAGACAAGCCCTCAAGCTCAGCCCTCGGTTCTCACCTCCGAAGAAGAATTAAATAAGGTAGAGCTCTCTACATTTTTACTTTCCTAGAATTTAGTGTGTTATTTCCCCTTATTTCAAGTTTTAGGCCTTCTTTTGCTTCTATTCTCGAAGATCGCCCACAAATCATGGGCTTAACCTGTGAATTCTGACCTGGCATTGAGTCTGCTTGTAAATTCTAGCCAGAATTCAAAGAACAGAGGTTACCTCTTCGAAATTTGGTCAAAATCAGCACTCGAACTTCCGTATTTGAGGTGAAAACGTCGATATGTTTGAAGCTGTCGAATATCGCTAAAGCTTTCTGAAAGATTGTGGATATCTCAGTTAATGAGCTTAGAATTTATCTTATTGGATTGGACGACGATTTTCTACGGTCCTTTTGCCGTTTTCTTCTATGGTTTTCTCAGTAGCTTGACTTACTTTAGGAAGAGTTTGTGATTGTGATTTTTGAGTTGATCCTTTTTTCCTCTTTTCACCGCCTTTCTGCTTTTAGGATGATTTTTCCTGCTTAGAAGAACTTTGCTGTATGAAGGTTTATGTTCTTGCTTCAGACCTATTGAACTCTCGACTGTAGGCTGCGAAGCTTTAGGAATTTCTGTCTTAAATTTCAGAATTGTTCATATCGACGGAAATCCTTGCTTTTTTTTAATCGTTTTGGGATTTCTTTGATCCAATTCAAGCTTATTCTGAAGCTTTTCGATTCTCAAGAGCAGTTCCCCGATCACATTTAGTCCCGCTGAGATTTCCTTCTGAAATATTTTTATTTCCCAGTCAATGAAATACGAGAAATGTCGAGAAAATAACTTGTGTTTCAAATGTCTAATTTCTTGGATCTTTGTAATGGCCTTGTCGCATCGATGCTTACAAATTTAAGAAGACATTTTAGTAATTTTGCGGAAAGATTGTGGATAGTGCAGTGAATGGGCTTAGATTTTTCCTTATTATCTTGGACGACGATTTTCTACGGTCCTTTTGCCATTTTTCGCTATTGTTTTCCCGGATACTACTCTAAATTATCCATTCCATCAGCTTGACATAGTTTTAGAAGACTTTGTGGACATAATTTTTGAGATGATCTTTTTTTTTCGCGTTTTCTTGGCTGCTTTTTAGTTTTAGAATTAAGTTTCCTGCTCTGAAGAACTTTGCTCTATGGAATTTGAAGGTTCTTGTTTCGCAGTTCTTGTTGCGAAGCTTTAAAAAGTTCCCTCTTTTAGACGTATTTGAGATAAAGTTAATCGACATTTCAATGTAAGTAAAATTTTTGAAATTCACAAAGGTTATCAACATTTTAAATGTAAAATTTTGAAATTATTGGTCTCATAAATCTTATAAAAATATAGTATTCTATTCTACCATGTCGGCCGTAATTTTTACTTCATATTCGCAAACTTTTTCATAATTTTTTGGAATTCTTAGGCCCATTCCAAAACCGTGTGAAGTTTTTTGATTATCATGAATAGTTTCTTGATCACATTTTATCCTGCTGTAGGTCTAGCCGTGAAATATTTTTGAGTTTGCCTCTATAAAGTAAAAAATTGTCTAGCAATTAGCTTGTTTTTCAAAGATCTGATATAATGAATCTTTGTAATGTCTTCGTCGCGTCGAGGCTTCTATGTTTAATTTCATCAGTTCCGATTTCAAAAAGAAATGGGACGCATCGGAATAGTCATTGCTTAGAAGACTTCCGTAATTTTATAGGAAAAAATGGACAAAGTCGCCGAATTTTAATATATGAATTCCTATGGTTGCTGCGCAGAGACAAAAGATTTTAGAAGAAACATTGAAGCCAGGTTAGCATCATGGTGAAGAATCAGCTGGAAGTATTGAATGCCCTGGACCTGGCAAGAACGCAATGGTACCACTTTACTACAATCGTTATTGCAGGCATGGGTTTCTTCACAGATGCCTATGACTTGTTCTGCATTTCCACCGTCACGAAGCTCCTTGGAAGGATTTATTACTTCGATCCAAACAGCACAACTCCCGGTACTCTGCCTCCAAATGTCGCGGCTACTGTGAACGGAGTGGCCTTATGTGGAACACTTACAGGGCAACTTTTCTTTGGTTGGATGGGCGACAAACTAGGACGAAAGAAAGTCTATGGAATAACGCTCATGATCATGGTTGTTAATTCCATAGCATCTGGTCTTTCCTTCGGCAGCACAGCCAAGTCCGTAATGACCACGCTCTGCTTTTTCAGATTCTGGCTCGGCTTTGGCATAGGCGGAGATTATCCTTTATCTGCCACCATTATGTCCGAGTATGCCAACAAGAGAACCCGAGGGGCGCACATCGCAGCAGTGTTTGCTATGCAAGGCTTCGGGATTCTTACTGGCGGTGCCGTGGCCATTATCGTCTCTACAACATTCAAGAACAGGTACGACCGCCCTGCATACCGTGTTGATCCTCGAGGTTCTACCGCCCATGAAGCCGATTATGTATGGCGGATCATTCTCATGTTCGGTGTTGTTCCCGCTGCCTTGACATACTACTGGCGAATGAAAATGCCGGAAACAGCTCGCTACACGGCGCTCGTCGCAAAAAACGTAAAGAAAGCCGCCGCCGACATGTCCAAGGTTCTTCAGGTAGACATTGAAGTAGAGATGCAAGTAGAAGAAGTGGTGGAAAAAAACGACTCGGGGTTCGCTTTATTTTCAAAAGAATTCGCAAGGCGACACGGCCTGCATCTATTGGGGACTTCAAGCACATGGCTTCTGTTCGGCATCGCCTTCTACAGCCAAAATCTATTCCAAAAGGACATCTTCACTGCCGTGGGATGGCTTCCCCCAGCCAAATCAATGAACGCCATAGAAGAAGTTTATAGAATAGCAAGAGCGCAGTCGATTATTGCTCTGGGTTCGACAGTCCCAGGCTACTGGTTCACAGTCGCATTCATTGACCACATCGGTCGGTTTACAATTCAGCTGATGGGATTCTTCCTCACCACGGTCCTCATGTTCGCGCTTGCTCTTCCATACAACTACTGGCGGGGCACCCAATGTGACAGCGGCTACTGCGGCGGCAATCACGTGGCCTTCGTTACACTTTATGCCCTCACTTTCTTCTTTGGAAACTTCGGTCCAAACGCCACCACCTTCATTGTGCCCGCGGAACTCTTCCCCGCGAGGCTTCGTGCCACATGCCACGGCATATCGGCGGCAGCAGGCAAAGCCGGAGCCATTGTCGGAGTCTTTGGTTTTGTCTACGCCGCTCAGAGCAGTCATGCTGCCCAAACGGACAAAGGCTACCCGACAGGTATTGGCATTAAAAATACTCTGATTCTCATAGGGGTAACAGATGCCCTTGGTTTCTTTTTCACGTTCCTTGTCCCTGAAACAAATGGCAAATCCCTAGAGGAGCTCTCCGGCGAGAACGATGAAGAGCAAGGAGTCAAACTCGAACAACTCGAACGCTCTCAATCCGCGAGCAGAACTGCACCAATTGAATAGCTGGAAAATCTGAATTCACTGGAACAAAGTTGTGAGAAAATATTATAATAGTGAGTGCAATAAGCTAATCTAGTCTTCTACAGCGCTACTGTAATTTATATGCTGATGCGCATTTAAGACTTTTGAGTGTCATAATTTCCACTTCCATTACTTATACGTACACTATTTTACAAGTTATCTGTACGTGTGATTATTCCATAGCGTTTTTCACTTTGTTAGGCGCGCAAGTATTTTCTTGTGCAGGAATAATAAGCTTATCTGAATGTTTAGGTTTCGTGTTTTATATTCCAGAAACCCGCATAAAATTACGGTCTCCATTTTTTAATCCGCATGAGATTGCTTATTAGTCCGACGCTATGCGTTTACATAATTGTAGGAACTAAATATTCGCTGAGATTGATATAAGGATCTCTCGAATAATTTCAGTCGATGTTTAAAGAAGTTAAGTTGGCCATTATTTTCTGGAATAAAGTCTGTATGCCTTCCGACAGAGATCTGCCCTCACCGACATTTACCCGTCGCTGGGTAGCATTGTATTTTGACGCAACTACTTCGTGATTGTATCTGGATTGATGGAGGGAGCAGTCTATACTGGCGGTTAATTTGACTGAGCTTGTCATGAAATGGATTTCTAGGTCCATTCTCATTGAAATAAGTCTACATTAAATTTGTAATTTTCACAATTTATAAAAAATTCTTATGAATTTGTAGACAAACCCACCTAGAAATATAGAATCCTTTTGCAACACAAATAACCTATAGGAAAATGCGTTCCAACAAATAGTGTCCGCTTATATGTTCCTCAAGTACGAGTACTCAACAACCATTTAGTTGGTGGTATCACCTACAAAGGTGGAAAATACCTTCAGTGCGGATTCGCTTTATGTATTTTTGGAAACGCTTTTTGATAGGTCTCAGACCTGTTCTCTGCCTTGAACCTTGCACATGTGTAAGACTTGGGAAAAAAATATACTTATACATTGCTCTGTCATTCTGACAGAGCAGGGATTATTAACTTACGGCGCTCTGCAATTCTCTGTAGTGGGCAGGAGAGACTAATAAAGCACTATGCACAGAGCAGGGATTAATAACTTACAGCGCTCTGCAGTGTACAGAGACTAATCGTGTAGAGCAGCTTAATATTATTATCTAGTGTTATTTCTATCCTTCTAACTTTTAACAACACCGGCAGGTGTCAGAACATCCGATGCATTCCGACCCGACACAAGTTCTTATAACGGGTCCTACTGTAGTGTTCTCGAGTGGGCAGGGACTCAAAAAGCGCTCTGCTGAGCAGTGCTTTTCAGTGGACAAGGACCGATAACTAATCATGTAAACGACCTTACTATTGGTGTGAGAGTATCCGACTGGAAATTTTCTTTTTGGACATTTGCTTTTCAGTGGACAAGGACCCATAAACGGGCTTAATATTAGTGTTAGAATATCCTACTGGACATTTTTGTTTTGGATATGTAAATACAATCGACATATTTATGGGATCAATTAAACAAAAGCATAGTTAATAAGTATTATTATCTTATTATTATACAACTTGAAAAGTATTATTACCAAGTCAGTATTCAACTTGCACGCTTTGTGATATTTTTCACATCAGATTAAAAAAAAAAATCATGAAAATTATTTAAAATAATTCTTTCAAATGATATTAATAAATTAATATAAAATTCATATAACATGGAAAGATATATAAGTGTATTCATATTCATCCAAATTTATAATTGACCAAAAAAAAATACATTGAAAACATACAATATGAGTGGGTCTAAAAATCATTCTCACATCACTATTAAAAACAAAAGAGAAAAGAGGACATTTCATATTCCTCATAACATAAAATTCATATAACATGGAAATACTTTGAAAACAGATCTAAGAATCATCCTCACATCATTATTAGAAAGAAAAGAAAAAAAGGAAATCTCGTATTCTTCATAACATAAAATTCAGATAACATGGAAAGATGGATAAGTGCATTCATAACATGAAAAGATCACTAAATGCATTCATATTCATCCAAGTTTGTAATGAAGAAAAAAATACTTTGAAAACATCTACTATGAGTGGGTCTAAGAATCATCCTCACAACATTATTAAAAAGAAAGAAAAAAGATCATATTCCTGAAAACATAAAATTCAGATAACATGGAAAGATGGATAAGTGCATTTATAACATGAAAATATTGATAAATGCATTCATATTCATCCAAGTTTGTAATGAAAAAAAAAATACTTTGAAAACATCTACTATGAGTGGGTCTAAGAATTGTCCTCACAACATTATTAAAAAGAAAGAAAAAAGAGGACATCTCATATTCTTCATCATCCAACCATGTGCCTAGCTGTCAATTATCATTTGCATCTTCTAAAATTTTAAAGTTGAACCTATTGAGTAATATCATTTTCAAAAGATGCATATTATGATGTTTCAAACCTTACATATAAATATTCGAAATAAAAATAATTGCAATTAATATGTAATATAAAATCTTCACCATTAATTAGAATTATAGGCCAAATAAAGGCCATTTACAAATCATTTCATTTCATTTTCTTGCAATCATTTTTTGTAAAGCAACATTTTATAATTTTACTATCATCTAATGTTAGGGTCCTACCTTAATCATTTATAGATAGATTGCTATACATGGAGGCCATTTTTAGTGAATAAGGTCTATGTAGTAGTATGAAAGAAAAAATTGTAAGAAGACTTACCACAATGTTTTGCGTACTAGAATGTTCCTTCTATAGAATGTTCCTAGGAGGTAGATAGAACTATATAAAGAAATAGAAGAAATGTAATTAGATGTTTTCTAAAGTATATTGTAATCACGCTTTACTCAATTAGAGGTTTCCTCCTTGAAGAGGCAAGTGAACATTGCTCCCATCAATAAAGATATAACATTTTGTAGTTTTTTGGTTCTTTATTTGGCTATTTTGGTTGCAATATGCCATTTCTATAATAAATCTAGGTAAAATATATTATTTATCCTCTACGTATTCAAATTTATTAATTAAAGAACACCACAAGTAGTATAAGAGAACTTTCCTAAGCATATATTTCAGAGCATTTTTTCTAGCTACAAATGTATTCCAATGTCTATAAATAACATGGTGATCTTGTTGGATAGTTGGTTGTCATTGATGTTGTATATTTGATTGTCATTGATGTCAACAAACACGGTTTTCATTGATGTCAACAAAAGTGATGGGTGTATTTGGAGAACTCTCCAAAGTGGTCCCTTTATGGCGTAGCTTTAAGCATGATCCTCATGGAAGATGCTTTGAAGAAGTCTACAAGAAACCCAAAGGTGTAGTCATGAGACCCGAGCTTTACTGAGGAAAATGAGGTTGAAGAACACTTCAAATGTATACAAAACCTTCATACATGGATAGTCCTCGTCATGTCATTTCCAACGGTATGTGGTACGCCATGTGGTTCCTCGGGGTTGAGGAGTTATGCCCTCATGAAGTTGAAAACCCCGAAGAATGGTTAAGAGGCCCCTAAACAGTTGCAACAAGAAGTTACAAGTCATTAATTAAAGGGGAAAATGGTTATAACAAGAAAGTACAGGTCAGCCCTAAAGTTAAGGAAAGATGTCACATGGACAAATATAAATACACTTCAAGAAACCTCTCATTCTTACACACACAAGTTCAATGATTGTTTATCTTTCAAGTGATCTTTTGGTTTATCTTTTCGTAGCATATTTGAGGTAGGGGTAAAATAATGAAGATGGGTAACAATTTTGTGAGAATTGGGTCTCCAAAATTCCTAGTGACCTTCTTTTGGCCGAACTACTAATTCTTTCGGTCAAAAGACAAATGTTTTCGACCGAAATGTTTTTCGGTCGAACCCTTAGACGTCAAATCAAATGGTACCGTGATGAAGGCTTCGACTGTCATGTACCATATTAGCTGGATGGATATGTTTTATCCAATAACATCTTTTTGACCGAAATTTGTTTCAGCTGAAAAAAGTCAGACGGATTTTTTCATCCGGTAACATCGTTTCAACCAAAAACGGTCTTGGTCCGAAAACTACTTTTGGCTGAAAACAAATTTATATATCCCCCGCACATTGGTCATTTTACAGTTTTTCAAACTGCTGAGAGTCTGTTGGTTGTTGTTGTTGGTTGCTGCTGGAGGTGGTTGTTGTTGGTTGTTGTTGCTTGATGTTGTTGGTTGCTGCTACTTCAGGTTCCAGGTAATTCTTAACCCTTTTCTTAAATTAATTTAAATTTTATTTATTTATTTATTTTATGTTTTAGGAGGTGGACAGGGCCGAATTTGGCCTTGTCCATGTACAGTGATAGGCCCATAAGAACTATTTATTATTTAGATCATTTTAAAATATAAAAATCATGTTATATATTATGTCTTCACATTATTTAGGTGTCATTCTCTTTAATTTAGTGTAAAAAAGAGTGAAGTTATTTACATGTCATTCTATTTCATTTAATATTCAAATCATTTTGCAATATAAAACTTATTATGATGGTTAAAAAAAATCAATATGAAACTTGTGATGTTTAATAAGTTCTCAAATTATTTATTTAACTATAGTTTTCTTTTTTAATATGAAAATGAGTGGAGTTATTTAGTTAATCGACCCTATCCATGTACAAAGACATGCTTGTAAGAACTATTTATTGATTCAATCATTTTAAAATATAAAACTCATGTTATGTATTAAGTTTTCACATTATTTAGGCACCATTCTCTTTAATTTCGTGTAAAAAAGAGTGAAGTTATTTACTTGTCATTCTTTTTCATTTAATATTCAAATCATTTTACAATATAAAACTTATTATGATGGTTAAAAAACAATTAATATGAAACTCATGATGTTTAATAAGTTTTCACATTATATATTTAGCTATAGTTTTCTTTTTTAATATGAAAATGAGCGAAGATTATGAAAATGAGTGGAGTTATTTGGTTGTCATTATCTTTTATTTATTATTCAAAATAATTTTACAACATAAACTCATAATGTTTAAAAGTTTTTTTCAATATAAAAATCATGATGTTTAATAAGTTTTCAAGCTCGAATTCGGCCCTATCCATGTACAAGGACATGACCGAATTCGGCCCTATCCATGTACAGGGACAAGCCTGAATTCTGGCCTATCCCTGTACAAGGACATGGATGAATTTGAGCCTGTCCATGTACAAGGACAAGGTCGAATTCGGGCCTGTCCTTGTACCTAGACAGGCACAAATTTGACCTTGTCCCTGTACTTGGACAGGGTTGAATTACATGTTATTTTACAAAACTTGCAACATGTTAGCTATTGACTAGTAATCCCATTGATTCACTCTATTCATTACTATAAGGATATGTAAATTGTAGTACAAGTAAACATATAAGAAATACATGTAATTAACATGTACTTGTTTCCCGCTTAATATTGACATCACTATTGACTTGTTATGTGTACTAATATAACTCAATCATGCTAATCACTACTACTAATTTAGTCTTGTTAAGTAAGTGTAATAGAGTAAGTAACACATGCTTGGTTAATATGGATAAGATTATGATCCTAATCAACCTTATTACTTATATAAGTAAGAGTCATTACGATTAACACAAGGGTCATTGGTTGTTATTGCTTCAGGTTGAATATAAATCTAAACCGTTGATTTTAAATTAATTTAATTTTAAAATTAGTGGAAAATGAAATTTGAGTCCAATCAACTTAGTCCCATTTCTCCTTGAAGAATCTATGTAAAAATGAGTTCTATTTAGGGCCATATAAAAGAGAGGGTAACCCATCGGATATTTACGTCTTCTTCTTTTATTTTGTTTCTTGGTTAAGTACCAAGCCGAGATAATGTGTGATCCTCTTCTCTCCTGAGATGGTCCATGAGACTTAGGAGCAGTTAAGAAGAAGGGAATGATCACATCATTGATCTTCCTCATATGTTGGGATGATAAAAGCTTATAATTTATATTATGAGACTCATGTGGACATTCTTCCATTAAATAACAACTTACCTTGTTGACTTTGTCTTGAAACCCCCCTTGCTTGAGTTACGCCCCCCTTAATTGTTGCGTGGGTTTTTTGTTTGGTTCTTTGATTCTTCCTAAAAAAAGCTACCGCCTTGACTTTGGATCCCCTCTCCTTGACTTGTTTTTTTCTTCTTGACTTTTATGATTTAACAATTAATATTTTATGTTATAAAATATTATTTGTTTAAATTATTTAATTATTAGGTTTAAACCTAACCCTAACGTTAGGACTAATATGCTAGCCCTAACCTACCTACCAAAACTGCAAAAGAGACCTATCCTCACTCTTTAAACACACACACTCTTCTAAGTCGAGTTTTAATCTAAGATTTCTATGGCTCCTTCGTATTCAGATTGTTGAGTGGTCGCGGCTCCTCTTGGACAATTCCTCTTGGTGTATTAAGCCACCATGGGATTACCTCTTGTTGACGCTTGAATGTGTTAGGACTGAAACGAAAACCTCATGAGGATGTATATCCTCCTGCATTTTTATAGAGGCGGTACTCCTATTCCGAAATTTATAAATGTGGGACTTTTAAAGAATTCTGTCAAAGGAAAGTAAAATAGATATAACAAAAAATGGAAAAATATTTTTATTTTTCTTTTAAAAAGAGAGTTAATGAGAATGGACTAGGAAAAGAAAACATTCATACATTTAAAGAAAATAAACAGAACTTCTCCACATCCATCATAGTAGGGATAAATATTTCTGATCACATAAAAACTAAAAGAAAATGATCTGCATGCATAAGAGAACTTTGACAGAGTAGTACATGGGAAAATCAAATGGAGATAATGATAGATCAACCTCAAATAATTTATATTTAGAAAAACTGGGTTACAAATTATAGTCAAGATTGTTCCTGAAATAGCTCTCTTGGAATTTCTAAAAAATATATAGTTCAATACATATTCTATGAAATTAAAATGCGTTTGTCATAATGACTTGGATTGGGGCTCCTGCGAACCATAAATCAAATATTTATAAGAATGAATCTCGTAGAAAAAAGAAAGTGGGCGACAGAAGGTAGCAAGACCTGGAAAGAAGAAAAAAGAAAATATCAGTCTTTGGTTAAACCTTTCTATCTAAAGAGGTGGAGTAACTGGATGAAGAGCTTGATAAAGACAAAAAGATGTGATCAACATGAAATTACTATAATGGTATCTCATTGTTTCTCACTTGCTCATTAATGTCCTTTTATGGATCTCCTCGACAGTTACAAGAACTGTCTCAACCATCCTTTTCCCTTCATTGGTAAGCTTGTCGACAACCTTTTTGAACCACTCCTTGATGTAGCTCCTCATTGGTGCCATTTTGATTTCACGTCGGATCTTTATATTGAAGAGTTCCCCTTCCAAGTCCCTTAGATCAATAGAAATGTTCCGCAAAGCTTCTTCAATATCTTGATTTTTAATCGAATAATCAACTAGCCAGTTTTCCACATCATCTTCACCATATTCAAGAATGCCATAGAAATTTTCAAATGTAACCCTTTAAATATCTCAACTTGTTCATCAAATTCTTTCTTGATTAAGAAAAATGAGTTGAGTATCAATTTCGGGTCTTGGACCTCATTAGTGTTGAGTATTCTCTCCAGGTCATCGGTGTCACAAGCGGGAGTTCCTGAGGCATTGTCTCAGTCTTCATTCATAATAATATTAATGAAAGAATTGTTGAAAGCAACAACCAATAAATGTTTTACAAAAATACCACTAGGGTCGAACCCTTTTAATTTTTCAACATATTTTAAATTGAGGCTATGAAAGTGGCTCAGGAATTCATCAATCTTGTTCATATTTATGAATATGAAATCCCCGACTTTCCAAGGCAGAGGTATGAATTGATTTTTTCTTTTCATGGAAAAAATGCAACCAGTAGTTGTACTGCTTTGCTATTTCAACAACAAACATTTTTTCAGATATGTGGCATGGAAGGAAGGAAGGATTTTCAATGGATCCAAAAATTCTTATAACGTTATAATTTTCCAATTGTTCTAGTGTTCCCTTCCTATCCAAGAACATACTCACCTGGTCAGACATCCGGGTAGCGTTCTTTCCAATCAAAAAATCTTTAAAAACTGAGACAAAATCAATAAAAAATTCATCAAAATGCTAGGAGGCCTTGTGCCTCCACAATGTTTGATACCAAAAGGTTACTGGGTTGAATTCATAGTTTACCTTCTTGCACACAGATAATATCGGGAACTGACAACAATGCGTGTTGACAGGTGAAATTGACCGACTGTTAATTGGAAGAACGAGTCCGGTCAGGGGTTGTCTAAGTAACCCAAGCCATTTGGTGTAACTCATTTTGACAGGTTTAATGGCTCCGTTAGCCAATCTAAAATCCTAAAAAGAAAACAAAAAAAGAAAGGAATAACTAAATAATGCTAAAAAACTATATATATATATATATATATATATATATACACACATACATACTCTGATATAACTATTTTAAATGTGTTTAAGAAGAACAAGAAAACATAAAAAGTCCCATTTATGAACAACATTTACAGGTTGTAAGTTTTACTAGAAACTCACGAAATCAATGTAAAGATAATTGCTTTTGAGAAACAGATAAAGAAAGCACATTCAAATATTTTTTGTTTTCTCTCTATATATCTAACAAATCATGAATTAACTAGGCTATGAAACATAGATGTATAGATGGTCAAAGCTGATCTAAACTTTCTAGTTTCATTAATGCATAAATGACAGAAATTAGAAACACAAAGAAGCTAACCTGATGTTATTTCGTGAAATGTATCCAAGATTCTGTGTGAATAAAGAGCATCCAGCTACCATGCCTACGAGATAAATCTGCAATAGACTTATAGTGAAAATGTTCTAAATAAATTCATAACCTGTATTGATCACTGAAGTTTAATAATAGAATAGGTAACACAAATTAATTATGTGATCTTATGATCACAAATAATTACAATAAGATAAACCTAATTGTAACACATTCATTTCATTGTCCATTTAAATATCAAGAGAAATCCTAATATTCAAATCGAAGAAATGATCACAGTCTCAATATCTGGAACAACAAGTCATGAACGATATTGTAAAATAGATATCCTGAAACATAAGATATCAAGAGTCTAAAGCTACATAACATATTAATATACCAAGATTAAATAAATCAAAATGTCAATGAAACAACATCTGTAGTGGACTAAAGACAAAAGTTGTATGATGTTCCATAAGTCTTGAAAATCATTCATTCATAATTGGTTCTAGGCCAATATGCCTTTCATTTACAAAATAGAGAGTATTTAAAGAGTTTTTTTGAAATCTAAACTTCCTATCTCCTAATATAGAATCAGATCTTATAAGATCAAAGAATTACAAATATAGAAGGCCTAAAGCCACTCATGATCAAACTATATCTTCAAAAATTTATGAAAGTTTTTTCCTATTTACAAAATAAACAAAAGGAGATACTAATCGACTATATCGAACATGTTCCATCCCATAAGATCAACATCAGATATGCTATGTCCTAAAAAACGAAATAGGAACAAGTTAGATATATTAATAACAAATACTTACTAAATTTTATATGAAAATGACATGGCTATATAATCTCTCGATTATGTAGCCAGTCTTATATTGGTAAAATAAATCTAAGTTTAACAAATTTTATTCAAAAAATAACCCGATTGTAATAAGAGAAAAAAACCGTTTTACCATTTAAACCAATGACTAACATGGATCAAGACAACTCAGAATTGATAACGACCTTCACACTATCTACATTCTTTATCACAATTTTTCCTATCTTCTTAAGACGCTTGGATTGTCTCTGTTCATTTGTTTTGAGTTCACGATTTTCTTTTATGAGTAACTCATTGTGGTTGGTGAGAGATTTAATTCTTTCTTGTAGAATGGGGATGTCATTATAGTACCGTTCAATCTAATGCAAACAGACCTCACAATGCATAGAATGAGTGATATGTCGATGGAGCGTATAGTTGGGTGTAAGAACATCAACACTACCTATTGTCGGCCCTTGACTGAGCTTAGTATTAGTAAACCCCTTGCTATCCTCAAGACATGGTGGAATATTGTTAACATAGTTGTATGGATGATTAGGATCTAACTTATGACAATCTGGATCTTCCTCTGCGAGAAAATCCTCAATTTTGGGATTTGAATCCTCATTGATCTCGATCGTATCGATCAATCTCAAATGAGGATTAGATCTATTATGCAGACTTCTCGAGATGAGCCAACCAACCCTCTTATTTTGGAACCCTAACATTGCTTGCTTCTGTTTTGATTGTTTGCGAGGGTCTTTACAACTAGATTTTACAGTAGGGTTATGGCCAACAATTAAATCATGCATAAGGGTTTCTATAAACTCAGAACCAACATCCTCTTTCCCATTTGAAAAGTGACTAGGTATTGCCTCATCACAAGGGATTTCCTCCAAACATTCTGCTTGTCACTTGAGAAATCAACATGTTTCTCTATCACATGTTTATCCAACATAGGGGATTCTTTCAGGAATCACTATAGCAAAACCATTTCAGGCTAAGAACCTATCCCAGTCATCACCCAAAGCTTTCAAACGATGAACCAAGAACATTTTAATTAGGCCATGGTGAAAGAGGCTAGAGTTGAGGCTCTTCTTCTTGTATATTTTTGACATCTTGTACAGACTCCTTAGTAAATAAAACGGAAAATTCAGATGGAAACCTATAAAGTGCATAAGAAACTGCACATGATAAAGAAAAACCAGGCCATAAAGGCCTTCACAGGTTATAAACTACTTAAGAACTGATAATAGACCATGCCATCTAACCTTAAGCAGAGAAACTGGAATACCTTTCTCACAACAATCAATCTTTTTGGAGGTCATGAAGAGACTCCAGGGCACTTCGTCGATTTTCGAGTTCTTAAACCAATTTCGACTGGAGGATGGGAGCCCTGTGGCTTTGCTGATAAACCCTTCAGTCACCTCCAACTGAATGTCTCCAACTTTCTCCCTATACCAATCAAAGGTTTGGGCAAATTCCTTAGTTGCGCGAAGGTTATACTCGTCGAAACTCCTAATGAAAGTATCCCAGCCTTGGGATTTCAAATCCTCGACCACATCATCATTAGACATCAACATTTAAGAGCCATTCGACTCTATTCAGACAACATGAGACATTAAGAAAATGATCAGGTTGTAATATGGGCGATTCAAGCTAGCTATGAGTTTAGATGACAAGAGTAGGAGAAACAAAACTGAGCGAATAGAATGGGAAGAAACCAAACAAGGACCCTGTGCGATCATAGTATAAAGATCAGGGTTTTCGGTCATTAAGTTCAAGAGCTCATGGTAATGAAAGATTTGAGTACAGAGCATAACACAAAACCTTAACTCGTAATGAAAGTCATGTCAATTCAATCTGCTAGCGAAAGGTAAAATACAAGACACGATGTTTACACATTAATTCCCATGTCATGCAATGACTATGATCAATTTGCAAAGGGTTCAAATAGATATGTTTACACATCAAAATACAAATCAACTCTTCGTATTATATCGACATTCAAACAAACTCAAAAAGGAAAATCATTCCAGTATTAAATATGAAGTAGATGTAAGTCACAATGAACCTTTAAAAACATGTTTTGAATAGGGATATAATACAAAATTAAGTTTCCATTATTGATTCATGCTTTCAGTCATGAATCAAACATGGAATAAAACAAACACACAAATATTTAAATGACTATACTAACCTAGTCATCGTCTAAAAAGATAATTTTTACACTACAAGGTGGAGGCAGCTACAAAAAGTATAGTTTCTCATTTAATCAATGAAATCGTGTGGGGCTGCCAATAGTGGCAACTTACCAGGAGAAGAAGTTATCTCTACATCACCTAAAAAATTCATGTAAATCAAGCATCCCAATCAAACTCAAAAACATCACAGAGTCCAGTCTTCAGATGTCTTTCTGTTCAAATGAAATTCAGTGACAAGTTTTAATTACGAGAGAAACAATATTCAAGCCAATGACTCTGATACTATTGACAAGGCCTCTTCTTCCAGTAGGCATCCATATCCTCAGTAGGAATGTCTATTAACCCACTCTGACACCTCTATCCTATCAAAGAAACTGTCAATTCAATATGAAGGGCATTTTACGATAAATATCAAAATTTATACATGATAATTTTCTTGAACCCGACATTGCTTCACTGCCAGCGGGCCTGTTCAATACCCCAGTGAATTTGTATTAGCATCATGTATGCATTAACCACTGCCTGCAAACCTGTTCAGTATCTCGACAGGTTTACAGACACTTCTCACAACTCTCTAGAGACAATTTGATATAAATTTAATGATCTTCAGAAGAGAGGGGTGATGCTGAAAATTTCATCTTTTAGAACACTTGATATTTTCCAGCCTTAATTTTTCTCTTGATAACCTTCATTATGATCTAAAAATAGTTTTCTGATAAGAATAACTTTTCGAGGACAGGAAGACATAATTGAGTTGTTTTCTTTAAAAATAGGGACAATGTAAAGATCTTTAATGATGATCATGTCTGCTCATGATTGTAAAGTGAAACCAAGAAACCTACTTCGAACATAAAGTTTCTTTAGCTAGTCTGCATTTCAACAATTTACAACATTGATGCTATGAAAAGACCTTGACTGTTGCTTCATAATGAGGCATTTTGGTTTCCCTTCATGAACTAAAATGTGACATAGATAGAAGTTTATTCATAAAGCAGTGAAAACAGGCAAAATGAAAAGAACCAAAATAAAAAAAAAAACAAAATCAAAACAAAAAAATATGTACAAAGGTGGAGCTAGAAACATCAGGAAAAATACCTTTAGAGAGCTTGGCCATTCACCGGGAAGGTGTATGGCTGTCCCTCCAAATTGTGTAGATGGAAAGAGTTGGGACCTAGTTTCTCAGCAATTACGAATGGTCCTAACCATAGGTTTTGGAACTTGGTGTTCTCCCCTTTCCCTCATGAGGTTTATCCCATTTGAGAACCAAGTCTCCTACCTCAAAATTTCTATCTGAAGAAGAGTTTGAATCAAACCATATTTTCACAATCTGCTGATGCTGATCTAGCTTCTTCTTTGCTTGTGCTCTTACTTCCTCCATTTTTAATCAGGCATTGATTCGACTTTCCAGAGGAGGGAAAACCTCTTCTTGGACTTTCTGTGATAATTGCAGAGATGGGAGTAAAACATGAAGAGGTAGGATTGCTTCTCTCCCATAAACGAGAAAGAAAGGAGAGTTACCAACAGAGGCTTTGGGAGTTACTCTGTTAGCCCATAGTGCATTAAAAAAAGCATTGTGCTAGTTATTGTGGTTTTCAGAAACTGTCCTCTTACTGATCATGATCAATTTTTTGTTTGTTGGTTCTACTAGGCCATTTCCTTGGGGATAGTAGCTGGCATAATATTTCAATTTAATCTCTTTTTCTACGGCGAATACATTCATATCCAGGGATGAAAAATAGGATGTGTTATAAAAGACTAAACATTCGAGAATACTGAATCTAGTAATGATATTTGAGTTAAGGAAAGATACTACTTGATTAGTGTTTATCGCTTCCAAAGGTGCAGCTTCGGACCATCTGGTAAAATAATCTGTTGTTGTAATGATATATTTATGCTACTGTGAAGAAGTAGGGTTAATTGGCCCTATGATGTCGATAACCCACTTCTTAAAAGGTGAATCCACTGAAGCAGGTTGTAAAGGGAATGTTGTTTTTTTCACTCATCCAACGACCTTTTGGCATATTATGCATTTATGACATAATGCATGGGCATATTTAAATAAAATGGGCCAATAGTACCCAACTCTTAACACTTTGTGAGAAGTAGTGTCTCCACCGAAGTGTCCACCAGCCTCACCTGCATGAAGTTTAGATAGCACTTTTCCTGCTTCATCTATTTCCAAACAACACATAAGAACACCATCAAAATTCTTTCGAAACAATACATCATTTATTAGCTGGAAAGATGCAGATTTTAACGTGAGGGCTCTTCTGTTCTTAGGATTGAGATGATAAGGAGTAGATCCATGTGTTAAATAAAATTTAATATCATCATACCAAGAATCAACAACAACCTATGTACAACTGACATGTGTCTCGTTGTGCTAATTTACAGTTGAGATGTTAATTTGACTTTTCTGTTATTCAACTGAATCAACCACTAGTTTACATAGGCCCTGACCTCTAACAATTTGCGTAGGAGTTATTTCGAGGTCGTATTTTTGTAACGATGTCATCCAATTTGCCCATTTTTCTCCCAGTTCCTTTTGTAGTAATAATTTTCTTACGTCAGGGTAAGGAATGATGACTTTAGTTCTGGATTTCAGCGGATATGACCATAAGTGTTTCACTGCTTTGAAAACAGCATACGCCTATTGATCTACAACTAGGTAATTTAGTTCAAACCCTTTAAAATATGATCTCATGAAGGAAATGGGTACTTCATTTCTTTCATCATTGTTTTGTGTTAACACAACAGAGTAAGATCGATCAGAGGCGAAAGTGTAAAGAGTGAAATCTTGCGAGAAATCAGGACTCATCAAGGAAGGGGATTCCACTATGGATTTTTTGATGGAATCAAAGGCTTGACTTTCCTGTGGTCCCCAACGATACTGAGAATCATTTTTAATTAAATTCTAAAACGGTCTTACCATTTCTGAAAAACTTGGGAAAAATCTTCTGACAAAATTAATCTAACCTAAAAAGGTTTGCATGGATTTTTTAGAGGAGAGGGGGGAAGTTTGGCAATGGCTTCAGTTCTTTATGGATCGATGATCATTGCGTCACTGGAAACTATGAACCCAAGTAGTTTTCCTTATTCCACCACAAATATTGACTTCTAAGGATTGAGAGATATGCCACACTTGTGGCATCGTTCTAGAACAGTCCTAAGGTGAGACATGTGATCTTTCTTGTTTTTGGAAAAAACAGTAACGCCATCAAGATAGACCACTACTGATTGGTTTATGAGGCCATGAAAAGAAATGTCCATTGCTCTCTGGAAAGTGGCCCTGATGTTTATGAGTCCAAAAGGCATCTTCCTGTAGGCATAAGTGCCCTAGGGGGTACAAAAAGTGGTTTTTAACTGGTCTGTTGGAGACATGAGGACCTGGTTGTATCTCGAAAAGCCATCTAACAACAACAGTCATTCAGAACCATATACCTATTGAATAATTTGTTCCATTGGAGGAACGAGATAATTGTCTTTATCAGATGCTTGGTTCAAGTTACGAAAATCGACACAGAGTCGAATTTCACTGCTTTTCTTCCTTACAGGAACTAGATTAGACACCCATTGTGTGTGTCTCACTGGAAAAATTATCTTTGCATTTAGTAATTTATTTAGTTCTTTCTTGACAGTCGGTTCTAATTTGGGGTGCATTTTTCTTAATTTCCATTGAAAAGGATGATTTTGTGGTTTCATGGGGATGACATGTATTATATGAGGATCAAATGTTTTCAGATCATCGTATGTCCAGGAAAAAAATGTCTTTGAATTATTTAAACGGTTTTGTAAAGGCAAATCGTTCTTGTTCAAAGCATCCCGTTCCTAAATTGATATTTTGCAGATTCTCTTTAGTTCCTAGATTTATCGTTTCATAAGTCAAAGATGAATTGTTCGTTTTACAATTGACTACCCCTCTAAATTTATCATGTAAATCATAAAAATTTTCTAGTCTTACAATGGATCTGGGACTAGAGTTTACCAAATCAGACATCGATTCAAGAGATCTAGGATCTGATATTACCATGAAGTTGCAGAGGTTTTCATCGTGAGTGCCTTCATTGATGATTGCACCTTGGAAAGTGTCCTCCATATGCAAGAAGTTGATGATATGTTGATCATTGTCGAACACTCTCCAATTGGCGATGTTATCTAGGATCGACGGCCTGAACAAAAATTCAATCGAAAATGCATTTGGAGAAAGACCTTCTGCGGGCAAAAGTTTAGAAGCGACATTATCCAATAATTCAGGCTCAGAATTACTTAGTCTAGGAATGGAATTGATGTTAAATGCTAAAAAATTTTGTATCAAACTCCATAGCTCGGTTTGGTAACTTCTCAGATGAGGTGACAAGAAATTTATAGAGTTTCTTACCTGCCCGACCACGATTTATGAATCACCGAACACCATTAAATTTCTTACGTCCATATCCAAAGTTTTCTTAAGCCCTTTTAGAAGTGCTTCATATTCGACAGTATTATTAGTGCACTCGAACTCTAATCGATAGGTAATGAAAGTCTTATTACCTACGGGGTCGATGAGTACACATCTTGCACCAACTCCTTCTTTGGATTTGGATCTGTTGAAGTACAGTGACCATATCTGAGCTTCGTCAGCAGTATTTGACACATTTGGAAAAGCTGGTGACTGAGTGCAGGTAATGAGTTTTGATTCTTGACCAGGATCAGTGATTGGGGAAATTTTGGTCACGAAGTTACCAAAGAAGGTGTTCATTCCCTACATTTCAAATGAATTAGTAGAAGTGGTAAAAGGTTCATTTGGATCATTTAAATCAGTCACGTTGTGCTTGAGATAACATTCACGATTTATCCTAATTTGATTTGGCTGCCCATTTTCTGGTGACCAGAAATGAGACCAATCTGTGGCAAAGAACCCATGCAACTATTCAGACCAGTCCCTGCTAAAAAATAAACCATAGAATTCAGAGATGTCAACAACAATGATGTCAATAATTTGGTGAACCTTAGGATTATAAGATAACCTAACTAGAACATTTTTAAGTTCACCAATTACCTTAATGTTCGTCCGATCAAGCTGAATGATCTTGAGACTAGAAGGTTGAGCTTCTGTGTTAATTTTTTGACAAACAAATAAAAGAATCACATTTGATGATGCACCAGAATCCACCATGCAATTATGTACATTTCTATTGAAAATTTGAAAAGTTAATAAGAAAGGAGAGACATTTTTACGAGTATTAACAACATAATTCTGCTAATTTTTTGTCACTATCCCTGAAACAATTTTATCTACATTTAATACAGTTTTTTTAGTTAGATCCCTTTTATCTGGAAGTTCAGATGTCTTTTTAGTAGGGATATTTTTGGCTATTTTAGAACTGATTTTTGCAGTCTTGTTGCTGTTAGGATCATTGTTTTTACTATTTTCTGCAATATTTTGAAGCATTTTCTACAGAATAAGAGGAAATTTCAAAATCTCGTAAACAAAAATATTAGCCCTCAATTTTTTTAGATATTTAATCAAGTCATATTCTAAGACCGGGGCTGCTAAACTTTGTTTTATTTCAACTTGTTTTGACTGTTTTGGAGGCACATTATTACTCATTTCAGAAGACGGTTTGCTCCATGTTTTGCTTCTCGTGTTGTAAGGGTGGATAGTTTCAAAGTTTTCTTGAAAGATACTGTCAGAAAAGTGCCCGAAGATATTGGGAGATGACTCCTCTTCTTCAGCTACTTCTTCCTCAACTATGTCTTCTGAAATTTTAGTCTGAAATCTTAGGAGGAACATAATTATCATGTGCTTCAAGAATGGTTTGCAAAGCGTATTGCAAGCTTTTGAAATTGATACCTTCAGTGGTTTGGTTTGGCCGATTGGGAGGGAAAGGTTTTTTGAAAGGAGGTTTAAAACTTCCTTTTCTTGAGGATGCTTCCTGGGTCGATCTCTTCAAGTCAATGACTTGATTTGATAGTTTTTGAAAAACTTTCTGTAATCTTTCCAAGTCTAATGTTTCTGGTTGGATTTTGGCCGGGGGAGGCCTTGCAAGGATTTCTATTTTCTTTTTAGAGGATGATGTTGTTTCAGCTTCACTATTGAGATTATCTTTCAAGCTTAATATATCCTTTTCAATTTGTCTTTCCTCTTCGAAGGCTTCCAACAATGTAGACTTTTTAGACCTTTTAACCCAAATTGTTATATTATTATGCAGGGCTTTGGTGTAATATGCAACAATTAGACTCTCAGTAGGCATTGAATCTATAGGAATTCGATTCTTTAACATAAGGAATATTTGGTTAAATTTTTTTACTTTCTCCTTAGGGTTCATTTTTAGGCTAGATATTTCCATAACCAAGACTTCAGGGGATTTATCGTCTCCAAATTTCTCTAAGAAACAAGTTTCGAATTTGTCCCAAGAGACAATGTTCTGGGGTTGTTGGGAAAAATACCATGTGGAGGCATTACCCTCAAATGTATAAGTAAAGAGTCTTCATACTAAGTCTTCATGCTCTACACTTCAGAGTCTAATGGCCAACATAAACTTCTTTATGTGATCTTCGACAGATTGCTTAGAATCCGGAACGAATTTAGGCAACCATTTCTTTGAGTGCTTTGGCAATGAGTGTTGAGGTCTAGGTACAACCACAACATCTTGATCGAGCAAGGGTTTGGCGAGATTGTTTTGGTTTTCCATGGGTGTAGATGGTGTCGAAGGTTGATATGGTTTGAACGAGAAACTACCTTCGTCAAATGACTCTCCTCCCGAAGAGGATGGAGATGAACCAGGTGGGGAAGGCGGGATACCAGATCCTCCAACTCCAAGAGTAGGGGTTTCGACAGGATCTGTAGTATTATCTCCCAAAGGATTTAAAAGCAGACCAGTGCCTTCAAGTTGTTCTCAGATATCCGAGAAATCTAAAGGTTGATTGAGATGCCTACCAAGTTGTTTGATATGGGCTAAAGAATTGTGTGTCCTTATAAGTGTCTGACGAATAATTTCTTGTACGTCGCCCCCTTGTGGAGCTAGTGTTACTGGTTCAATGGGAAACTCAAGATTAACATTTGAGGTAGTTTCTATTTCAGAAGTAATGTTGTTGTCTGAGCGACTACGTGTTACTATAGGGGAGCAAGTGTGTGGGGGAGGAGTCTTACGACTTTCACATGCCATCAATTGCAATCAGGCCCTCCATATAGAGCCATTTGTTGACAGGCAAAATTGACCGATCATCAATTGGAAGAACGAGTCCGGTTCAGGGTTTTCTAAGTAACCCAAGACATTTGGTGTAACTCGTTCTGATGGGTTTAATGGCTCTGTTAGCCAATCTAAAATCTTAAAAAGAAAACAAAAAAAGAAAGGAATAACTAACTAATGCTAAAAAGGTATAATATATATATATATATATATATATATATACTCTGATATAACTGTTTTAAATGTGTTTAAGCAGAATAAGAAAACATAAAAGTCCCATTTACGAACATCATTTACAGGTTGTAAGTTTTATTAGAAACTCACGAAATCAATGTAAAGATAATTTCTTTTGAGAAGCAGATAAAGAAAGCACATTCAAATATTTTTTGTTTTCTGTCTATAAATCTAACAAATCATGAATTAACTAGGGTATGAAACATAGATGTACAGATGGTCAAAGATGATCTAAACTTTCTGGTTTCATTAATAAATAAACGACATAAATTAGAAACACAAATAAGCTAACCTGATGTTAGTTCGTGAAATGTATCCAGAATTCTGTGTGAATAAAGAGCATCCAACTACCATGCCTATGAGATAAATGTGCAATAGACTTATAGTGAAAATGTTCTGAATAAATTCATAACCTGTACTGGTAACCGAAGTTTAATAGCAGAATAGGTAGCACAAATTAATCTTGTGATCTTATGATCGAAAATGATTACAATTAGATAAACCTGAGTGTAATACATTCATTTCATTTTCCATTTAAATATCAAGAGAAGTCCTAATATTCAAATCGAAGAAATGATCACAGTCTCAATATCTGGAACAACAATTCATGAACGATATTGTAAAATAGATATCCTGAAACATAACATATCAAGAGTCTAAATCTACATGACATATTAATATAAATATTAAATAAACCAAAACGTCAATGAAACAACATATGCAGTGGACTAAAGACGAAAGGTGTACGTTTTTCCATAAGTCTTGAATATCATTCATTCGTAATTGGTTCCAGGCCAAGATGCCTTTCATTTACAAAATAGAGAGTATTTAAAGAGTTTTTGAAATCTGAACTTCCTATCTCCTAAGATAGGATCAGATCTTATAAGATCAAAGCATTACAAATATAGAGGGCCTAGAGCCACTCATGATCAAACTATATCTTCAAAAATTTATGAAAGTTTTTTCCTATTTACAAAATAAACAAAAGGTGATACTAATCGACTAGATCGAACATGTTCCATCCCATAAGATCAGCATGAGATATGCTATGTCCTGAAAAACGAAATAGGAACAAGTTAGATATTTTATTAACAAATAACTATAGAGATTTTGTAGCCAGTATTATATTGGTAAAAGAAATATAAGTTGAACCGATTTGATTCAAAAAATAACCCGACTGTAATAAGAGAAAAAAAATTGTTTTACCATTTAAACCAATGACTAACATGGATCAAGACAACTCAGAATTGATAATGACCTTTACACTGTCTGCATTCTTTATCACAATGTTTCCTGTCTTCTTAAGACTCTTGGCTTGTCTCTTTTCATTTGTTTTGAGTTCACGATTTTCTTTTATGAGTAATTCATTGTGGTTGGTGAGAGATTTAATTCTTTGTTGTAGAATGCGGATGTCATTATAGTACCATTCAATCCAATGCAAGAAGACCTCACAATGCATAGAAGGAGTGATCTGTCGATGGAGCATATAGTTGGGTGTAAGAACATCAACACTACCTGTTGTCGGCCCTTGACTGAGCTTAATACCAGTAAACCCCTTGCTGTCCTCGAGACATGGTGGAAGATTGTTAACATAGTTGTATGGCTGATTAGGATTTGAATTATGACAATCTGGATCTTCCTCTGTGAGAAAATCCTCAATTTCGGTATCTGATTCCTCATTGATCTCGATCGTATCGATCGAGCTCAAATGAGGCTTAGATCAATTATGCAGACTTCTTGAGATGAACTGACCAACCCTCTTATTTCGGAACCCTAACAATGCTTGATTTTGTTTTGATTGTTTGCGAGGGTCTTACTATTGGATTTTATAGTAGGGTTATGGTCGACAATTAAATCATGCATAGGGGTTTCTATAAATTTAGAACCAACATCCTGTTGCCCATGTGAAAAGTGACTGAGTATTGCCTTGTCACAAGGGTTTTCCTCCAAAAATTTTGGCTTGTCACTTGAGAAATCAACATGTTTCTCTATGACAGGCTTATCCAACATAGTGGATTCTATAGGAATCACTGTAGAAAAATCGTTTTGGGCTAAGAACTTATCCTAGTCATCACCCAGGGATGTCAAATGATGAACTAACAACATTTTAATTAGGGCATGGTGAAAGAGGCTAGATTTGAGGCTCTACTTCTTGTATCTTTTTGACATCTTGTATAGACTCCTTAGTAAATAAAATGGAACATTCAGATGGAAACCTATAAAGTGCATAAGAAACTACACATGATAAAGAAAAACCAGGCCATATTGGACTTCACGGGTTATAAAATGATTAAGAATTGATAATAGACCATGCCATCCAACCTTAAGTAGAGAAATGGGAATACCTTTCTCACAACAATCAATCTTTCTGGAGGTCATGAAAAGAATCCAGGGAACTTCGTCGATTTTTGAGTTCTTAAAGCACTTCTGACCGGAGTATGGGAGCCCTGTGGCTTCACTAATAAACCCTTCAGTCACCTCCAACTGAATGTCTCCAACTTTCACCCAATAACAATCAAAGGTTTGGACGAATTCCTTAGTTGCGTGAAGGTTATACCCTTCAAACCTCCTAATGAAATTATCTCATCCCTGGGCTTTCAAATCCTCGACCGCATCATCATGAGACATCAACACTTGAGAGCCATCCAACTCTATTCAGACAACATGATCCATTAAGAAAATGACTAGGCTGTAATAGGGGCGATTCAAGCTAGCTATGATTTTAGATGGCAAGAGTAGGAGAAACAAAACTGAGTGAATAGAATGGGAAGAAACCAAACAAGGACCCTACGCGATCATAGTATAAACATTAGGGTTTTCGGTCATGAAGTTCAAGCGCTCATGGTAATGACATCTTTGAATACAGATCATAACACAAAACCTTAACTCGTAATGAAAGGCCTATCAATTCAATCTGCTAGCCAAAGGTAAAGTACAAGACACGATGTTTGCACATTAATTCCTATTTCATGCAATGACTATGGTCAATTTGCAAAGGGTTCAAATAGATATGTTTACACATCAAAATACAAATCAACTCTTGGTATTATATCGACATTCAAACAAACTCAAAAAGGAAAATCATTCCAGTATTAAATATGAAGTAGATGTAAGTCACAATGAGCCTTTAAAAACATGTTTTGAATAGGGATATAATACAAAATTAAGTTTCCATGTTTGATTCATGCTTTTAGTCATGAATCAAACATGGAATTAAACAAACACACAAATCTTTAAATTACTATACTAACCCAGTCATCGTCTAAGAAGATAATTTTTACACTACAAGGTGGAGGCAGCTACAGAAAGTATAGTTTCTCATTTAATCAATGAAATCGTGTGGGGCTGCCAACAATGCGCTATCATGAAAACCAAATAAGATGACATGAAAAATTTCTTCTCCTTCTTGTATTGCACCGATTGGTAAGAGTTATCAATGGAAATCAACTTGCCCCAATCGAATATGGCCTGTTCTTTGACCGTAAAATATAGAATGTAAAGAATCATCCAGGAGATGTTGGTCATGGTTTCCTGTCCTGTTATCCTTGTAAAAAGACATGAAACTTCCCGGAAGGGATTTTTGAATGAGTCAACCTGCAATCTTCTGATGTCCTCGGGGATGAATGTTGGGTTCTCTAGGAATTCAGGTAAGAGGTCCAGTCCATTGTCATTCCTTTTTAATAACTCCATGAAATCTTCACCTTTGAAGGTGAGCGTTGGCTCAGGAAGCCTCAACATCTTATGGAAAATTTGAGGTGACAGAGAGATAGGGAAATGGTCCTACAACTGAATGATCCACTGGCTTGGAATATATCTCTCAGTGCACCAGGCGACCAACTCCTTTGGCGCAGTCGCGCTTGCAAGCACGTCCACTCATAGGATCTTCTCTTCTCTATTGGCCCGAAGAACTCTCAAACAACTCTTCTATTTCCCTATCAGGAAATCTGCACCCACATCAACCTTCGTGGGATCCCCTCTTTGAAATCAAGAGATTAGAATTCGCGACTTCGCAAATTCAATAGTCGAGCGTAGGCCTCTCAAACCCCTGAGACCCGACAAAAGTCAACGATGACCATTTCCTATCGGGGTTTTTCCTATCATGATTTCACCACTTGCGATATCAAACAACTCGCTTTACCGACTCCCGACTCCTGAAATGATGAAACCCCAACACACGTGCGAGTGGACTATTCAACGACTTCACTCCATTGGCATTTCAGAGTTCGCAATATCGCGAATCCTAATGTGATTGTATCAGGACTTCTTGCTACGAAACCCCGATGAAGCATGCCACCTGTCTACCTGCTGACCCCCCTATGGCCCCACACTATTTACTTAGCCGTCGGGATATCACGTATCACGATTTCACGATTCCCGTTGCAATATTTTGGAGTTTCAACCCACGAAACCCCGATATACGAAACCACGTGTAAATTCGACGACCCTTGTGTCTCAGATCTACGGTTCTATCCCTCCTGAGCTTTGAACCCTGTGAAATAATCTGTTGTATCTCCCTTGCACCTCTGTGAGATCCAACGACTCGCGGAGATTCGTGGATTCTCCTCGAAGAATTCCATCCGTCCATTCCTCCTGATGAAATTTGCGAAATGACTAAGTGTTCCTCCGCGGAACTTGTCCTCCTACAACATAAACTTACGACACTTGCTTAGCTCTTCAAGGCACAACTTCTCTGCACTGTCCTTCAAAAAATTTGAAGGCTTTACCTTCCTGAACTTCTTACAACTCTGAATCCTTCAATGAACCTTGCACGCACTCCTTGCGGTAGACATTCAACAACCTCCAAGTGTTGAATCCTTTTGACTCTGCGCACACCTACAACAATAGTCCTTCAGCTCTTGCTCAGGTTCGCAACCCTGAACTTCACTCAGCCTGCACACTCCTTGTACGACTCCCGTGTTCAACTGCACTCCCACGAAGATGAGAACAAAAGCTATCTCTATCTGAACCCTTCGTCAACGCACTCCTTGCAGACACTTCAATTGCACTCATTGCAGGAACTCTCTGGCTCAAATAGAGAAACAATTGAAACTCATTCCTTCTTTCTTTCGGATTTCAACTCAAAACATGAAATCACATACACAACACATAAAATCAAATGTATAACATGAAGCAAACATTCATGAGCATATCATTTAGCATCAATACACAAAGAACAACACAAAACCATGAATTTGAATCAACTTCTCCTATTAATTCAAATATTAGTACATGGGTGTTCTTACACAACTTTCTGCATGCTCTTCTTCTGAATGCTCCATTATTTTACAATGCACAATGAGGGTGTCTATATCCCATTTCCCTCTTGCGCTCTAAAACTGTCTAATCTTAGAATTAAATTCTTTCTACCTTCATTAACTACTTTAAATGCCTTCTACCTACTAAGGATGAGAGCTAAAGGCTCACGGTCCATTTACAATTTACAAGTGTGCCTCATCTTAATGGCTCATTTAAGATCGCACAACAACTTCAAGGTGATTTCAAAAATTTGTGCTGGCGCTTGTCCAGCTGTCCTTCGCTTCCGTGCTGTCTCGCTTGATGTTGGTGATGCTCCTGCATCATACTCCCTCGCTTGAAACTTTTCATGGGCTCCTGTCCATGAGCTCGTGCACGGTATGTACATGCTTCTATATCTCTGCTTCATTCTCCGAGCTGGCATCTTCAACTGGATGGTTCTTCCACTTGACCAGATACTCAAAATATTGCTTTCGCCTGGTCCTCTTTCTTACTCTCCTGTCCAGTATGCACTCCATCTGCGGCTTCTCTACAACTGGCATCTTCTTTCACCACTGAATCACTGGCTGCTCATTTCCAGTCCCTGTTTCCTCAGCCTTATATGGGTACAAATTTGAGATATTAAATATCGAAGAAATTCCGATCCCTTCGGGTAATTCAATCTCATAAGAATTCATCCCAAATTTCTTCAAGACCCTACACGGCCCGATTTTCTTCATCTT
Source organism: Picea engelmannii (assembly GCA_009831015.1). Taxonomy (NCBI): domain Eukaryota; kingdom Viridiplantae; phylum Streptophyta; class Pinopsida; order Pinales; family Pinaceae; genus Picea; species Picea engelmannii. Next base: position 524,049 of record ML790324.1, on the reverse strand, counting down.
CATCTTGTTGTATGTTCCTTTTGGCAACCTTTCTTTCCTCAAATGTGCCAGAACTAGATCGCCAACCTCAAATTGAAGTTGTCTTCTATGATGATCTACCCTGCGCTTATACTCCTGGCTTGAATTATGTAGTCGCTCCTTCACCTGGCTGTGAAGTTCCTTCATCGCTTCTGTGAAATCTTCTGCACTAGCACTCCTAGTTGCATTCTTCTCTGAATCCCTCAGCTCATAAATTCCCCTCGGATGCATTCCATAAACAATCTGAAATGGACTTTGCCCTGTGCTCCGGTTAACTAAGTCATTATAAGCAAAATCCACCTGTGGTAATATGTTGTCCCACTTGTTGTGGTGCTCTGTCACCAAGCTTCTTAGCAAGTCTCCCAGACTTTTATTGAACACTTCTGTCTGTCCATCCATCTGAGGATGATAAGCCAAACTAAATGCTAAGTTAGTTCCCAGCTTCTTCCATAAGGTCCTCCAAAAATGCCCTATGAATTTAGTGTCTCGATCCGAAACTATACTTCTCGGCAATCCATGAAGTCGAATGACCTCTTTGAAAAACAGGTTCGCAATGTGAGTTGCGTCACTGGTCTTATGACATGGAATGAAGTGTGCCATCTTGGAAAATCTATCCACCACCACAAATATTGAATCAACACCTCTTTGTGATCTTGGTAACCCCAATACAAAATCCATGCTAATTACATCCCACGGCCTCTCTGGTATAGGCAATGGTTGATAAAACCTTGCATTCTGCTTTCTTCCCTTCAAATGATGGAAAATTCTGCATCTGTCCACGAATCTCCTGACGTCTGCTCGCATTACTGGAAAAAAATATGATTCATTCATCTTTGTGAACATCTTGTCGTGGCCAAAGTACCCTGCCAATCCTCCACTATGTTTCTCCTTCATCAAATTCTCCCTCATGGAGCATTTCGGAATACACAACTGATTGCCCCTGAACAACAATCCTTCCTGAATCAGGTACTCTACCCACTGGCTTTGGTCTCTGAGAATTGGATTCTCAGCTGCTTCATACACCTCCTTAATATCTGGATCATCAGTGTACATGTCCCTGAGGTCATCAAAACCCAGCGTTTTGATTCGGAACTCCTACAACAACAAACACTTCCTGCTCAAAGCATCAACCACTTTGTTAGCAGTACCAGAAATATGTTTAATCACAAAAGTGAAATTTTGCATATACTCAACCCATTTGACATGTTTCTGATTCAACTTCTCCTATTGAGTCACAAACTATAGTGCATGATTGTCATTGTATAAGACAAACTCTTTCGGAATCAAGTAATGTCTCCATTTCTTCAGTGCCTGAATGATAGCATAGAACTGCTTATCATAAGTGGAGTACTTCAATTTTTCTTCATTCATATTCTCACTGAAGTATGCTATCGACCTGTCTTCCTGACTCAAAACTGCCCCAATTGCAAATCCGATTGCATCGCATTTCACCTGAAATGTCTTTTGGAAATCCGGCAACACTAAAATTGGTTGTTCTGTAATCTTCCTCTTCAAAATATTGAAACTCTTTTTAGCCTCTTCAATCCAGTGAAAATACTTGTGTCTTTTCTTCACTGTATCCATCATTGCTGCGCTAATTCCACTGAAATTCCTGATGAATTTTCGGTAGAAACTAGCCAATCTGTGAAAACTTCTCACCTCAAAAATATTCCTCGGTGATGGCCAATTCTTAATTACTTCCACCTTATCCGGATCCATCCTCAACTCATTTGCATAAATAACAAACCCCAAGTAAATGAGCTCTGTCTTCATGAATGAGTATTTTTTCATATTTATCAACAACTTCTGTTGCTGTAGTTTCTGCATCACTGTAGCCAAATGATTCAGATGCTCAGCCACTGTTTTACTGTAAACCAGTATGTCATCTAAATACACAATGACAAATTTTTCGATGAACTCCCTCAGGACTTCGTTCATCAACCTCATGAAGGTACTTGATTCATTTGTTAATCCAAACAGCATAACAATCCATTCATACAACCCTTCATTTGTTTTGAATGAAGTCTTCCACTCATCACCTTCTCTCATGCAGATTTGGTGATAACCACTTTTCAAATCAATCTTTGAAAACTATTTTTCTCCACTCAAGCAATCCATCAGATCATCCATTCTTGGCAATGTAAATCTGTACCTGATGGTTATCTTATTGATTTCCCTCGAGTAAGTACACATCCTCCATCCTCCGTCTTTCTTCGGACTGAGTACTGTTGGAACGACACACAGACTCAAGCTTTCCCTGACTAGTCCTTTGTCCAATAATTCCAGGACTTGACTCTTAACCTCTTCATTCTCTTGCGGTGTCAACCTGTACGTGGCTTTATTTGGCAAAATAGCTCCTGGTATGAGATCGATATGATGACTCACACTTATGATCGGTGGCAACGAACGAGGTAATTCGTCCACTATTATATCAACGAACTCTTCCAGTAGTGCCTGAACTTCCTCTAGTAAATCATCCACTCTTGTTCTAGTCAGAACAATCTTCGGTTTCCTGACCACAATGAACTATGGATCCTCCTTCTTTTTAACCTCTGTAAGAAGTTCCTTCCCACTCATGAGAAGTACAGTGTTTCTTACTTCCGGTTTCACCTCCTTATCCTTGATTGGAAGCAACATGTGTGTCCTCCCATTCTTCTCCAGGGTGTATGTGTTCATTCTCCCATCGTGAATCACATTCCTGTCATATTGCCATGGTCTACCCAGCAATAGATGACAAACATCCATAGGAATGGCATCACATAGTATATTATCATTATATCCTCCTATCTTAAATTCAACTAAACATTGTTTAGTGACAGTTACCTGGTGTCCTTTTTGTAGCCACAAAACTTTGTATGGGCTTGGATGATCAGTCGTCTCCAGCTCCAACTTCTCTACCATCTCTGTAGAAATGATATTATCCGTGCTACCACTATCTACAATGACCTTGCATACCCTGTCCTTGGTCTTGCAAGCAGTCCTGAAAAGTTTGGTCCTTTGGACTGAACTCTCCACCTCTTTCTCAGGTGTCAAAAGGACTTTTCGCATCATCAACGATCTTCCACCTTCAACGTCTTCTGCCTCAACATCCCACCTCTGTGCCTCGGTGATGTGAACTTATCCAATGTCCTCCTTTTTATCTAGACACTCATAAGACTTGTGCCCATTTTTTCCACATGTGAAGCATGTAATTACTCGACCTCTTCCTCTTCCTCTACCTCTAGTACGAGGAAAAGTGTTGTTTTCAGCATAATCTCCTCTTTGCTCAGTATGATGTCCTCACTGTGAGGTTCCACCTCTCTCAGTTCGAGTCTGAGGTTTCTTCAATTCCTCCTTGGGCTTCTGATATTTATCCTAGGCAACTGATTTTCCTTTGGGCTGACTTCTGCCTCGACCCCTCTGACTTTGTTTTCAGCTTAGCTTCTCTTCAGATTTCAGAGCCATTTGATAAGCATCTTTCATCGTTCAGATGGTTACCATGCTCATCTCATCCTGGATATCATATCTCATGCCATTCATGTATCTGGCAACTTTCTCATCATCGCTCTCCCGATGACCTGCTCTGATGTTCAGCTTATAGAATTCCTCAGTGTTTTCTTTCACTGTCATCAGCTTCTGTCTCAGGTTCTGCATCCTCCTGAACAGAGTAATTTGATAGTCCCTGGGGATAAATTTTGCCTTCATCTTTGCGATCATTTGATCCCATCTCTTGATCTTCTGCTTGCCCTTCCAGCGTTTGTCAGCTTGTAGTTCATCCCACCACAATGCTACATGTCCTTTCAATCTTGTGACATCATGCTTGACCTTCTTGTCCTCCTTGACATATTCATAATCAAAGTATGTGTCTAGAGCTCTAATCCAGTCTAGAAGCTCCTCTGCATCCAAGTTTCCCTCATAAACTGGAATCTCCATATTTTCTCTTGCACCCATCCTTGCAATAGCTCTGATCAAACGTTCGTTTGATGCATCTTCAGCTGCAACTTCTTCTTCTCGTTTAGCCTCAACTTCACTTTTGGAATCACTCAGATCCCCCACACTAGTTGTGCATCTTTGCGCTGTCTCCATGTCTTCGAGTCTAGCTCGTGGATCATGCATTTGTCTCTCAATGACTGGATCTATTATCTGCCTGCCTCCTCTTCTCGACATTTCCCTATCCTCTGGATCGGGTGATTGCACGTCCCTTCTCCTTGGAGACATGGCGAGTTATCTTCTCTGCTACAGAAAGCAAAGAACCTTTCTGTGCTTTGATACCAAACTTGGTGCAGTCCCGCTCGCAAGCACGGTCGCTCACAGGATCTTCTCTTCTCTACTGGCTCGAAGAACTCTCAAAAATCTCTTCTATTTCCCTATCAGGAAATCTGCACCCACAACAACCTTCGCGGGATCCCCTCTTTGAACTTAGGATATTAGAATTTAAGACTTCGCGAATTCAATAGTCGAGCGTAGGCCTCTCGAACCCCCGAGACCCGACAACAGTCAACACCGACCTTTTCCTATCAGGGTTTTTCCTATTGCGATTTCTCCACTCGCGATATCAAACAACTCGCTTTACCGACTCCCGACTCTCGATATGCCAAAACCCCAACACACGTGCGAGTTGACTATTCAACGACTTCACTCCATCGACATTTCAGAGTTCGCAATATCGCGAATCCTAATGCGATTGTATCGGGACTTCTCGCTATGAAACCCCGATGAAGCATGCCACCTGTCTACCTGCTGACCCCCCTGTGGCCCCACACTATTTACTTAGCCATCAGGATATCGCGTATCGCGATTTCACGATTCCTGTTGCAATATTTCAGAGTTTCAACCCATGAAACCCCGATATACGAAACCACTTGTAAATCTGACAGCCCTTGTGGCTCAGATCTACGGTTCTATCCCTCCTGAGCTTTGAACCCTGTGAAATACTCTGTCGTATCTCCCTTGTACCTCTGCGAGATCCAACGGCTCACAAAGATTCATGGATTATCCTCGGAGAACTCTGTCCATCCATTCCTCTTGATGAAATATGTGAAACAACTAAGTGTTCCTCTGCGAAACTTGTCCTCCTACAACATAAACTTACAACACTTGCTTAGCTCTTCAAGGCACAACTTCTCTGCACTGTCCTTCAACAAATTTGAAGGCTTTACCTTCCTGAACTTCTTACAACTATGAATCCTTCAATGAAACTTGCATGCACTCCTTGCGGCAGACATTCAACAACCTCCAAGTGTTGAATCCTTTCGACTCTTCACACACCTGCAGTAGCATTCCTTCAGCTCTTGCTCAGGTTTGCAACCCTGAACTTCACTCGGCCTACACACTCCTTGCACAACTCATGTGTTCAATTGCACTCCTACGGAGATGAGAACAAAATATATCTCTATCTGAACCCTTTGTCAACACAATCCTTGTGGACACTTCAACTGCACTCCTTGCAGGAACTCTCTGGCTCAAATAGAGAAATAATTGAAACTTATTCCTTCTTTCTTTCAGATTTCAACTCAAAACATGAAATCACATACACAACACATAAAATCAAATGTATAACATGAAGAAAACATTCATGAGCATATCATTCAGCATCAATACACATAGAACAACACAAAACCATGAATTTGAATCAACTTCTCCTATTAATTCAAATATCAGTACATGGGTGTTCTTACACGACTCTCTGCATGTTCTTCTTCTCAATGCTCCATTATTTTACAATGCACAATGAGGGTGTCTATATCCCGTTTCCCTCTTGCGCTCTAAAACTTTATAATCTTAGAATTAAATTCTATCTACCTGCATTAACTACTTTAAATTCCTTCTACCTACTAAGGACGAGAGCTAAAGGCTCACGGTCCGTTTACAATTTACAAGTGCGCCTCATCTTAATGGCTCATTTAAGATCGCGGAACAAGTTCAAGGTGATTTCAAAAATTTGTGCTGGTGCTTGTCCAACTGTCCTTTGCTTCCACGCTGGCTTGCTTGATGTTGGTGATGCTCCTACATCATCCTTATAATAAAAAAAATTATGGACACAACCTGTACGTGCAATTTCAGACGTCCGTATTATTTCCTTCTAGGAAGAAGGGGATGAATAATAGGAATATTCCTTGGACCACTGAAAACTCTGATCCTCGTGCCCAAAAATATTCAGTGTATCTCCACAGAAATGTTGTCGAGTTGCTGCCATAAGTCGATGAGAACGTTCCCTTGCTCCAAATTATGTTAGGAATGAATGCTAGAGGGAGATGATATAATCCTCCATAAATCTTGTTTTAATGTGTTTTAATAGGAGATCTTCTCGAGCCTTTCGCTTATTAATGACCATCCTTTCGAACCTATATGATAAGTTATTAGCAATAAAAGCATAGTAAATGTGCATTAGGAAAGGTGTGAGGGTGGCGGGGATGGATGGGGGAAATATGTGATTTGAGACTTTTGTGAACCTAGGAATCCATGAACCCGAGATCCTGCAGTGGTACGAGGAAAAAAATTGGATATATATGGGACGACGTGATGGTTGGATGGAATCATGTAGTAAGAATGACACTTAGGTAGTTTGGGGAGTTCGACGATTGAAATGTAGATCATGGAACTCTTTGGTGTAATGTGTCTATCATGGAACATGGTAACATGAAATCTTGATCCCTCCAACCTAGGAACCAACGATCGTAGAATCGACTAAGTATGCGACAACATGATGGTCGGTCGGACTCATGATGTGAAGTTGTAGACAAAGGTGATAAATTTTAATTCCACCAACCCAGGAACCCATGGTCTAAAAATGTGATTAAGTGTTAGAACTAGAAATGGATAGTAAGAGGGGAAAAAAAAAGAAAACGGAAAAACGGGTAAGTGTAGAAGGGGAAAACGAAAGGGAGAAAAGGATTTGGGAAAATAGGAAAAGGGAGGGAATTTTTTGGAAGCAGGAAATGAACTCAACAATAGGCTCCAACTGTGGGATGATAACCCCCTGTGGGTTTTCAAGAATCCATAATATCTCGTGACCAGGTGCTTCCTCCCATTGGTTTATGAAGTCAGATTAAGAATATATAAACTAGAAATAAAATTATGTACAATGAGAATGAAAGAAAAGTTCTAGGAGAAGAAACCTTTCAGATGTTGCACATTGACATGTAGTATTAAAATTTTTCCTTTCATGTCTTGGAGCATATATGAGTTGAATCCCAATATCTTTTCAACGACATATGGTCCGATCCAGAGTGCTTTGAACTTCGTGTGCATGGATGGATTTTACTTGGCTTTGTTCCAAAGCAGTACCAGTTCTCCCTTCTGAAAGTTCTTCATAGTTGTTCTTTGATCAAAATATTTTTTGACGATATGCTGCCTCTGAGAAGTCTGATTCAGGGCTTTGCTTCATTCCTCCTCCATATTCAATAAGTGATTGATCCTTTTCTAGGTAGGCTATGTGTCTTTTGTATCTTCAGTATTAACCACGAAGATCAATGTGTTAAGCTCGAGGTTAATTGGCATTTTTTCCTCTTTACCATAAACCAATAGATATGAAGTCATCCCGGTACTATCCTTCGGGGTTGTCCTGCTTGCCCATAATGCTTCAGTTAGCTTCAGATGCCAATTCCTCTGGTTTCCATCAACAATTTTCTTCAATATCTTCACAAGTGTTTTGTTTGTGGACTTGGTAAGGCCATTTCCTTGTGGATAATAATTCGAAGACTGACACATGATGATTCCATATTGTTCGCAAAACTTCATGAATTTTGACCCAATGAAGATTGAACGGTTTTCTTTGATAAATTTATCAGGTACACCAAACCTTGACAAAATCTTGTCCTTGAGGAATCCAATCAATTCTTCAGTTTCGACCTTCTTTCATTGCCACCGCTTCTGGAAATTTTTTGAAATAATCGGTAGTTGTTAGAATGTACATGTGCCTTTTGCTATATTTCAGATTAATCATCCCAACGAAATCAAGTCCCCACTAGGAAAATGGTTGTTCCACCACAATCAGTTGCAGAGGCATCACAACTTTCTTCATTTTTCCTAAGAATTGTTGGCATGACAAACATCTCCTTATTGAGGCATATGAGTCCCTAAAGATTGAATACCAATAGAATCCCACTCTGATTATTTTGTGAATCATTGTAGTGGGTGCAAAGTGTCCACTGCATATTCCCTCATGGAATTCTTTGATCAGTCCTAGATCTTGATTCTCATCGACGCATATCAACAATATACCATCAAAATTTATTATGAAAAGTATATCAACAATCAACACATATTGGTTCGCCTTCATATTGAGTGTCCTTCTCTCCTTGGAACTCATTGTAACAGGGAATTTACTAGATATTAAATAGAATATGATATCTCCGTACCATTCTAAATCAGCTAATGGTTCCACGATGAGATTGAAATCATCCCATTGACTGAGTCCCCATTCTCCATAAGCTTGAATAATCATTGTCCTTTTATTTCCCTCAATGGTTTGATCTTGATATCATACTCTTGAATTTTTTCTAACCAGTTGGCCCATTTCCCTTCTCTCAACTATTGATTTAGAAGCATCTTGACGAGAGATGAGGGGATGTAAGCAATAACATGAGAGTTTAGTATATAAGTCCAAAAGTGTGCCACAAATTTTATAAGAGAAAAATATTGTTTCTCGAGTTTTGAATACCTTAACTCATACTCGTGTAGATTTTTTCTCATAAAACTTATGGGGGGCTCTTCTCCGTTTCTATTTTTCTGGGTGAGGAAGGACATGATAATTTCCTTCGTAGAAAATGAATAGATAATAAAATCCCTTTGAAAATATGGACTAATGAGGATGGGATCAATGGTGATGGCCCCTTTTATATAGTTGAATGATTCCTGAGTATCTACTGTCCACTTGAACCTCTGATCTTTTTTTAGCAACAAATTGATGGGTTTTACGATGCTTGTGTAATTAGGAACAAATCATCGAACAAAATTAATTTTTCCAAAGAATGACTGAACTCCCTTATTGGATGTCAGGGGGTTGAGCTCATTAATCTCTTTAACTCTTTCCGAGTCAATGTAAATCCATTTCTTGCATACAATGTGGCCCAACAACTTGCCTTGAGTCACATCAAACAAACATTTCTTTGGGTTGAGAGAGACATCGTGTAATCTACATGTTTCAAAGAATTTTCTTAAATGATGGATGTGATCCTCCCTTTTTCTTGAATGCATTGTCAAGTTATCTCAGTAGTATTCCATGAACTTTCCTATCAGTCCGTTGAAGCATGATCCATGGTCCTTTGGAACGTGGCTCCAACATTCTTCAAACCGAAGGGAATTCTAGTGTATGCATATGTTTCCCATGGTGTGATAAATGTTGTCTTTGCTCTATCTTCCTCAACCACTAAAACTTGATTATGTCCACAAAAACCATCCAACATAGACATGCATGTCGATCCTGTAACTTGTTGTAGCAAAAACTCCATGTTGGGCAGCATAAAATTATCTTTTATGCTTTCTTTGTTAAGATCTCTAAAGTCGAAGCACGTTTAGATTTTGTTGGTCTTTTTCCTGACAATAAATGGATTTGAAGGCCAGACTAAATTTCTTATGGGATATATTATCCCTTTCTTCTTCAACTTTTCCAACTCATTGTTTACTAGAGGCTTCAACTTGGGATTCAACATTCTTATTTTTGGTTTCATCGGTTTGGCTTCTTCCCTCAAAGAAATGATATGTTGGAATATCATTTTGTCATAATCCTTTAAGTCGTCATAGGTCCAAGAAAACACATCAATATATTCCTTGAACAAGGAAACATATTGATCAACTTCTTTGGGGGTGCAATTGACTCCCAAATTGACATATTTCGGGGACTAGTCCCTTCCAATATTGACTTTTCTTATCTCTTGCACCTTTCAAACTGAAACTTCTTCAAGACAATTCTTTGGTACGAGTCTTTGGGGATGAAAATCGCTTTATCATATATTATTGGGAACTAAAACTTCTTCAAAACTCATGCCCAATGCTTCCATGACCGCAAGTGGCATTATATTATTTGTCGCACCAGTATCAACTAAACAGTTATGTAATGCAACATCATGGTTTTCAATTGAGATGTAGAAGGCAAGAATTTTACCTCTCTGCTTAGCAGTCAGTGGGATCGGGTTCTATTTTTGAGTGGTAACTATTGATTAATTGGGTTGGTTGTCATTGATGTCAACCCTTGAAGAAATTCTAGTAGCACAAAGGTTTGGGTAATGGACTCAAGTTTTTTTTATGGATAATTGTATGTGTTTTAATATATATTCATGCAAGACTATTCTAGATGGATAGTACATGTCATTCCATTTCCAATGGTATGTGGAACGTCACATAACTCCTCACAGTTAAAGAGTTATGGCCATGTGAAGTTGGAGAACCCTCATGAGTCATCTAGAAGCCCCAAAAGGCCAAAGTAGTCAAAGTGTTTTCAAAGAAGAAATTGTTTAAATAATAAAGTGAAGTGATGAGTGTACTATAAGTCAAAGTGGATACAAAAGAAATTGTTTAAATAATAAATTTAATGGAGAAATTACTAAGTGGACAATTGGTTAGAAGTGGGTATCCCTAAAATAAGGAAAGTGGGTTAAGATGGTTAGAAGTTAATTCAAGTAATAAAGTGAAGTGATGAGTGTACTATAAGTCAAAGTGGATACAAAATAAATTATTTAAATAATAAAGTTAATGGAGAAATTACTAAGTGGACAAGTTGTTAGAAGTGAGTTAGCCCTAAAATAAGGAAAGTGGGTTAAGATGGTTAGAAGGTAACCCCTTGAGGAAGCTACATGAAAGTATAAATAAGAGGCAATGGTCTCTCATTTTTAATCACACTTGAGCATATTGAATATCTACAAGTGAATGAGGTAACCAAAGGATATTTAAGCCAAATTTCAGAGGGAAGGTGAAGTAAAGAAGGTCGAAATTCAAGGGAGTATAAATTATTTTGATGATGCTTTCTAAGATCCATACAACAAATATTCCGTCTGGGGAACGCTCTACAAGTTTTCTCTCTAGAATAAGTAAGAATTCAACAAGGTATGCTATTTTTGATATAAATACTTTTTTGAGAGGTTCCAAGTAGTGAAATAGGGAGGAATTACATAAAAGACACTAAAGAACATTGTGTACCATTTTCAGATCTTTATTCATTACATGTACATAGTTATTATTATTTCAAGTTAGGGTTGTTAAGTTTGATGAAAATGATAGTCTCTTATTGTTAAAGTTAAGGAAGGTTTGCAGGTATGTGATCATATACACCAGGTCTATTACATAGCTACAAAATAGATTTGGATGATGAAATTGATGAGGGAGTTTGGTTGAGGTACATGTTGGGTACATGGTTGAGACAAGTAGTTGATGAGTTGGCACATACATGAGGTGTATAGTTGATGGTGTTGGTACATATTGATGTGTCATAGTTTATGTGTATTTGATGCATGATTGGTACATATTTGGTGCATGGTTGATGCATTCATTGATGGTACAGTTTGAGGTATAGGTTGGTGCATGGTTGATGCACTTGTTTACGGTACTGGATGATTACATGTTGTTTGAACATGTTATTGTGACATGTTATTTGTACAAGTTTGGTGCATGGTTGATGCACTTGTTTATTTTACAAGTTGATGTATGTTACATGTTGGCTCAGGTTATTGGTACAAGTTATTATAGGTTGTTTGGTATAGGTTGATTGGTACATGTTTACACCAGTATATCTCATAGTGATAGTGTGACAATGATTCCATCATTCTACTTTTACGTCAAGGCAGTTGGAAGGGGAAAGTATAGGTGGTTGTATCCATATTTCAGTTGTATTCGTAGAACATAGGGGGTTGTAGCCTCCTTCTAGTTATAGCCAAAGAATTTGAGACTTGGAGCCTCCCTCAGGTTGTAGCCCAAGAAACTAGGGGGTTGGAGTCTTCTTCCAGTTGTAGTTGGAAAACAAAGGAAGTTGGTTCTTCCAATGAATGTAATTCTTAAATACATATAAGAAAAATCATTCTGTAGGTTTCTCCCTCTTTAGGTTTCCACGTAAAAAAACTAGTGTACTGTGTATGTGCATGATTTCTCATTTGTTCATTTTTTATTTAATTTGCAACTATTGGATGATAATGCTACATTGATATAACACTTGCATTGCATGGTTAATCAAGATTAAATTCCTCTATTACTAATTCACCCCACTTCTCAGTAATCTAACAATAACAACAACTTTAGTTCTTTCTAATGGATCATCCAACAACTTCAATATGTTCTTTCTTTGCTGAGGAATCTTCACCACTTCCATAAAAAGAAAGGTTATCCTCAACTTACTTAAGTCCTCCACAACATTATACATCATTTGAGTTGAGCTTGTTTCTATGGGTTGCCTTGTGGTACCAATTGCCACCTTCTCATTCGACACTTTTTCATTTTCATTTTCTTTTTCTTTTTCCTTTTATTTGTCGGAGTCACCTTTATTCTTGGTCTATTTAAAAATCCTCTTGTATGGGTGACATTTTCTTATGAGTTAGGATCATTGTCGCCCTCTCCATATATATACATGAACACCTCGCATCCATCCATCTGCACTCTCTCAGAGCATTCATCAGGTAAGTAATGACTTTCTTTCTCTGTCAATTGCTAGTCACATATATCATCCAAAACAACCACGTTTGGAGTGGGCTATCTGGGAACCCTTAGTCTCGGTGGGTCTTCGGGATTCTCGAATCTGACTCTATTTTCGAGAGGGAGGGTTCCTCCTTTGTTTAGGAATTGGAATTCTTGGGTTTGGCATGTAATTATCTCCCCTTATCAGCCTGGTTATTTCGTTCTGATTTTTTTTGATGGTATTATTCATTGGCGTAATCTCAATTCTTTGCTTTGTTTGCTATGCCTCTGTAGGATCAACCTTTACGTCAGGTATGGTTCCCTTAAAAAATACTCCTCCTGCCTTTGATTCTGAGTTGCTCGAGGTTTAAAATCTTCGTTCTTTCTCGAGCTGGAAGCTCCTTGATTATAAATATTCATTCCCCCCATATTCCTCTGTACTCTTCCCAATATAATGTCAGGTTCAACACCTTTTTCAATCATAATTTATTCCATCTCAATGGACTTAGTCATTGCTTCTTCCAAGGTATCCATCTAGGATGCTCTGATCACATATTTTACATTTGGGGGAATTACATTCTTATAGCAACAGAGAATGACTGGGTCATTTGGTCTTTTGTCGACTGGGATTCTTCTCAGAGTCTTATTGAACCCGAGATTAACATCTCGTATCCTTTCATTCTTCCTCAACCCAATTTGGGTGAAGTTTTTGAGGAGTGTATGGTAGGAAATTTGGGGGGAAAACATAGTTAGGAACAAAATTTTGAGGTCGTTAAATGAGTGAATGGATAAAAAAATTCACTTATAAGGACAGAGAATTGCTTACTTTTACTTGGGTAATGGGTACTTTGAATTTTTCCAGCTTCAATCTCGACCTTGTTCTTTTGCTGCTCTAGCAACTCTTTGATTTCTCTGATCATGTTGTTCCTCTCTCCTTTGTCTTTGGAGAGTTTCTCTTTCTTCTTCTTGGACTAAGATATGCCAGGAATCTTCTAACTCTTCTTGAGTCTGGGTTGTTGATATTACTAGATTATACAATTGGTGCAAAATTCTTCATTGATTATTTAGTCCAATTTCTAAATGGGGCCGGTTACCCTAGGGTAAAGTCATATATTCTTTTATAACACTAGTCCAGGTTCCAAATTTTCAGTTCATGTCCCCAGTATGGCCGCCAAAAATGTTGACGCTTGAATCCATTATGACTGAAATGACAACCTCACGAGGATGTATATCCTCCTGCGTTTTTATAGAGGTGGTACTCCTCCGTCTGAAATTTATAAATGTGGGACTTTTAAAGAAGTATGTCAAAGGAAAGTAAAATAGATATAACAAAAAATGGAAAATATTTTTATTTTTCTCTTAAAAAGAGAGTTCCTAAGAATGGACCAGGAAACACAAACATTCATACATTTAAAGAAAATAAACAAAACTTCTTCACATCCATCATAGTAGGGATAAATATTTCTGATCACATAAGAACTAAAAGAAAATGATCAACATGCATAAAATAACTTTGATAGAGTAGTACATGGGAAGCTCAAATGGAGCTGATGATAGATCAACCTCAAATAATTTATATTCAGAAAAATTGGGTTACAAAGTACAATCAAGATTGTTCCCAAAATATCTCTCTTGGAATTTCTAAAAAATATATAATTCAATACATATTCTCTGAAATTAAATTACGTTTTTCATAATGACTGGGATTGGGGATCCTACAGACCATAAAGAAAATATGTATAAGAATGAGGCTCGTAGAAAGAAGAAAGTGGGCGGTAGAAGGCGGTAAGACCTGAAAAGAAGAATAAGGAAAATATCAGTCTTCGATTAAACCTTTCTATTTAAAGAGGTGGAGTAACTGGATGAAGAGCTTGATAAAGACAAACATATGTGATCAATATGAACTTACTATGATGGTATGTAACAATTTGTCACTTCCTCACTGATGTCATTTTATGGCTGTCCTCAGTGGTTATAGGAACCATCTCAACCGTCCTTTTCCCTTCATTGGTAAGCTTGTTGACAAACTTTTTGAACCACTCCTCGATGTAGCTCTTCATTGGAACCATGTTGATTTCATGCCGGATATTTATATTAAGAGTTCGCCTTCCAAGTTCCTTAGATCAATAGAAATTTTCCGCAAAGATTCTTCAATATCTTGATTTTTAATCGAATAATCAACTAGCCAATTTTCCACATCATCTTCACCATATTCAAGAATGCCATAGATTTTTTCAAATGATAACCCTTTAAAGATCTCAACTTGTTCATCAAATTCTTGCTTCATTAAGAACAACGAGTTGAGTATCAATTTGGGGTCTTGGACCTCATTGGTGTTGAGTATTGTGTCCAGTTCGCGAGTGTCACGAGCGAGAGTGTCTGAGGCATTGTCTTCGTCTTCATTCATAATAGTATTAATGAAATAATTTATGAAACCAACAACCAATAGATGTTCTACAAAAATACCACTAGGGTCGAACCCTTTTACTTTTTCAACATATTTTAAATTGAGGCCATGGAAGTGGCCCATGAATTCATTAATATTGTTCATATTTCGGAATATGAAATTCTTGACTTTCCAAGGCAGAGGTATGAATTGGTTTTTTCTCTTTTCATGGAAAAAATGCAACCAATAGTTGTACTGCCTTGCTATTTCAGTAACAAACATTTTGTCAAATATGTGGCATGGAAGGAAGGAAGGATTTTCCTTGGATCCAAAAATTCTTATAATGTTATAATTTTCCATTTGTTTTAGTGTCCACTTCCTATCCAAGAATGTATTCACCTGGTCAAACATCCGGGGAGCATTATTTCCAAACAAAAAATCTTTAAAACCTGAGACAAAATCATTAAAAACTTCATAAAATTGTTGGGAGGCCTTGTGCCTCCACAATGTTTGATACCAGAAGGTTACTACTTCAAATTCGCAGTTCACCTTCTTTCACAAAGTGAATCTCGGGAACTGACAACATTGTACTATCATGAAAACCAAATTAGATGACATGTATAATTTCTTCTTCTTATTGTATTATGCCAATTGGGAAGAGATTTCAATGGAAATCAACTTACCCCAATCAAAGATGGTATTTTCTTTGACTGTAAAATATAAAATGTAAAGAATCATACAAGAGATGTTGGTCGTCATTTCTTGTCCTGTCATCCTCGTAAAAATCCATGCAATTTCTTGGAAGGGATTTTTAAATTAGTAAACCTACAATATTTTGATGTCCTCAGGGATGACTGCTAGGTTCTCTAGGAATTTAGGTAAGATGTCCAGTCCATTGTCATGCCTTTTTAGGAACTCCCTACAATCTTCACCTTTGAAGGTGAGCATTGGCTAGGGAAGCCTCAACATCCTACAAAAAACCTGAGGTGACAGAGAGAGAGGGGAACGATCCTGCAACTGAATGATATGATAGCTTGGAATATATCTCTCAGTCTATGAGGTGACCAACTCCTTACAATAAAAAACTTTTGGGACACAAGCTGCGCGGACAATTCTAGACGTCTAGATTATTTCCTTCTTGGAAGAAGGAGATGAATAATAAGAATATTCTCTAGACCACTGAAAACTATGATCCTCGCACTCGAAAATATTCACTGTATCTCCACAAAACTGTTGTCAAGTTGCTGCCATAAGTTGACAAGAACATTCCCTTGCTCCAAATTATGTTAGGAATGAATGTTGGAAGGGGATGATATAATCCTCCGTAAATCCTATTTTAATGTGTTTTAATAGGATATTTCCTTGAGCCTTTCTCTTATTAATGACTATCCTTTCAAACCTGTATTGTAAGTTATTAGCATTAAAATCATAGTAAATGTGCATTGGGAAAGGCACGTGGGTGGCAGGGACAAACATGGGAAATGTGTGATTTGAGACTTTTGTGAACCCGAGAACCCGCGAACCTGAGAGCCCACGGTGGTACGAGGAATTTTTTTTTATAAGTATGGGATGATGTGGTGGTCGGATGGAATCACGTAGGTGGAATGACACTTAGGAAGTTTGGGAGTCTGGGGATCAAAATGTAGATCACAAAACTCTTTGGTGCAATGAGTCTTTCACGGAACACAGGAACATGAAATCTCGATCCTGTCAACCTAGGACAACACAAAGGTCAGTCGAACCCATGATGTGAAGTTTTTTATGGAGGTGAGAAATTGTAAGTCATCCAACCCAGGAGCCCACGGTCTAAAAATGCGACTAAGTGTTAGAACTAGAAAGGGATAGTAAGAGGAAAAAAAAAGAAAAGGGAAAAATGGGTAAGTGTAGAAGGGGGAAAAGAAAGGGAGAAAATAATTTGGGAGAATAGAAAAGGGGAGGGATTTTTTTAGAAGCGGGAAATGACCTCAACACCTATCCAACCTCATTTTTCCATTGACCCCTAATATTCTTTTCCATCCTATCACAAGTCTCTTCTTGGTTGTTGTTTGAGGTTCCTGGTTCTCCTTGCTGGTGCCATCCTCCTCTTCTCATTTCTAGTGTCGCCCTCCTCATATTCTTGTTGATGCCACCTTGTGTATGTTATCATTGTCCTCTTCTATTGTTGGTGCCACCTATGTATGTTTCCTTACCCTAAAACTCTTAGTACACTGAACAAGGTTTGATAGGGAAGCCCTAGAATTGTTAATACTTATATCTATTGTTGTAGCAATTCTGTATTTTTTGGACAAAATGTATCAAGGTATTTAGTGGCCTCTCTTTCAGCCACTAGAATAGGCAATGGTGTCATGTTTCAACCCTTTTACTTGATGATTGGCATGCTAGTTAGTCTTTTGATATTTTACCCTAAAAGTTCTTCTTGGTAATTTTTTCTAAGGGTCATGATGAGATATGACCTAAGGGTTTGATCAATGATCCCTTAAATCTTTTTTTGAGCATATATCTAAGATGATAACAACAAAATATCAAGTAATATTTCTTCTTGTTTCAACTAAGTAAATGTTCTGTCAGATATTGTTTTTATGCTACTATATTATGGTTGAGAAGTTTTAATGTTTTGCTAATTGTAACATACAAGTAGCTAATATTTAGAAATAAAAATAAATATTTCTATTTTAAATAGCCATATTTTTTTCCCTTAAATTTTAACATTTTACACATAGATTATCTTAT
>ML790324.1:462366-483670 GCA_009831015.1 Picea engelmannii | reverse complement strand
AAAAGGAGGGGTAGGGGTACTATTCAAAGGAGGAAAAATCATAGCAAAGAAACTCTGCCAAATTGCCAAGTCCATTATTGTCCCAACCCTTTAGCCTTTCCTCAAGCTTTAGGAGAAATTCAAGCAAAGCAGTTGGAGGACAATGAAGAGGAAGAGCCCAGGATCAGGATCGAGGAATGGTGGCCGATCTCTAAAATCATTGTAAGTTGATTCATATTGAGATTAATGAAAAAGATACTTTTCCCGCCCCAAATACATGAGTCTCATCTATGTTATTTGATTTATGTTTATCTCTAACCCTCTAGTATATCAGTAGCATGCATGCATAGTTTTGTCTTGATTGCAGGAAGCTTTGTGGAAGGAGCAACAACAACAAGGAGATAAAATCTCAACGGAGGATCTACTTCAACCATCGATAAAAAGGTTAGTTGATTCTTCCCGTGTTTGCCTGAGAAAAGGGGTTATAGGTTTGGGTAGGAGGTTAAAAGTTATTCTTGAAGGGTCATGATCTGCGTACAAGTTCAAAGCCCTAGCTTGTTAGTCCGTAGGGTAGAATACCCCACAACAATGGGGGGGGGTGTTAGCGGTAAAGGAGGGAGTGATAGGAACTACACTATCCCTGATAAAGAAACCCAAAGCATGGTATAAAATCTCAAAGGTCTACTAATAATCAAAGATCACACCAAAAATAATCAAACAACCAATATGCACACAAACAGGATAAAGTCGTTGAAAGGGTCCTCCCTCCCTAAAGTAGGTATGCCTCACCCAAGAGGGGCCTGAGACTCCCTGCTAAAGATCGACAATATCATAATCAGTTATAAGGGCCCTCGTGGGCTTGAAAACTAGTCAGTCGAATCCCCTCGGAGAGGTAATTCTCCATAAAGGTGTGTGTTATCCGACCCTCATCTGACCCAAGGTACCTGCAAAATAATCCCTACAAGTAACCTATGTGGTACCTAAGTCAAGAAACTAAGAAACCATGGTATAAATGATGCACATGTGAACATTCGTAAGTCAGGTCCACCATATGGGTAGGGTAACAAAGCCCAAAACCATGAAATCACAACCTCTCATGGAGGTAAGGGGACTAGAAAGATCTCCATATACAAATAGATCCCCAGAAATATATTTGACACTAATAAGGTATCGAGGGTATATCCCTTCAACCAACCTCACGCGACCTCGTGCTTAACTTCAGTGTAAGCGAAGCCTCTTGATATTACCGAATATACAATGGATTTCTCCACTCCCTTAGTCAAACACATATGTTGATTTAATATCCTTGGAGAATTTTACTCACAAAATCCTAATCCAAGGAACTATATCCTAGGCTAGTTTGTGCACCCTAGAAAATAAAATCGTTACTAATCAATTTTAAATTATAGCGTTAATTTTAATGGCCTTGCTTACTCAAAATTTGCGGTCGTGAAACTAGTGATGTTATGACCTAGAAAGTAAAATAAATGTATCTGAATATAATGAAAAGTCTTAACTTTGATTTCCAATAAATGATATGCTTCTTAAAAATGAAATTTTGAATTCAATTATGCAATTCTAAATAAAAATGCAATATTTATTTACATTCACTAAGATAAATGACAAAGACTCAAGAGATCAAAATGCCAATCAATGTAAAATTCTTAATATTTTTGTATTTTCAATATAAGAAAAACGAAAATGCAAGGACTGAACAACAACTTGATATAAATAATGTACTGTGTATAGTTAGAGACAACCCAAGTAGGATACCAAGGAGCAAAAAACCTATCCCAAGTTGAAAGAACAATCAAAATGAAAAGATGATGAGAAAGGCACCACCCAAAAATTCAACCAGCGACATGTTTCTTGTCATTCCACAGACACTTGACAGTCACTACAAAGACCCAAGAAGACTCATAAATCATCAAAACCTACCCATCAACCACCAAACCCAACAATAAAGAAACAAAGGTTGGTGTACGTGACTTTTCAAGGGAAAAATGCGTATGTATGCAACTTGCAGAAGGACAACACGCATATGTACGCGACTGTCAAGCAAAAACCTACGTATATGTGTGAACACACAGATAGGCTAAGGAGAAGGCTGAAAGACTCAGATATAGAGTGAACATAGGTTTTCAAGCAATCATACGATAAGAAGATCAATATGAACAAGAGAAATCTAAGGAGAAAAACACTCCAAACCCCGAAAAAGAAGATTCAATCCCTAGTATGGTCATCAATTCTGTTACAATGAAAATCTCTCTATGGCTAGGGGTAAACCACAACAGACAGAAATGACTGCATAAATCAACTCTAATATAAAGTATTATATATAAGAAAATGTGCTAATAAGACAAGATAAGAGGCCTACCTCATCCAGACGTTGGATGAAGTCCACCGTTGAGAACTTGACTCAAAGAAATATACGTGCAACTAGTCCTCAACAACCAAGCAACACAAGCATGTAGTGATAATATATGATGTTATCACATTCAATAACATAATCCATCAACATTCATACAAATATTCCCATGGAATAATAATTCAAATATTTTCAAGATATTAATTAGATGAGAAAATAGTATTTCTATTAAGATATAATCAACAAAAGTGATTGAGTTACAGACTTCCATGTCGGCATGGTTCAGAACCAAGAAAATAAGTTCCTTCTAGCTGGGCCTCAACCACTTCAATCCTCCACCAAAGGAAAGCTCATGTAAGAGATACAATGAAGTTCTCAACTAGTAAGGGAAGATCTTGGGGGCTGAACAATGTGTTTAGAATTAAAGGACAAAGGGATGCAGACTCAGTGTGAAGTGAATAATTTCTCCAGAGTAACTTTTCTCTCAAAGTTGAATTCTTTCTCCTCTTTTCCATGGCTTAGATTTGGACCATTTATAGCCTTCAAGTAGAACTAAAGGGCCGAGGCAGAACATTTCCAGTATATGGAAGGACAAGAATCATTTATCTCATGACGTGACATGGAACTTGACACCATTTTTCAATTTTGGGCACATTTCCCGATGTATGCGGGTTGTAGTGATGCAACCTATGTATACACATGCTGTATAGTAGGCAGGGCACATATATGTGGAAAAATTATGTTTTTATCTATGGGATTTTGAAAAAGGGACTTCAAGTCCACATAGGGAAATGGAGAAAGGCCTTCTGTGCAAGATTGCACGGGGTGAGGAAAATATTTCTATAACAAATGTGTTATAGGACAATGTGGAGAAGAGAGTCCTTGAGAGTGTTCTTGAAGAGAATGTGAAGAAGATAACGTGAGAGATTGGGATTGAGGAGAATGCATCCATACCTGAGAAGGATGCATCTATTCATGATGATTCTTAAATGTGTGTACATTGCACATTAGTGAGTTTTAGTTTTGTTTGTTTGTTTTTTTTTTAATTTATGCTGGGCCTTTTAGATATAAGTGTTCAAGATTATGTGTGTTGAATATGATTATTTCTTTTTTACTTTTTTCAAATTTTTGTTTGATCAACTTTTAATTAAGCCTTTCCTATTCATAGAAGGGTTACTCAACTAGTGTCTATATAACTTTTCACGCTTCAATAAATCATTTTGAAATATATAGAACTCCTATATAATCTTATCGTCATCTAAAATGGTATATTCAATCTTATTTATGTTTACATCATGATGCAGATCTAATTTTGAACTTGAACATTTGATTATTTGAGAATAGACTCTATCCCACATCAAAAAGGGGAAGTTTCTAAATTTTATTCGATTACACTCCTTGCCTTATTGTCCAAGAATGGTGTAATATGGAGATTTGTGTTTTCTGCATACAACAAAGTGAATTCCTTCTTGGGGTATTGTCAAACTCTTAACTAATTGCTTACTAACCAAAAAACCAACATTTTTAGATTTACAAATAAGCTATGTACTTGCATGATCTCACTTGTTTTTAGATCATTATGAAGGCATATTTCAAAGAGAATTTGATTATATGTAATATGAATACATCCCATGTAGAAAGATGAAAGATTTAAATGGTTTTTGAAGAATGACTAAATATATGTGTAGATTTGTGTTTTCTGCATGTACATGAAAGATATGAGAACATCTATTCCACCACAAAAAGAGGAGATAAGTATTTTCTTGGAAGAATGGTTTTTAATATGGATATTTGTGAACTTTCATAGATATAAGTATTGTTATAACCCTAAATTGCACCATACATGAATACTTGGCATCATTCCATCTTACTTAATATTTTTGCCAAGCCAACACTAAACAACTCTTCTTAAAAACACTATTTTTGAAGATGTACATGCTCTGCACCACTACTTCCCGCATATGTATGCTGGATGACCCACTACTTCCCACGTACATAAGCTAGCTACACTATTACAGCCCGTGTATGCCCACAAAAGTTGCAAAAAATAAAAAGATGCAAGTGATTCATTGAGATTATGGGCTATTGGGTAGTTTCCTAACTAATTCACCGCCTATAGCCCATCACCCAACCGAATAACCCTCACTTTTTCATATAAAAGGATGTGTTGGGGTTTCATGCCAAGGAGAAACATAGCAACAGTGAAACTCTACCCATTTCACTTTCCCCCCTTGCCCTAAGAATTTGTAGCCGCATTGTGAGTTTTGAGCCAGAATTCTTTATCCTTGCCTTTTTCCTTATTCATAAGCCTATGCCCATTTTCTAGAGAGAAGTGTGAGAGAAGAAGGATATGCAGAAGAAGTTGGAGCCTGGTGAAGAGGAGCCTAGGACCAAGTTCAAGGAGCAGTCGCTGATCTCATTTTGTAAGTGACTTTGTGAGATTAATATAAAGAAGTACTTTTGTCATCCCGCCATATGATGTGTTCAATCTTTATGTTTGATTTACATTTTGTTATGACATCTAATGCACTAATTCATATATAAGATGCATGTTCATAGTTTCTTGTTTGTATTTTGGTGAATGTAGGTCAGCTTTGGGAGGAGACTTGCAGTCGAGAAGTGACTGAATGCAAAAGGATCGACACCGAATGCAGAGTTTAAGATAACACTACTAGATCCTTATACTTTGTATTTTATGCATGAATGTCGGGTATTGTCGGGATAGTTGTTAAAAGTACGATACTTTAGATAGTTATCTCTGCCTACATGATTGAACCCTAGTGTAGTCCATAGGGGGGTTTTCCCACTATAGCAGAATTGACGACCATACTGGGGAGCCTCTAGGGTTTTTAGGGGATGTTTTTGGGTGTTTTAATTGGTTTAATTACCTCTTTGAGTTCTCTGTAAGTTACCGAGTCTTCAAGGGATTCTAGTCTTCCATATAAGTACTCCCTGCCTGGTCATCTTGACTGTTAGTTTTCATTTTTTGATAAGTTACAGAGGTGTATGTGTCCTGCAGTGGGTCTGCATGCGTACATATGCACCCTACCTTTGGACAACCCATGTACATACGTAGGCTACTTAAGTGTCAGTAGCGTGCCTGTTTCAGGAAGCATTTTTCTTAAGAAGAGGCAATCATCCTCTTCCCTGATTGAATTCTAACTTCTCAAGGGTTTCTTGATTTAATATTGGTCTCTATTGTTACAGTATTTAAATCTAGGTTTGATGTCAGTTTGTTTATATTTCAAGATTGCTTGTGTTTTCTTTGAAAGGGCTTTGGATGAGTCTATGAGTCTTTTCTGTTTTAGCCTTTGTGGTTCCTTCAGTGACTCCCTACACTTTGCAGTAGACCAGAAGTCAGTTTCCTTGGTATTTCCTTTTCTGCACTTTTCCCTTTTACTTGCTTTAGAAGAAAAGAAAATAATTCATTTTCAAGTTTCTTATTTTGAAGCATAAAAAAAAAGAAAAAAAGATTTCATTTTCTTGTTTGGTTAAGTAGTGTTGGTTACTCACTTCCCTTCTCAGGTTGTCCGAGTTATTAACCCAGGGTTCATGCCACTTGGGGTTCCAACAAAGCCTCTAAAAATATCGGCCCTCTTGGTAAACCAGAAGGCAACACAGCGCCCAGAAAGCTTTAAATGGGTGGTTGTAAGACTCAGGCATTTACAGCCTAGAACAGAGTAGGGGATAGGGGTTTCTTAGATAAGGTTAGATACCATGAGCTGTAAGGGATAATACTTATTCCTTGGATTCACATACGAATATCCCACAATTTAATTAAAGTTACGTATAAGCATATTCATAACAATGTATTAACTCATTCATCAATTTTAACCATCAATTGTTGAAAGAAATAAGAATCGTGCATACATTTAACACATTACATGAGAGTTACCATGGTTCACCCCCTCCTGGGCTATGTCCACAAAGATTTGGCTCTTGTCTCTTGTATTATGATAGTTTTACATTTCTGGTGCCTTGCGCTTAAAATTCTTCACAAAACTGGGTAAGATCTATATGAGGTGAACTAGATCACACCAGGCTCCATGGCCTATGGTCTAATCCCTAGATCTACCTCTCCTTGGGTCTCCTTTTCTCAAAAGCTTACAAAATCAGTTCATACCATTCAAAACATTACAGAGAATCGCTAACAAGTACCAACCAACAACCCTATATGATACTTTCGTATCTATATTTATACATTTCGGGCCCTTCAGACTTTTATAGAATATTACAAAACCCTAACCCTTCTTATGTTAGGTTTTTTTCCCATACATGTGCTGCTCCTCCTCCAGTTGTCTCTTTCCTTTGTGAATTATTTCTTGCATGTGCACGTGCTGCTCTTTTTCCATTTGTTACTTCAGTTTTCTGCACGCTTTCTTTCCCACGATCATTCTTCTTTCCTCTTAGGCCTGGTGCCAATAGGCCCCCAACACTAACATTTGACTCATTCCAAGTCACCTAGTTTCTTTGTGCTTCCTCGATCTCCTTAGTGATCGTCTAGAACGTTCCTACAACTTTGCTGCTTTTGTCAGTGCCTGCGTGGTTTTCTCCTTGATGGTGTCGACTATCTGAGCTGCCACTTCCTCACTCATCAGTCATGCGCATTCTAGTTGAGTCTGTGTTGTCTAGTTTCTGGCTTTTTCTACATGCACAAGTACTTCTACTACCCATTCCTGCAATGGTTCTATTTGAGCTTGACGCTCTTGTTTCTGTGTTTGTGCAGTGATAAGTTCTGTCTGTATATTCTTCAACTCTTGTGTTCCCTTGACTCATTTTGGGATTGGTATGGTCTTCTGTCGCTACTTGAGTTCTTGGATCATTGCATTGATTCTCTCCTCCTCCTTGTCCCAGTGTTGGACTTGTGGATCCTCTTCCAGCCTTGTCCACATTTGCACTGCTTTATCTAGCAAGTTGGATGTCATGCTGACCTATTTTTGTAACTCTTGCAGCTACATTGCTGCTTCCTCTTTCCTTTTCTCCTTCACTGCTGGTGGATTTTTTGGTCAAATCTGTCCACTGAGAGTCTTAATCTCCTTTTCATACTGATTAATTGCCTATGAAATCTGGTCGATCGTCTCTGTGGTTGGGAGTTCATTTCCTTGCGCAGTAGTTGGAAGCTTCCCAAAAAATTCTTCCACTCTACATTCTAGCTCATTTATGTGTTCTTTCTCCTCCTTTGTTTCCAATTGGGCCTATGCACAAACTATTTCCAACGCTTCCCGCTTCTTTGTTGTTTGTTGTAGCTCGACCAAGTTTTTATGTGATCGAGCCTGCATCTCGTGGTTGATGCTAACCTGTAGTTTGTGTAATGCTTTTGATGGCATCCATGTTAAGACAAATTGGATATGATCCAAATCCTTCAATGGTGTCTATCCCACATTTTCATCCATTTGCAACATGCTAGGCTTTATGTAGACTGTGGAATGTGCATGTGGTATCAGAAGAAATGGGTTACATTCTTTTACCCCCACCCTTTCTATGGCCTATGTAGTCGATGGCTCTGTGCCTCTACTGCTACTCGTGATCTGAGCTTCCCCAAATTTCTTAAGGAGATGTCCCATTTCTGTTAGTTCCTTCTACAATTTATCCCTATGGTGAGTGGCATGATCGAAATCTTCTGTGAGGCAGTATTGGACCATCCTGGAAATAATATCTCCATCATCTTCTGTGATTGTGTAATTCAGTGGTGGTCATTGTGACTTCGTTTTATTGTGCGCACCTGCATCCTATACCGCTAGTCTCTTAGCCCCCCTGGTTCATGTGTGATGGGATTCAGTGCAGTTTCATGTGCTACCTCATCCAGTTTCTTCTGTCCATTGGTCTGCTGGGTGGTTTTTGTTCCTCCCTTCTAGGTCCCTGGCTGCTCTAACCCGTCATCTTCCTGATTTGAATTGGGTTGGCCTGTTCTTCATCTCTTGGGTACTGGGATTTGTGGAGGTTGTGTCTTCGCCTATGCATCCCCTCCTTCTGTTGTTTGTACCAATACTCCTCTGGGTATAGTTGGGATCCTCCATTCATCAGGCCATTCACTAATGATCATGTCGATATCACCCTCAGTGACACAGTAGCACATTTGTAGCCACTATTTATCCAGGTCTTTCCTTGGTTGTATCCACATGGCTTTTCGCCTAGCCCAAAAATTAGCGATGTCCCTGTATCGTGCGATGACCTCTGGTGTTATTCTCCATGCTCGGATGATGGCTTCCTGTATCCCCCATAGGTATGCTTCGAATACAATTCTGTTCTCCTTCTTCTGCTTTTCTAGTGGCCCAGATCTCAGGATGCGATATCTTTCTCTTCCTGGCTGTGGTGTGGTAGCAAAGATGGCGTATTATGGTTCTCGCCATCCCATGAAAGCTATGAGAGTGATCAACCATGAGTAATGAAATTTTGTACCTGCATCCTGAGTGTCTTTATAGTCTATTTGGAACAAGTTTGATAGGTATGGCACCCAACTCATGAAGGTGCCTTCTACGCACTGAGCTGCAACAACAATGACTCCTGCCGATACTTCATCTTTGCGGAATTTTCGTAGCAGTTTGCAAGCTAAGATCTTTATGCCCAATTATGTCACGACATTGTTGATCCATTTAATTATAATGCCTCTTGTTCCCTTGTCGGTGCCATATTTCTTTTTCATCGCTTATGCCAATGATTTTTCCTTGGACTTATCGTCCAGGATCAGTGCGGGATCCATACCCCTGGTGGGTAGGCCTATTATCTGTATGATAAGTTTGACCGTTATGTGGATGGGTTTGTCCAAACATATATCCCCTCCATGCATAACTGCTAATATTTGTTTGATGCATGCCATCGCATATTGCCCTTTTCCAAAGTGTGGTATCTTCAACAACCCCAGAATTTTTGTTCTGTCCAGTCTAGTGGCCCACTGGTGTGGTTGAGTTATGGATTCTCCGAGTTGGTTCATGACTATTTTTTGCATAAAAACCTATGGTGAAAGCTCTAGATATTTGGTGTCATCTTCTACTTCATGGTCATAATACTTGAGCTTCCTAACATGACCTAATAACTGTGGGTCTGCCTATACTCCCTCTGGTATGCGAGGTAGCACAATCTCTGCAGTCAATTTATTTCGAGGTGAGATTGGTATCTGAATTTGGTCCTCCTTCTGCAATGGTTAGTTTGAGGTTCCAACAGCTTCCGATTGCTCCTTCACCATCCATTATGCCCAAGCCGTGGCCATTTCACCCTTCGGCTCAGCCGAAAAAGAATCTGGGATGGGTCTTTGTGGGACGTCTAGTTGCATTGCTGCATCCAGTTTCTGTGCACTTCTAGTGGCTCCCATGACTGCTTCGGTGTTATTTGTGGTATTTACTGGTGGGATTCTTCTTATTTGTGTTGGGGCTCATGCACTGTTATTTGTGTATCATGTTCCATGGCCTCTATTTGTGGTTTCGAGGCCTCCTCAAGTATGGATGTAGGCTCTACTGGAATTTCCTCTGGCGATGGGATTTTGTCAATATCGATGATTTCTAGGGGCTACTGTTCGCTTTCTTTCAGTGGTCCTTGTGACCTTGTCTGAGCCCTGGTTGATCTGGCTATATGGCCTAGTTCTACGAGCTTTGGTGGTGCCATAATGGTGTATTTCAAACGTTTGCAGGGTTTGAATGGATTTGGTGAGCTCTGGGGTTTCACTCTATTCGTTCTTGCTGCTATTGCTCTTTTCTTGTTCTCCTTCTGTGAATAGACTAACTGCTGTTGTGCTCATGTGTTGTATGGGCTTGTCATGAAGCTTGTCAAGGACGTTTCCTCCATCATGTGATTAATTCACCATAACTATAGGTTCAATGCATCTGTGGTGGTTTCATACTTGCCATTATGCTTTCTCTATCATCTCCAGTTGACACGTTTAATGTGGCATCTCATCCGTCCTTGCCTTGTTGTAACTCTGCTTCTTATTATCCTGTCAGCCTGCTTTTTCCGGTATTTCCCGTGTGTTTCCTTTTTTGATATGGTCATTATCTTTTCCCTTGTTGGCTTCATGTTTCATATGCGACTTGCTTTTTTTCATGTTGTTTTTCTATTTATTTTTTTATTTTTTTTACTATGCGGTGGGTGGTCGACTGTCCTTGTACAGCTTCAGCCAGCTCCCATTGACCATTCCTCTAAGGTATGTGCCTGCTATATATATTAACTATACAACTCATTCATTCATGGTATTTTTTACCTTGTATGGTCCTAGCCAATGCATTCTCAACTTTCCTGGATGCTGCAATGCTTTACTATCATAGAGTAATACTAGATCTCCTTATTTGAACGTCTTCCTCTTGATGTGGCGATCGTGCCAAGATTTGTCTCTTGATTTCTGTACTTGTTGATGGAATCCTTCCAATATTCAGTCTTCCTCCATTGACAATAACTGATTCAGTCTTTCCTGTACTACGCCTCATTCTGTCATTTGTGTAATGGTTACTACATGTAGGTTGGGTATTAAAAATTCTAAGGGCATTACTGCTTCTTGAACATAGACTAATTTGAATGGTGTTTGGCCAGTCATATTTTTACATGTGGTTATATACGCCCATAGTATTGTTGGTACTTTGAGATCCCAATCGTCCCTGTTGACGTTGCATATCTTTGTCAAGGCATTTTCTAGAATTTTGTTGAAGGCTTCTACTATGCCATTTGCCTGTGGATGATATAGTGTGCTTTTCTGGTGATGAAATTCAAACTCTTCCAGCATCACTCAGATGGTTTTTTTTATGAAGTGCGTTCCTTGGTCACTCATCAAAATTCTTGGGCACCCAAATCTAGTAATTACCTATTCAAACAGAAAGTGTGCAACTGTCTCTACGCTGCAATATTTTACTGACATGACTTTCACCCATATTGTTAAGTATTCTGTTTCGGTGATAATATATCTCACCCCTGTTCTTTTGGTTGGTGGGTTAATAGGTCCCATGAAGTCTTTCACCCATTTTTCGAATGCCTGAAGTGTCACTTGTGGTCGTAGTGGCATCTCGTCCCTTCTATTTGGTTTTCCTACCCTTTGATAGACATCACATTGCTGACAGTATTCTTTTGAGTCTCTGTGGATCGTTTTCCACCATAATCCTGCGCGTAGTACCTTTTCCACAGTATCTTTTCCTACATAGTTCCCTCCTACTATTCCCTCATGGGCTTCTGCTAAAATTCTTGGTCGTTCATGAGCTAGTACGTATCTTCATAAGATGCTATCTATGCCCATCTTGTATAGATGTCCTGCGATCAATTGAAAGTCATCTGCATGGACTACCAGGTTCTTCTTTTGCGTAGTGGTATATTCTTGTGGCACAGTACCTATGCTTAAGTACTCAATGATCTCTACGAAGTAATCGTTAGCAATATGTATTGAGAATAGTTGTGCATCTAGAAAGTTGTCTTCTAAATTCATTGGTTCCTCTCCATTTGTGACCCTTGATAGGCGGTCAGGCCCTGCATTCAGTTTTCTTGTTTTAACTATTACCTCAAAGTCAAATTCTTGAAAGAGTAATAACCATTGACAGATTCTCCCCCTCAACACTGGCTTGTTGACTAGGTATTTCAGGGATGAGTGATCGGTAAGCATCTTAAAGTGTTTTCTCAATAGGTAATGTTTGTACTTTTGTAGTGCATAAACCATAGCTAGGCCTTCTCTTTTTGTCGTGTTATAATTATGTTCTAAATATGATAATTTTCTTCTTGCAAACTCTATCAGGTGATCCAAGTCTCCTGCTCCTGGTTGTGCCAAGATAGCTCCGAGTACAATCATTGATGCATCTACATGTACATGGAATGTCTTCTCCCAATCTGGAAATACCAATATTGGTGTGGTGACCATATTTTCCTTTAGGATATCCAGACCGTGTTGGCATTCGTCATTCCATTGATACTTTGTATCCTTCCTTAACAGTTTTTCCATTGGCATTGTAATTTGCACATAGCCTTTGATGAATTTCTTGTAATATCCCGTATCTCCTAACATTGCTCTGAGTTGGCAAACCATTTTTGGTGTTGGTAGATTAACAATGACTGTGATTTTGGCTGGATCCACTAGAAAACCCTATTTTCATACTATGTGTCCCAATAGTATCCCAAATGGTGTTCCAAATATGTATTTCTTGATATTTAGGGATATCTAGCACTGTCTGCATCATTCTAGCATTAGTCGTAACACTTCCACATGGTTTTTTAATAGGCTATAGACCGTCCAATCATCCAGGTATACTTCGAGGAATTGATGGATGAACTTGTTAAATGCTGTAGTGACCACTCTAGAAAATGTCGTGGGTGGATTCTTCAGTCTGAACGACATGACTGTATACTGATAAGATCCCCATTCTGTCATGAACGTGGTCTTGTGTCTATCCTCCTGTGCTATCTTAATCTGATGATATCCTAAGAATCCATCAGTAAGTGAGTAGGCTTCGTGGACTCCTACCTTCTCGATTACTTCATATGTGAACGATGTGGGGAATGGGTCATGTAGGAATGCATCGTTCAACTTCCTCAAGTCGACGCATATTCTGATGCCTCTTCCTTGTTTCTTGTCCTGTACTACCATCAGACTTATCCGTTCTGATTCTTCGACTCATTCGATGATGTCGGCCTCAAGCATCCTGTTGATCTCATCTTTAAATTTTTGTTTATATATGGGATTCAATATATATGGTCGTTGTTTAATGGGTCTCACATCAGGTCTGAGTGGTATCTTCATTTCTCCTAATTCTTCGACTATGCATTTCATCTCTATAAAGGTTGTGGGAAAAAGGTCATTGTATTCACGCAACAATTCTTTGATACTTTCTAGTGTCTATTCATCCCAGTCGTCTCCAATGTTGACCATCTTGGGCCACTCAACGGTCCCTATGTTAACCTTATTTATCTTGATTGGCGCATGTTGATGGGTGAAATTGACTGTCCATCAACTGAAAGAGTGAGTCTGGTCCGGGGTTGTCTAAATAACCCAAGCCATTTGGTGTAACTCATTCTGATGGGTTTAATGGCTCCATTATCCAATCTAAGAATCCTAAAAGAAACGAATAAAAGGAGAAATAACTAACCAATTACTAAACACACTATATATATATGTACATATGTTCAAATGTAGCTATAGTAGTTGTATTTAAGAAGAAGATATACAAGTCTCATTTATTTACATAATTTACAAGATGCAAGTTTTAATCGAAACTTACAAAAATCTATGTGAAAAATGATTGCTTCTAGGAAGAAGATAAAGAAAGCACATAAAAATATTTATTGTTTTTCTTTTATAAATTTAAAGAATCTTGCAAAAAAAATTAATGAAACATAAACATGTGGATAGTCAAAGATGAATCATACATTATAGTTTTAATGATATCTAAATGATAGAAAAATACAAAGAAGCTATCCTGTCAGTGAATTAGTGAGGTGTATCCAAACATCTACATGAGTGGTGAACATCCAACTGCCATGTCCAAGAGAGAAATCTGCAATGAACCTTATGACTGTTCTAAATAAATTCAAAACATGTATTGACAGCTTAGGTTTTAATGACAGAAAAGGAAACACAAACATAAACCTGTGATCTCATAATTATACATGATTACAACAAGATAAATCTGGAAGCAATCTATGCATTTTATCATTCAATTTAAAACTCAAAGATAAATCCCATTATTTAAATCGAAGATATAGTCCCAACATTTGTATTTTGATGAAGCAAATGATAGATGGTATTTATAATATAAACCTCCTACACATCACAGATCATTTAATCTAAACATATCAGACTTGCACGTGTAACATGATTAAAAAAATAATAATAACAATATTATAAACAAAAGGCTAAAGCCAAAATGCATATATGCCGTTCTATTAAGTTTTTGGAATCACTTGTTCATTCTGTAGTCCTAGAATATTTTTTTTGGATAATAGACTTTAAAGAATTGGAAAAATTAATACATAAATGATAATAATTAACCATGTATTGATAAAAACGACTAAAGCTATTTAAATTAATGCATAATCAATTATTAAAAGAATATGAATAAATTATATGAAAAAAAATAAAACCATTTTACTCATAGAACAAAAGCCATTAAGCAACCTAGAATTCCATATTCTTCTTTAAAAATACTCGTCCATTCTCCGAAAAATTCCAGCCATCCATTACTCCATTTGAAAAGAAATAAAATTTTTACAAAAGATATACTATAGAAAAGTGAAAGGATAAAAATCCTCCTCTCCAATTCTTCCATCTCTTTGGCTTTGAACTTTCTCATATATTTATACAATGAATGAACAATCTGGGCGTCACTATTAATTTTCGCCACCTAAAATTTGCCTCGTAAAAATACATCAATATCTCTCAAATCGTTCATTTGTTCGGGAAAATCTCTACACGAAAGGTAAATAGGTCCATTTGGGTTCTGGGTTTTCAACCGTTTCTTCAATTCCTCACGCTTTGGCTACAATCAGTTCTGCAAAAATCACCTGTCTGATCTTGACGCCTTTCCAAATTTTATCTGTTGTTGCTCATAAAATTATTTGTAACAATCCAAAATTATTTTTGGATCAATCATATTGAACGTATTTGGATAATAAAATCAAGCCATAATCAGATCCGTATCAAATATTTGATAAGAGAAACATGTGAAACAAAAAGAAACCTAAATTAATAACCTAAAAATTGTGAATAAAATAAAATCTAGAAAAATAAAAAATGAATTTAAACAAACTATAACTTATAAACAAATATTGTTTATAATTTGCTTTCAAATATGATCTAAAAGATTCAAGTTAATGGAGAAAAAATATTAATTTTGGTTTTTTACAAAATCAAACAAATGATAGATAATTCTTTGATTATTATTATTTTGAAATGAGATACAAAATGAAAAAATAATTTAACTAATTAATATCACCAAATGATTTCATAAAAATGAGAAACCAACCAAGATATTATTTGATGAATTATTGAACACATTATTCAAAATAGTCAAACTTGCTAATGAGCAAAATAATGAACACATAATCATAATTTAAATGAAAGTAAACATTTGATAAAAATTAACGTTTTTGTTTAAATTGAGATTTTTATGCTCGTTTCTAACTTTTGACATATACTCTTGTAATAAATGTCTCATACTATAGTGAATTTCCTAAGTTTGTCTCAAAGCAAGCCAAGGTATGGAACTATTTGAAAAGGTTGATTATGTAGCTCATTATAATTATCAAGATTCTAATAGGGGTCTATTATATTTTGTAAAAATATAGGGGGAGTTGTTGGGGCCCAACAAATGGCGACTTACTAGGTGAAGAAGTTATCTCTGATCTGGTAATATTTCATCTTAGGAAGAAAATAATAAGACTTGAAAAATGATTTAAGTTCCCTAAAATAAATACAGTCTGAGACCATATAGTATTAGGATAAGATCAATGTTATAACCAGACAATATAATTTTCTTTGCAGGGGATTATAACCTGAAATAATGTCTTAATCAAAGAGTCACGATGTTTATAAAATAACTTCGATACTGTTGACAGAGCCACTTCTGCCAGCAGGCATCCATAGCCTTGACAAGGATGTCATTTAGCCCACTCAAATGCTTTAATCCCATCCAATAATTATATCCACATGATGTATACTTCCATAAAAGTTAATTTAAAAACATATACCTACTACCTCTTGACCCAACATTGCTTCATTTCCAGCAGGCCTGTTCAGTACCCCGACGAAGTTGTCTTGGTATCATGTGTGCATTTACCCGCTGCTAGTGAGCCTGTTCAGTACCCCGACAGGTTTACACACACTTCCCACACATAAGTGATTCCAACCCTCTTATGCCACTTTTAAATAATAATACAATTATAGATTTCTTGATGACAAAGAGAGCGGGGTGATACTAGAGGTTAATTGTAATACAGGTAAATAGTTGACCATGTTATTTATTTTCTTTCAAAACTGGAAGTTTTATCATGGTTTAGAGATTTTAGATTTCCTTTAAGAAATCATCTAGAGAATGGGGAATCACTTAAAAATGATTCCTTAAGAATATGGATGGCATAAAAAGTTTAAAGATCATTGTAATTCTCAAAGATTTAAACCATATCTCTGGTGTAATACTATAGCAAAGATAATTTGAGGACAAAATGAGAGTGACAATTGACTTAAAAATCAATTTTCTGAGCTATATCTTAATAGTAGGACCTCTTTGAACTATTTCAATTTGCTTGAAAAACACAAGTCTTAAAATAAATTCTTCCTTCGACAATAGTTCTTTGATGAGAAATATATTGATTCAAAAAGAAAGATAAGAAGAAAACTCATTCAAAATAATCAAAGAAAACAAAAACACACAACCAACCAAATCAAATTTTATTAATGGGATTCAAAATCAGAAGTACACAAAATCAAAAAAGCAAAAGAAAATTGTTTAGGAAATGATTTTGGCCAAAGATAAACTTGAGTTTTTATATCCACTATCATTTCAATGTAAAATAAAGGAAGAACTAAATCATATAAAATATCATGTGCGAGCAAGTTCTTTTCTTAATATAGTGATGCATAATATGTTACTTTGACCAAGAATTATTATTAAAAATAAAATAGACTAAAAATAGGAAAATCCTCATTAAGATGAGTGTAGTCCTACTCATGGCACCTTGGGTCAGGGTTGAATTGATAGTTTAAATTTACTTATCTCTTTACTTTCCATTTAAAATTTTCATGTTGATACTGTGTTTTTGAAAAGAAATATTCAACGAAAAGAAGAGAGAAAAAGATTTAAAGTGGACTTCCCTGACAACATTCATATTATGATTCTCTTGGTGTGCCTGCTTGTGTTCATAACTGCATTATTACAAAGAGAAAAACTGATAAAGAAAACTGAAAGAAAACCTACTCCTAAACCTACTCTAACTACTAAAAAAATAAAAAATACTAAGTGAAGTCATGCTTCCAATGTAGCCATCGAAGTAACTCCAATCCTGCAATGCATAGAAAATTGAAAATCAGAATAAAAGAATGTAGTATTTGTAGATTAAAAAGAAATATGTCATGCTTACCTCCTATATATTCTTTTAAAAACAAAACAAGCACGACCTTACCATTCTTTTGAAATTTCTTGATGTATGAATCCTCCAACCATTTTGCAATCTGGTCGTGATATGGGTCATAATGGCATGGAAGAACAAAAGTAAGTTTGGAAAACTTGTCAATATTATGGGGACCTGACATAACCATCTACCAAAGCCGAAATGCCCCATCCTCTTGACAATTCTCTAAGTGTTCATCAATTTCTTCATACATATGATCTAAAAAAATCATGTGATTCTTACTTCCTAGATATTTAGGTAGAAACAAAGCAAGAACAACTGTATCTTTATTATGAAGATTTTTTAGGTACGAATCTTCAAGACATTCTAAGATCATGTCATAAAAATTTGGATGCAAACTATGACTTTGATGAAATGGATATATCAATGGGGAACACATCATAAGAGGATTCATGAAATCAATTAGATAATTGGTTTGAACACTTCCTTTGATGATATTGATCGCTTCAAAATGTGAAGCATAAACATTAAAATTCGAACTAATCAAATAAAGAATATGCAATGTAGAATATTCGATCTCCATAAGGATGAGCGCATTGTCTTTTTCAAAAATAAATCGTGTAAAATCATCTTGCAACATGTCATTTTTCCATTCGAGTGATGAAAGTGAAAGAGCATCAAATCCAACTTGATAAGTGTTATGTTTGAAATTAGTTTCACCAAATTTTGGCATATCGAAAAGATTAGATTGTGATGGAAAAAAGTATGATACCGTGGGTAAAATACCATGCACACCATAATCTAAGAAGAGATCAGGATATAAAGAGTAAAATGAATTAGAAATGAGTACATGAAAAGATTCTCTTGAGCTATGATATTTAACAATGGTATTCCCAAGACATTCCTCTTCACTTTCCTTAAAACTTTCACTCTGTTTTGGTGATAAATCCTTCAACATAATACGATCATCTAAATTTGCCTCCTGTATGATAGATAAGTCAAAACTTTCATGAAAAACATCTGATCTTTCATGTTGATAAGGTACAATTTATAGATGAGGGTTTAAGGTTTCTTCTTCCAATTGCAGATCTACATATCTAATCAGTTTCATTGGAATGTTAGAATGCTTAAGATCATTTTCATCACCTAAGTCTTCTTCAATAACTGAATTTAAATATTGATTAGAGCAAGAGTTAGAAGAATATGGACATTCATCTTGACCCACCATCGAATCTTCTTCCATGATGGTTGAGGATTGAGTATACAATGATTCATAGGAAAAACCAATTTGATTGTCAGTAAGAACATTTTTAATAGATTCTGCCTCCCTTTCTTGTTCAAAATTTTCGGATGGATTCCTCTCATCCTGTGAACACAATTCTTCTTGCAATTGAGTGATAGTATTGTAACTACTTCATCATTTGCGATAGAATATGACTGGATGCAAGCATCATATAGGAGATTTAATACAAATGACATGTCATCAAGATTAAATTTACAAAGAACATGATGGATTCTTGTCGAAAAGCCTTTTGAATATGAATCACCATTGATTAGTAATGTTTGAATTTCTTCACATAATTGATTGTAATCATAGTTTTCAAAAGCATCTAAAAGTTCATCTACAAACTGAAACGAATAAAAAATGTAATATGCTGGAAAAGACTCAAACAAATGTTTAATCCGACCCCTAAAAGTAAAAGCAAACAATCTGCACAAAACCTTTAAATTAAAAATATCATGCTTGATGCGTTTACACCAAAACTTGCTAATATGGTATTTTGCAGATACATTCCCCCCACCATCAAAGGTGATTTTGGACAAGCAAGAGACTGTCTCATTGGGAATATTAGGTAATGAGAAGTGGAAAGCATGTTCCAACACAGTGATTTGGGGAGCCATGGAAAATTAAATAAATTCGAAACAAAGACTCCTACAAGGCTAGCGTGTCAGTCTAGCCTTCCTTCTAGTGCATTATAATATGATACATAAGAAGGATTTATAAATATGGAATTATGAAAAGCTGAGGGGTGAAACATTTAATCATTGAATCAACCTTGGCCCTCCTTCTAGTGCTATTTGTTGACGGGCGAAATTGACCATCTGTCAACTGGAAGAGCGAGTCCGGTCTAGGGTTGTCTAAATAACCCAAGACATTTAGTGTAACTCGTTCTGACGGGTTTAATGGCTCCGTTAGCCAATCTAATAATCCTAAAAGAAACGAATAAAAGAGAGAAATACCTAACTAATTACTAAACACACTATATATATGTACATATGTTCAAATATAACTATAGTAGTTGTATTTAAGTAGAAGATATAAAAGTCTTGTTTATTTACATGATTTACAAGATGCAAGTTTTAATCGAAACTTACGAAAATTGATGTGAAAAATGATCGCTTCTAGGAAGCAGATAAAGAAAGAACATAAAAATATTTATTGTTTTTCTTTTATAAATTTAAAGAACCTTGCAAAAAAAATTAATGAAACATGAACATGTGGATAGTCAAAGCTAAACCATACATTATAGTTTTAAAGATATGTAAATGATAGAAAAATACAAAGAAACTATCCTATCAGTGAATTAGTGAGGTGTATCCAAGCATCTGCATGAGCAGTGAACATCCAACTGCCATGTCCAAGAGAGAAATCTGCAATGAACCTTATGACTGTTCTAAATAAATTCAAAACATGTATTGGCAGCTTAGGTTTTAATGACAGAAAATGAAACACAAACATAAACCTGTGATCTCATAATTATACATGATTACAACAAGATAAATCTAGAAGCAATCTATGCATTTTATCATTCAATTTACAACTCAAAGATAAATCCCATTCTTTAAATCGAAGATATAATCACAACATTTGTATTTTGATGAAGCAAATGATAGATGGTATTTATAATATAAACCTCCTACACATCACAAATCATTTAATCTAAATATATTAGACCTGCACATGTAACATGATTAAAAAAAACATAAATAACAACATTATAAGCAAAAGGCTAAAGCCAAAATGCATATATGTCGTTCTATTAAGTTTTTGGAATCACTTGTTCATTCTGTAGTCCTGGAAGAATTTTTTTGGATAATAGACTTTAAAGATTGGAAAAATTAATACATAAATGATAATAATTAACCATGTATTGATAAAAAAGACTAAAGCTATTTAAATTAATGCATAATCAATTATTAAAAGAATATGAATAAATTATATGAAAAAAAATAAAATCATTTTACTCACAGGACAAAAGCCATTAAGCAACCTGAAATTTCATATTCTTCTTTAAAAATATTCATCCATTCTCCCAAAAATTCCAGCCATTCATTACTCCATTTGAAAAGAAATAAATCTTTTTCAAAAGATGTAATATACAAAAGAGATAGGATAAAAATCCTCCTCTCCAATTCTTCCATCTCTTTGGCTTTGAACTTTCTCATATATTTATACAATGAATGAACAATCTAGGCGTCACTATTAATTTTTGCCACCTGAAATTTACCT
Source organism: Picea engelmannii (assembly GCA_009831015.1). Taxonomy (NCBI): domain Eukaryota; kingdom Viridiplantae; phylum Streptophyta; class Pinopsida; order Pinales; family Pinaceae; genus Picea; species Picea engelmannii. The sequence goes on along the minus strand of ML790324.1, from coordinate 462,788 downwards.
CATAAAAATACATCAATATCTCTCAAATCGTGCATTATTTTGGGAAAATATCTATGCAGAAGGTAAATGGGTCCATTTGTGTTCTAGTTTTTCAACCATTTCTTCAAATTCCTCACGGTTTGGTTGCAATCAGTTTTGCAAAATCGCCTGTCTGATCTTGACGCCTTTCCAAATTTTATCTGTTGTTGCTCATAGAATTATTTGTAGCAATCCAAAATTATTTTTGGATCAATCATATTGAACATATTTGGATAATAAAATCAAGCCATGATCAGATCCGTATCAAGTATTTGATAATAGAAACCTGTGAAACAAAAAGAAACCTAAATTAATAACCTAAAAATTGTGAATAAAACAAAATCTAGAAAAATAAAAAATGAATTTAAACTAACTATAACTTATAAACAAATATTGTTTATAAT
>ML790324.1:412825-438605 GCA_009831015.1 Picea engelmannii | reverse complement strand
TAATTCAAACAAAGCTAAATTATATAGAGAGATCCCTCTCTGAAGCTGGAAGGGCTAGATCCCATCTTTAAAAGCGGTTGGTTAAGGTTACCTTTGTGTATTTCCTCTTTTTCAACCTCTAGGAAATTTACAGAGTGATAACAGAATCCATGGAAGGGATCAGTTCCCTCATCAGGGATGCCGATCGGGGGCAACCCCTTTCATGGTCAATGGAAACCCGGACAAGTCTCAGTACCTATGCCCATCAGACTGGCAGGGGGCAACCCTTTCTAGAACCTTTGGAACACAATGTCAAGAGAAATCCCTTCCCAACTCTCAACTTCCTATTACGGGAGTCGACTGATGACGTCTCAATAAGAGAAGTATCTGAATGCTATCCTAGGCCATGGTTTTTACCAGAACCTAGGCCAGTAGCCTAAATTTTCCTGGCAACCTGGTGTCAGCCAAAACCCAGGCCCCTATGCTCCTGTACATATTCAACAACCTAAGCTACCATTTTTGGCAACTTTGCATTTGCTAGACTTATCAATATTATTAAATGACCCAATTTGTCACGATCAACATTGGCCTCCTATGCTGACCAAGTTACCCTTGGACAATCCAAAGTTCGAAGAAAAACCTAATGAAGATTCAGGGGATCATGTGACTACCTTTCACCTATGGTGCTCATCCAAATAATTGAAATATGACTCTGTAAAGTTGTGTCTTTTTCAACGCACTGTCATCGGGAGTGTCTCGAAATGGTACATCGAGCTCGACCTCTCAAGATACTCTAGTTTTGGCGAATTGGAAATGGTTTTATTAAACCATTTTCAATTACCTGTGAGATACGATGCCGACACCGAATTTTTGGCCAACTTTGAGCAGACAAAGGCAGACCATATCTCTGATCACATCCGAGAATGGAGATGTTGGATGAGTTTGATAAAGGTACCAATCCCACTATCTTTCCTGCTGGAGTGGTTCATCAATTCTTTGGTCCCTTAGTTATCCAAAGACGTAGAAACATTGGGGGTATTTTTAGAATAAAAAGATGATAATGAGAGCTCAATAGATAGAGATGATTTACTCTTAGTCTAGTTTACTTTAAGAAATTTTTCCAAATGCGCCAAGGTCTATACTTGACAAGACTAGACAAAAGTCTATACCACATGTTGATGGCATTGTCGGTTCAGCACAAGTGAAGCCCACTGATCAGCTGTCAAACTAATTGTAGAAATTGTCGATACAACAAATAGTGGCCATCCAAACCTCTAGTTCATTTTCCTCCCCTACTCATACGTCGGATGTAGACACTGTGCAATCGATGAACCCGAAGGCCATCCAGCAGGCCGATGGGAAGAAGAAACAATGAAATAAGGGTAAGGGGGATAAGAAACCCACCAATAATGTTGGCGGGGGAAACATAGAGAGAAATAAGTCAAAGTATTGATGTAACCTTTGCACATAAGAGCACTCGACTCACCTATGCCCTCGGCTCATGGAGGCCCAAAATTTACTAATGTAGTAACAACCTTCTTTGTTAACAAACCCATTTCCAAATGGGAAAATTTAAATCAAGCCTCTGCGAACGTGGATGGGGGTAGTCAGGGACCCCCCTCATCATTTAGTAATCCCTTTACCTCGAATGTTTATATGTTGAAAGTTGAAGCTCACATAGCTACTAGGGCACACGATTACAGAATGCCAAGTAATGATGAAAAGTGTAAAGAAGATGATAACCCATCTATTCCTCTCTAGATCGAGAGAACAATGGGAGAAACAGTGACAGACATCCTGAAATGGGTGTTCAATAAGGCTTCACATAATCCAAACATGAGGGCCACCCAGAGCTACTCTGTTGTGGAGGATTTGTCACAAACCCCTTGCGCGATGTTTTCTTTGGAGGTCCTCCAGAGCTGACCTTCACAGAGAAAGGCTCTACTTGCTGCCTTAGGATCCACTGAGACATGTAATCTAGGAACTATCATGTTTGATAGAACATACTTGAAGCCTTGTGTCCCATATCACATCCCGTTTCAGATAGTAGTGGCTTACACCATGAAAATGTTTACCCAAAATATTTTTCATACGGTGGTTGATGAGGGAACCTCGACATGTGTGATGTCATTGGCATGTTGGAAGGCCATTGTCCAACCTATTTTTTCTCCTTCACCCACTCTTCTTATGAATTTCAATGGTCATTCTTTCATACCACATGGAATCATCCCTTCTTTCCCTGTGCAGTTAGGAGGGAAGACCGTGTGCATCCAAGTTGAAGTGGTTGATGCGCCTCTCAACTAAAACCTCCTACTAGGAAGTATTTGGACATATTCCATGCATGCAGTGGTTGCTACAGATTTTCGAGTCTTTTTGTTTCCACACGAGGGCTGAATCATGACCATTGATCAATTGTCCTCTCTAGGCCTGACCCTTCATCGGGGGAATCCACAGTCCCTATGATTGATAAACCACAACTTGGTGTCATCCACGTGGGGGTTGTATTTTTCCCACCTCTCATTGGTACTTTTGATTACCCACCTCCCTCCGGCGATGTCAAGATGATATAGATTGTCCCCGACCAGCCTAAGGCTGAAATATTTCAAGTGCCATTGTTCTGCATGGATTACTTTAATGATCTGTCGACTCTTCCTTCCCCATCAACCACAATGGAAGGGACAAGGCATCATGGCATGGCCATGCCTTTTTCTGTGACAGAAGTTTCGTACTCTATAGTCCAGCAAGCTTCCACTGACCCTGATCCAAATCTCGCACAGGAGTTAGATCCAATTTTCGAGCCTACCTAGGCTCAAGGTTCACTCGCCACTACCGATTCCTTAGAATTGGTATTACCCTCTGACAAGGTGATTATAGAGGCATTGAATAGTCCAGACAAACCCTGGGATGATCTGCATCACAGATCTTATTTTCTCCCAGAGCTAATAAGAATTGATGTAGGTGAATTTGTGTTGACTATGAGTGGAGATAGGTCTTGTCCTATTAATCCTATGGATATGCATGCAGTTTATGTTGAGGATAATATGGAAACCATTGCTAAAATGATACCTATAGACATCTCCATAACCCCTAGTGTCACGGATAATGTCTTCATTAGAGTGGACTTCTCCCCCAAGGAGATTCAATTCTATACAGATTTATTTAAAGAATTTCGTGACATTTTTGCCTGATCTTACAAGGAAATTCCAAGAATTGATCCAAGAATTGTCCAACATGAAATAAAAACTTACCCTAATGCCAAGATGGTCCAACAAAATCTTCTTCCATTTAATCCTTGGAAAGCAACAACTATCAAGGCTAAAGTAGAGAAACTACTCAAAGTTGGTTTCATCTACCCCATTAAGTTGACTCAATGGGTGTCAAATCCTGTTCCGGTCAACAAAAAGTAGGGAATGATTCATGTATGTACGAACTTCTGTGATTTGAAAAAGGACTACCCAAAGGATAATTTCCCCACCCCATTCATTGACCAGATTGTCGATGAATGCACAGGTTGTGAGGTCTTCTCTTTCATGGATGGTTTTTCAGGATACAATGTTAGGAACCAAATATCAATATAGCATAGAAAAACCTCAGAATAAGTACTCAATGCCTTGAAAAAGAGAGAAATTCAGATAATAAGCCTCTTCGAGGGGGAAACCTCCTTATGCCCACATAAATGTCCAAATACAACATGATTCCAAATGAAAATGTCTCCTTGGTATATATAGGAGACTAGGAGGTATAATTAAAACTAATGGACTAAATCCGACATAAATAAAATAACATTACTAATGTAATATGCCCCAATTAAGGGGTAATGAGCCACTATTTAGGGCTTAACATGCCCCTCCCCTTGAGACAAGTGTTGTCTGGAACGCTTGAGTAACTATGGATTATTTTGTATAAAATACTCATCTTCCCAAGTGGAATCTTCAGCTGATAGTTTCCTCCATTTAATGAGATACTCTAAAATGGATCTATTCCTCAACTGGTGAATTCTTGTCTCAGTGATGGATTCATGCTCCAATATGATTTTTTCTTCCTCATCAAGTTCTGGAAATATAGTTTGAACATGGATCTTGTCACCATAACCTTCTTTAAGAATGAAACATGGAGAACTGGGTGTACTCTTGAAGATGCAGGCAACTCCAATTTGTATGCCATAGTACCAATATTTTAAAACACCTTATAAGGGCCATAGTACTTTGGTGATAATTTATTATCCTTCTTGGCTTGCTTGAGGGACATCTATTTGTATGGTTGTAGTCTTTAAAACACCCAATCCCCTACTTCAAAACTTCTTTCACTACGATGTTGTTCTGCTTGTTTCATGTGATTATGTGCCATGGTCAGGTTGTCCTTTAATATTTGGAGAACTTATTGTTGATGCTCAATGTGATATTCCACTGCTTGAACCTTATATTTTTCTTTTAGAGAAGAAGTGATGGAAGGAGTGTGGTATCCATAGACTGCCATAAATGGTGTCATTTTTGTTGCAGTATGAAAGGAAGTTTTATACCACCATTCTACCAAGGGTAACCATTTGAACCATTATGTTTGTTTATCATAGACAAAGAAATGAAGGTAGCCTTCCATACATTTTTTCACTATCTCAGTTTTTCCATCAGATTGAGGATGATAGGATGATCTATGAGACAATTGAGTACCCAAAAAAGAAAATAATTTTGTTGAAAAATGTCCAGTGAAGATGGGATCTCTGTCACTTACAATAATCTTCGGGCTGCCATGTAACTTTTGAACTGTCTCCATGAATGCGGTGGCAACTACACTGGCTTTGAAGGGGTGAGAGAGTGCACAAAAGTGTGCATACTTGTTCAGTCTATCAACAATCACCATGATGACACTCTTTCCTTTAGACTTCGGTAACCCTGTGATGAAATCCATGTAAACCTCCTCCCAGTGCTGACTTGGGATGGCTAATGGTTGTAAAAGACCCAAGGTATTAATTGTTTCCACCTTATTTTGTTGGAAAACCAATCATTCTGCCACAAACCTTTGAACATTAGTTTTAAGGCCATCCAAAAAAAGTTCCTTCTTGACCCTATGGTAGGTTTTCAAAAATCTCGAGTGCCCTCCTACTAGAAAGGTGTGCAATTCCAATAATACATTTTGTTTGAGTTGGGAGTTATTACATAAATATAAGCGATCTTTGTACCATAGTGAATCATTTTTCCATGTAAATGTACCTGATGCACTGGAATCCTGCTACAACCTTTGAATGAGATTCCACACTTTTTTGTCATTCTTCCATTCATCCCTTGCTTCTATTATCCAATCGGGTTGGATGATCAATATAGCACAAAGAAAGGCCTCAACAACTTCATCCTTTCTTGAGAGTGCATTTGCCACAACATTTTGTTTCCCTTTTTTATAGACGATTTAAAAATCATAACCCAATATCTTGGTTACCCATTTTTGGTGTTCTTCTGAAGACAATATTTGTTCCAAGAAGTATTTAAGACTATCATGATCTGTTTTGACCTTGAAGTGCCTACCTATTAGGTAAGGATTCCATTTCTTCAATGCATGTAGTATTTCCATCATTTCCTTCTCATAAATGGGTTTGTGTAAGTCCTTTCCCTTGAGTGGTAGACTTTCAAAATCCAGTGGCCTTCCTTCTTGCATTAGGACAACACCATTTCCATTTATCGAGGCATCACATTCCACAATAAAGGTTTTTGTGAAGTCTAGAGTGGTCAAGACATGACCTTTTCACATCACCTCTTTAAGTTGTTCAAAATCTTTAGTTGCGTCTAGAGTCCATGAAAATGCATCCTTCATAGTTAGTGCCATTAAAGGTGTTTCTATTCTTCCATAGTGCCGAACAAACTTGCGGTAGTAACCTATCAAACCCAAATATCCTCTAAGATTCTTTAATGTTTTGGGAATCAGTGAGTCCATCATGGCCTTAATCTTGTTAGGGTCTACCTTGAAACCTTCATGAGATACAATATGACCCAAATACTATACCTCGTTCACTCCAAGAAAAAATTTGGATGGTTTGGTATATAGTTGTTTTTCCTTTAGTAGTTGTAGCACCTTGTCAACATATCGCACATGATCCTCCCAAGACTTGCTATAGATTAGTATATCATCCAAAAATACTAACACAATTTTTCAAACGAAGGACTTGAAAATGGAATTCATCAACCCTTGGAATGTGGAAGGTGCATTTGTAAGGCCAAAAGGCATGACCAAAAATTCATAATGGCCTTCATGAGTTCAGAATGTTGTTTTTGGGATATTTTCTTCCTTCATTCTAATCTGATGATACTCTGAATGGAGATCCAACTTTGTGAAATATATTTCCCCATGTAGTTCATCTAACAATTCATCAATGACGGGAATGGGAAACTTATCTTTAATAGTGATCTTGTTGAGCTCTCTATAATCTAGACACATATGCCATGAGCCATATTTCTTGAATACCATTACCATCGGTGCAGAGTATGAACTTTGGCTAGGTCTAATATTGCCAACCTCTAACATTTCTTCAACCATGCACTCAATTTCACTCTTCTGTGCGTAAGGGTATCTGTATGTCCTGATGTTAGGAGGAACTCTCCCAAGAATTAGGTGAATATCATGATCATGATTTCAAGTGGGTGGAAGACCTTTGGGAATATCTTCAAATACTTTGGAATTCTTATCAGTGATCCCTTGGAGATCTTGAGGAATAGATGGCATAGATGTTTGAACATCTAGTGAGCATAGTTGTGCAATAACAACTTGATTCCCATTTTTTAATAATTTTGTCATGCCATTAGAGCTTATCACCTTACCGGGTTTCCCTGTGATACCTCTTAACTCAATTTCTTTTCCTTCCAATAAAAATTTCATGAAAACTTCTTGAAAATTAAAAGCCACTGCTCCTAATTATTGTAACCATTGGATTCATAGTATAACATCATCACCACCCATGGGTATAGAAATCATTGGATTATTCATTACATATTCCCCCATAGTAAGATTGATCTTATTGCATTTTCCTGAGAAATTGATAGTTCCTCCATCTGCAATCGTTACTTGAAACTCTGGCGCTGGATATATAAAGCAATTTAGATCATTACCTAATTTATAATGAATGAAATTATGAGTACTGCGAGAATCAATTAGGACTATTACCTTTTTCTTTTTGATATATCCTTCGATCTTGAGGGTTTGAGGAGTGCTAGTTCCAGTCAATACATTACACAATATCATGGGAGTCAACTCTTCAGACAAAATTGGTTCTACATTTTCATCATTAGATGGTTCTTGTTCTTCTTCTTCTTCTTCTTCTTCACAATCTATGTAGAATAATTTCTTCTCACCACACTTATGTCCCTTACTGTACTTGTTGTCACAATTAAATCATAAACCTTTTTCTTTTCTTTCCTCCAATTGTTGAGGTGTCAACCTTGTAGGTTGAGGTGTTTTAGAAGAAGGAGCATTATTCTCTCTATAGATGTTAGGATTGGTCCTTCTAGTAGCCATAGCTATATTTTTACTTTCAACATTTCTTGCCACCCTAAATGCATTCTCCAATGATTTGGGTTCCGAAAGGAAAACCTCATGTTGAATGTTATCCCTTAAAGTTCCTATGAATACATCAATCAAGATCTCATCTGGAATATCTATTACCTTTATATTCAATCTTTGGAAGTTCTCAATGTGCTCTATAACTTAACCCTTTTTCTTGAGATTTATCAATTGGCTAAATAAGGTATTGCTCCTTGTATCCTGATAGTGTGCTATCATTTCTTCTATGAAAATTGTCCAAGTGATGAGTGATTTGCGAGAACAAAGCCATCAATACCATACACATTGATTGGGTTCTTAATATAAAGAAGAAATTTGTACCTTTTGTGTATGCGGCACATTATGTAGATCAAATAATTGCTCCATCTGAAGTATCCATGTGATTGGGTCCTTGCCATCAAACTTCCTCGTATCGATCTTAGGAATGTGGTTAGTATTCAACCCAAAGCTGGAGTTTCTCCATTCTTGATTCACCTTCCTTGTGTCCTCATCATGAATTTCATGGGATACATTTTCACTTTCAGGTGTCCTCTCTATTAAGAAAATTTTCAATTGTTCCATGATCTCCCCTTTTAAACCATCCATCTTAGTATTTATTGCCTCAAACTTAGCTTCCATTGAATCCATCATCTCCTGTAGTTAATCTTTTGTTACTGTCTTATTTTTAAATCATTTATGTACCTACGCATTTCTTCACCTTCATCAAGAGTCCAACTAGGATTGTCTGGAGGTTTATTTAGTGTAGAAGTTCTCTTTTTTGGTGGCATGTTGGCCAAGTATCACTTTAAACCTTGATTTTGAGGTGGTTCTGCTAGACAATATTCCTTTTATTGTATCTCCAATTTTTTTTCCCTTCTGAGTATGAAATTTTATTTTTTGGTAGGTCTCTAATATTTCTTCTCTACAATTCCACAGGTTTGATAAAAAATGGATGTGCCAAGTGTAATTTACGGTAACTTCCCCACAAATTGCTGATTTTTGGCATTTCCAGGAGATCTCACTTGTATAGCGTGCCCCGCACAAAATGATTTATATAAAATTATGAAACTCGTACCAGAACTACTATGGGTTGTACACTATCCAATGCAACTAGTATCATTCAATTTGGATACTCTAGAAAGACGTTATGATTTTTTTACTCGGAACACCTGCTTGAGATTAGTCAATAGGACTAGTCATATACCCTACATTCCATAGGGTGTATCTACAAATTTAAGATGACCCAGAAGCTGAAATTGTTACCACATATACCTTACTAATTTCTTTGAATAGCCTCTAGATTTCATGGTCTAAAATGTTACAAATGTTTTTTATAGCAAACATTCCGCAATGACTCAATTCAGGTTGATTCCAGAACCCTATATTAGAAAGGTTGTGTCTCTGAAAGTATAAGGCCTCAGGAGTTGAAATGTTAACCCAACATACCTTGATCCATATACTAAATATCCTCCAAGACGTTCCTTCTGAATCATTGTAGAAAAACAATTATAGCAAAAATTCCAAGGTGTCTCAGATGTAGCAATGAAACCCCAAGACCTTGAGCTCCGATACCATATGTTAGGAACCAAATATCAATATAGCATAGAAACACCTCAGACTAAGTACTCAACACCTTGAGAAATAAATAAATTCATATAATAAGCCTCTTCGATTCCAAATGAAAATGTCTCCTTGATATATATAGGAGACTAGGAGGTATAATTACAACTAATGGACTAAATCTGACATAAATAAAATAAAATTACTAATGTAATATGCCCCAATTAAGGGGTAATGAGCCACTATTTAGGGATTAAGATACAATCAAATACAGATTAAGCCTGAGGACTAGCATAAAACAACTTTTATATGTCCATGGGGTACATTATCTTATCGAAAGATGCCTTTTGACCTAAAAATGGTTGGATCCACCTTTCAACGAGCCATGTATTTTTATTTCCATGGTCTCAAACACATAGTCAAAGCTTATCTTGATGATTTAGCATCACGATCTCAGAAGAGAGCTATAATCCCACACACCTCCGACTTATCTTTGAGCGATATCGCTACTATTAGATTCACTTGAATCCAAACAAATGCAGTTTTTGCATGATGTTGGGTCGTATTTTAGGTTTTATAGTTTCTACAACAGGGATCATGGTCGATCCTCTAAAGGTTGAGGTGATAGTTCAATTGCCTCCCCCGTGCATGGTCCCTCAGCTTTAGAGTTTACAGGGAAAAGCCAATTTTCTTTGATGTTTTATCGCAAACTATGTTGAGATCACCAAAGGGTTTATGTGTTTACTGAATAAGGGAGTCCCTTTTCATTGGAACAAAGCCGATCAATGCTCTTTCAAAGAATTGAAACACGCCCCCACGTATGCCCCTCTACTTTGTCCACACAACTATAATAAAGGCTTCTTATTGTATTTGGCCGCAGCAGAGTCAACCATCGGTATGTTCTTGGTTAAAGAGGACTATCTACATGAAAAACATGTGATTTATTACATGAGCCAAGGCCTGGTTGGACCAGAATGCAACTACTCCCATGTTGAAAAACTTGTGTTGGCAGCAATACATGATGTCCAACGGTTCCGTCACTATATCCTATTTTGCAAGACCACCGTCATTGCCATTGTGAATCCATTCCAATATGTGTTGACACGATGTGTAAATAGAGGAAATATCAGTAGATGTATCGTTATCCTCCAGGAATTTGACTTAGATTTTGTTTCCGCAAAATCTAAAAAGTCGATGGTCTTTGTTGAACTTATCTCAGAATTTCTGGTCAAGTCAGATGATGTTACGCCTGGAGAATCAATGATTAAGGGAGATCTTTTTATGATTTCATCTTTGGACCCCTGGTATGGATATGTACTAGTCTATCTCCAGTCTTTGAAGTACCCCACCTTTTATTCTCATGATGAGTTATATGCCATCAAGAAAAAAACTATCTCATACTCGAGGACACTTTGTATTGTTAAGGTGTAGATTTCATCCTTCGTTGGTGCCTCACTCATGAAGAAGTGGAAACCGTACTTAATGACTGCCATACTGGAGCATGTGGTGGTCATTTTTCTGGGTTGGAAACAACCCAAAAGATTCTACGAGTTGGTTACTATTAGCCAATGTTAATCAAATATTGCGTTGAATCGGTCAAGAAGTGCCACCTGTGTCAAATAATCTCTCGAAAGATGAGCGCACACCCCACTCCTATGTTTCCCGTAATTACAGTTGGCCCCTTCACTAAGTGGGGAATTGATTATACCACATGCCAACCCCCTTCATCTAGGGGCACCGTTATATCATTGTAGTGGTAGACTACTTTACAATGTGGGTTGAAGCTATGCCAAAGTTCAAAGATGATGGCGAGACAATAATTCTCTTCTTGTTTAATCAGATAATAACAAGGTTCAACATCCAAGAGGAGATTGTGACTGGCCATGGAAGTCACTTTCAGAACAAAATTATGTCTGAGTTAACATCAAATCTAGGGTTGAGGCAAGAACACTCATCACCTTATTACCCACAAGTGAATGGTCAGGTAGAAGTCATGAATAAGTCTCTCAAGACCATTCTACAACAAGCAATCAATTTGGCCAAGTCAAATTGGAATTTGATGTTGTACTCAACATTATGGGCCTACTGAACATCTATAAAGACTACCACCAGTTTCCCACCTTTTCAACTCGTTTACGGGTTGTAAGCAGTCTTTCCTATAGAATACTAGATCCCATCTCTTAAGTTGTCAGTACAGTTATTTCTAGACACTTCACTGCTTGAGGAACTCTTATTATATCTCAAGTAGCTTGATGAGAAACAACACGATGCAGCCTTGGCTAATGAGGCTCACAAGCAAAGAGTCAAGTGTGAGTATGATCGGTTCATTTGGCCTTGGATTTTCTCTGAAGATGACCTTGTCCTGGTCTATGACCAAGATAAGGATCCCCAAGGGGCAAGCAAGTTCAAACCCATGTGGTTCGGACCATTCATCGTGAAGGAGGTATTAAAGAAGGGTTCTCATTGTCTGGCTGATTTTGAAGGGAACTCTTTAGCAGAGCCTAGAAATGGGCTCTATCGCAAGAAGTATTACTCATAGTTGGGTCACCTTGGGTGACTTCTTGTATATATGTATACTTATTATAAAGTTTTGTTTTGTCCTTTTTGTTTTATGGACGTGGCATTTTGATGTCATATTTTTCACTGTGGCAGATATCAAGTGAATCAGAGGTGTTTTTTGGGTTTGTGGAAGACACTAGCCGACACACTCAGAGGATTTCTTCCGCAACTTGGGTGATCCTCACACCTCAAGGCTAGTTGCTATCTTCTGGAGGTATCTGTTTAGGTGACGCCACAAACAATGTCGCTGAATACAATGCAGTAAGAGAGTTACTTCATGACACCTTGTCGCATGGTATCTCTTACCTATAGGTCTACTTAGATGCACAATTGGTTGTGTCTGAGTTAAACAGAGTTTACCGTGTTTATGATCCTACTCTACATCGACGATTCCTTAGGGTACGTCTCTTAGAAATTTGTTTTGATTACATTACGTATATCCATGTTCCTAGGAGATTGAATCAAATTACAAATACTCTAGCTAAACAAGTATTAGATTGGCATATTTCACACATGTAAGAAAAAAAACACACATACACATGTAAATAGATTTGTAAATAAATGTAATCCATAAGATAGAAAATATGTAAANATATATATATATATATATATATATCAAAAGTATCGAAGTACATAAGTGGGCACAAGTGCCTCAAAAATACATATCTAGTACACATCACAGGGCTTATGCCCTCAAAAATATACATAAATTTCTCCCATCACGTAAGTGGTCCATCCTAAGCTAAGGGTGGGGCATGTTGGCCATGCCATAGTGAACCACAGTGTTTTCCAAATGTCGGAAGAGTTGGACCCAGGTCTGTGGCACCACAACTACGTGAGGTTGCATCGATGGTGGGAGATCCTCAATCTTTGCCATAGGGACTGTGTGAGTGAGTGCGGTGAGGTTCCCCTCTACCTATCTCAAAACTCTCTCAGCCTCTCCAGATGGAGGTCCCCCTACTGTTTTTGTTGGTCTAGCGGTTATGACTGGTACTGCCTCTATTTGAGGACGCCACCTGATCCTTGAGAAGTCTGCTAGATGCACTAGCCCCACATATGTACATAAAACAAATACATAGTTGTTAGATACTCTGATTCCCATAAAAAATGATATATATATAAAGAAATAAAAAAATAAATAACATTAAATAATGAACATACCTATCTCTCCTTGATTTGTTTTGGGAGGTATGGGCATGTCCAGGTCTCTGGAAAAGTTGATCCTAACTATAACACACCCACTACGGGGCTAGAAAAGTTTTGGTTTTCTTTCCTTATACTCGAGGGACAACACTCCCCAAGATTCTAAGGAGCCTAGTGCAGATCCTCCTTTCCCTTCAAAGTCCCTCATATGACCGTGAATATGCCCACAGTCCTCACTAAGAAGGCAATTTTGCTAACGTGATACGAGAGTCGTGAGGCAAGCGATCCCTTTCTCTCTTGACTTTCAAAGGGCCAAAACTAGAAATGGACCTAACCGCTTATCGAGACTAACAAAAACCCAAAATAAGTTTGGTACTTTACCCTTCGGAGTTTCCACCATCAGGATTTCAGGATGTGTGATGACAGGAGGTCTCGCACCTGGGTTTCCTGGGAGACGAAACTCCAAAACCCCACACTCTAAACATGCTCTACTATTTTGGGGTTTCGTCCATCGAGATTTTGGGATGTGCGACAGAAGGAGGTCTTGCACCTGGGTTTCCTGGGAGCCAAAAATCCAAAACACCAAACTCTAAACATGCTCCACTATTTTAGGGTTTCCTCCATCGGGATTTTGGGATGTATGACGACAGGAGGTCTCGCACCTGGGTTTCCTAGGAGCCGAAAATCTGAAACACCACACTCTAAACATGCTCTATTATTTCAGGGTTTCCTCCATTGGGATTTTGGGATGTGCAATGACAGGAGGTCTTGCACCTGGGTTTCCTGGGAGCCGAAAGTCTGAAACACCACACTCTAAACATTCTCTACTATTTTGGGGAGTCCTCCATCAAGATTTCAGGATGTGTGACGATAGGAGGTCTTGCACCTGGGTTTCTCGGGAGCCAAAACTCCGAAACACCAAACTCTAAACATGCTCCACTATTTCGGGAATTTGCATGTCAGGATTTCGGGACTTACGAGTACAAGGGAACTCACCCTTGGATATTCCAAATGTTGAAACACTGAAATATTGGGATTTAGTTACACACTGTCATTTCAGGATTTCAGGACTTACGAGTACAAGGGAACTCACCCTTGGATATTTTGAATGCCAAAACACCGAAATATTAGGATTTAGTTACACAGTGTCATTTTAGGATTTTGTATGTCGGGATTTCAGGACTTACGAGTACAAGGGAACTCGCCCTTGGTTATTCTGAATGCCGAAACAATGAAATATTGGGATTTAGTTACACACTGTCATTTCACGATTTCGTATGTCGGGATTTCGGGACTTACGAGTACAAGGGAACTCATCCTTGGGTATTCCGGGTATCGAAATGTCGAAACATCATGACCTATTCACATGGTATCATTTCGGGCTTTTGCAAGTCGGGATTTTGGGACTTGTGAGTACAAGGGAACTCACACTTAGGTACCCCGGGTGCCAAAATTCTGAAATGTCAAAGTCTAAAAGGACCATTCTCTCTTGTCCAGGGTTTTAACACTTACACCATAAAATCCTCCAGCATAATCCTTGGATAAAATTTCAAAAAGGGTGTCCCTATGGGGAGATCTATCCAGGGTATTACTTGAGACAAATAAGCGAATAAATTTCCTGAGAACAGACTTGAAAATTGAATCCGTTTAAAATATACATGCATATATATAAGCCATAGGTGGTCCTTCCAATATAGCATACAACCACCATTTCTGATCAAAACACCATACACATAGTATTATACTGAAACCATTCATAATTGCACAAACCATGAGCATACATGTAAAAATATTAATTTCAAGATACGAGATATAACACTTATCAGAAAAACACCAGATTTGATGCAACTACTGAGAGGGGTGCTCGTTTCCACCCAACCATAGGCTCAATGATTCCGAATGGATTTACCACTAGTCACCCCCGAGCTTAGACCACGATGTTGTGAGACTGAGTCTTTGTTTGTCGGAAGTCGAGAACAAAGGTTACTCTCCTTCTTCTCTGTTTATGAATCACTCTGTATATTTTTCCAGAGTCCTTCTGATTTCTCCCCTCTTGCGATCTCTTTTTGCGACTGCCCCCTTCCACACCTCTTTCCTTCCTTTTCTTTTCTGGTGAGGTTGCGTGTAGCATGAACTTCCTCACGGTGGCCAGGTCTAAGGCTTCCAAAGATGGGTGGTTCACCCCCATCCCTCATTAAATCATGAGGGGCCTCTTCACCTACCAACCTGGAGAGTAATTCATTTCAGGGCCAAAGAGCCGCTCTTCATCTTCAGGCTAGTGAAGATCGAATACGGTATTGGTTTCAGTGGAAGTTAATGCCACCATTCCAGGTGCCTTCCACCACCTTTCATTATCCATCGTGGTCTCTTTTTAACACATTCCCCTCCCAACAGTCCTACAACATATATTCATAACATTATTTACATTTGTCGACCTTTTATATTAAGGTCCATTCAAAATCACACATTCACATCTTTGAGTCTTCCATAGTTCTTGGCCAGTATAGTTATTTTTACAGACTAGGGGAAATAGGGTGTTACAATTCCCTCCCCCTTAAAGGAACATCATCCTCGATGTTCTATATATCAATATGTCATGTATATACAGAGGTAAACAAAATCGGATATTCCTATTTCATGGCATCCTCCATTTCCCATGTAGTCTCATCTAGGAAAAAATGTCTCCACCGCACCTTGACCTGTGCAATGGTTCGGTTCCGAAGTGGGGTTTCTTTTCTATCCAATATGCATTGAGGTTTTGGTAGGAATTCACCCTCTGGTTCCACCTAGATCACATACCAGTCAATTATATGATTAGAATCATGTACATATTTCTTCAATAATGAAACATGGAAAACATTATGTGATTTTACTGTGGGAGGAAGTTCTAGCCTATAGGCTATAGGTCCCACTCTATCTAGAACCTCAAAGGGTCCACAATACCAAGGTGTTAACTTGGCACAAGCTCCCATTTTCAGGGAACTCTTCCTGGGCCTAACTCTGAGATATACATGGTCTCCCGTCTTGAACTCTCTTGGAGTTCTCTTTTGGTCGAGGTAACTTTTCTGTTGGTTTTGAGCGACCTTCAGGTTTTTTTTTATTTGAGTCACTTGTTGTTCCATTTCTTTCAACATGTCGGGTCCAAAATAAATTCTGTTT
The DNA here is from genome assembly GCA_009831015.1 of Picea engelmannii. Classification (NCBI taxonomy): domain Eukaryota; kingdom Viridiplantae; phylum Streptophyta; class Pinopsida; order Pinales; family Pinaceae; genus Picea; species Picea engelmannii. Next base: position 422,684 of record ML790324.1, on the reverse strand, counting down.
ATGGGATTACTCCAACTGATAGGAGTGTTGCACGGCCTACCATAGAGGACTTCGAAGGGACTCATCTTTAAGGATTCTTGGTAGCCGTTGTTGTAGGCGAATTCCACCAGTGGCAGGTAGACTTCCCACTTCTTGGGTTGATGCATTACATGCATTCTTAGAATGTATTCTAGTATTTGGTTCACTCTTTTCATCTGTCCATCAGTTTGAGGGTGATAGGTGGTTCTAAACAACACCTTGGTATCTAAACCCGCCATCAGTGATTTCCAAAAGTTGGAAGTTAATTTCGTGTCTTTGTCAGAGACGATCTCTTTCAGCATACCATGCAGTCTGAATATATCTTTCATGAATACCTGAGTGATGTCTATTGCCTTGCAAGTTGAATTGATGAGGATGAAATGAGTAGACTTGCTCAATTTATCCACCACTACCATAATGACGTCATTCTGTTTGGTCGAGGTTGGTAACCCAGTGATGAAATCCATGGAGATGGTTTCCCATTTGCATTCTGGGATTGGTAAAGGTTGCAATAATCCTGCTGGGTGTCAGTGTTCTACTTTAACCTGTTGGCACTTTATGCATTTGGCTAAGTACTCGGCTATGTATTTCTTCAACCCAGGCTAGTAGAATTGTTTCCTAGTGGCCATGATCATCTTCTAGTATCCTGGGTGACCAGTATAGGGTATTTTATGTAGTTCATCTAGTATGAACCTCTTCAAGTAATCACAATCTAGGATATACAATATGCTTCAGTAAGTGAGCAGAACTCCTTCCATCATCTGGTAGCCTTCGTACTTTACCCCAGTGGCCTCTTGCTGTAGGTACGAGGTCACAGTCTGGATGAAGTGATCTATTTCTTGGGCATTTCTGACTCTTTCCTTGACATCCGTCTTATAGGTGCTCACCATTGCCAGGTGAATGGTTTTCATACTTCTTCTAAGGGCATCGACCACCCTATTTTCTTTTCCTTTGATGTGTTTGATTTCAAAATCAAGCTCGCTAAGGAGGGCCATCCACCTAGCTTGTCTGGCATTGAGCTTTGGTTGGTCAAACAAATATTGCAATCCACAGTGATCTGTCATAACTACAAATTTCCTTACTAGGAGGTAATGCCTCCACATTTTTAAGGCGTGCACTATAGCAGCCAGCTCCAGATCATGGGTCACATAGTTGACTTCATGCTCGTTCAATTTTTGGGACTCATAGTAGACCACACTTCCTCCCTGCATAAGGACTCCTCCAAGCCCTTCCTTATAGGCATCTATGCACATGAGGAAGTTATCTTTGGGATCAATGATCTTCATCACGGGTGCGTGGGTCAGTAGATGTTTCAGGGTTTGAAATCTTTCTTCACATTTTTGTGTCCATGTAAATTTTGTCCCCTTTTTATGGAGGGCAGTGATTGGACAACCAATCTTGAAGAATCCTTCTATAAATATCCTATAGTATTCTTCTAATCCCATAAAGGATCTAATATCCGAAACGTCCTTTGGGGTAGGCCATTCCATGATAGACCTGATCTTATCAGGGTCTACTGCTACCCCTTCTTTGGATAGGACATGACCCAAGTAATGTATTTTCTTCTGGAAGAAGTCACACTTGCTAAATTTGGCATAGAGTTGATGTTATATTAGCACTTGAAGCACAAGCCTAAGGTGTTCCTCATGTTCCTCTCTATTCTTGGAGTAAATTAGTATGTCGTCAATAAAAACCAGCACAAATTTGTTTAGGAATTTCCTGAGCACATTGTTCATTAAGCACATAAAAGTGGTAGGGGCATTGGTCAATCTAAATGGGATTACCACAAACTCGTAGTGACCATATCTCGTCCTGAAGACAGTTTTGTGGATGTCTTCACCCTTGATTCAGACTTGATGGTATCCATATCTCAAGTCAATCTTCGATAAGATACAGGCACCTCCCAATTGATCGAACAAGTCATCGATCCTAGGTAAGGGGTACTTGTTCTTTATGGTTACCTTATTGAGTTGTCTATAATCTATACATAGTCGGAGGGTACTGTCTTTCTTTTTCACAAACAGGACCGGTTCTCCCCATGGAGACATGTTGGGCTGGATATAGCCTCAGTCCATCATTTCTTTTAGTTGTAATTTAAGTTCAACTAGCTCAGGTGTGCTCATCCTATAGGGTGTCCTAGACACTGGCACCACTCCTGGTGCAAGTTTTATTGAGAAGTCAATGTCCCTTCTTGGAGGTAGACCCGATACTTCTTTTGAAAATACATCTCTGTATTCTCTCAGCGTGGGGTGGTCTTTGAGGCTTAGTTTGTCACCTTCAATTTTTTTCAACACCTGTATTGCATATAGTGGACATCCTTTTCTGCAATACTTTCTCATTTGAAGAGCTGATATTTGTCTCACGGAGACAAGTTTTTGGATCCCTTGAAGGGTTATCCTCCTTCCTTCTTCACTTATGCATTCTAAGGTTTTATGGTAGTAATCCAATCTAGCTTTATGGGTGGCTATCCAGTCCATACTAATCAACAGATCATACGATCCCAGGGGTAATATGTTAAGGGTTCCTTGGGTGGGGAATTCACCCAACATTAAGTGGCAGGCTAGTATGACCTATGCTACCCTTCTTTTGGTGCTAGTGGCTAACTGTACCAACCATGGATTGGTATTTATGTGGCTGTAGTTTACACTTATCAAAAGTATTAGGGGATATATAACTCAATTTTGAACCAGGGTCAATTAGAATAGACACTAGATGGATGGAAATCATACCTTCTATTTCACCATTGAAGCTTGGTGGTCGGCTTGGTTATTATCCAAGGCTGCAGAAATTTGCAACACACTCTCGGCCACATCATTGATGGTGGTAGCTTCCTGGATGCTATAAATTCTCTGACTATTCGGTTGTCAGTGTGGACAGTCTCTCAGTAGATGTTCTTCTCCACAACCCCAACATTTCAAAGGTTCTCTCTTTGGGTTATCAGCCTTTACTGGTACAGATCCAGAAGTTTTATTTCCACCCAAGGAAGGAAAGTTCTACTGGTGTACACTCTGGGCTAGGAAACTCATCCTTGATTTCTTCTTATAGTTCTTAAATCTTGGGGATTTAATCCCCCTTCTTTGAAATCCTGAACTGTGCTTCAATTTCCAGCCTTCGTGAGGTTCTATCCAATGTCCAAACTGTTCATGATAATATCTTGCCTTTTGGATAGTGCCTTCTAGGGTCTTTGGCTCATCAAATTCAATTTTGTTCCGATAGTCCTTAGGTAGTCCGCTAATGAAACATTAGACCTTTGCCTTTTCTGATTTTATATAAGGTACATACCTTAGTAACTCGAGGAATCTACTGACATATTCCTCTATAGTGAGTTTCCCCAGTTTGAGTTCATAGAATTCTTTAGTCTTTTCGTTGAAATATTTTTTCGACAGATACTTCTTTCGGAAGTATTTCTCAAACCGTTCCCAAGATAGGTCCTCTTCACAAACCCCTTTCACATTCTTAAGGTCTTCCCACCAAATGGAAGCTTTTCCATTCAAGTTGAAGGTGGCCACTCGGGCCTTCAAATTTTCTGAGAAGCCATAGACTCTGAAATACTTCTTTAGTCCAAGCAGCCAGGCCTCTGCTTCCTCTCCCTTCTTTATTTCACCGTCGAAGGAGGGTGTTTTGGCCTTCCTGAATTCTTCGAATTTATGACCCTTGGAAAGCTTTCATTTCTTATGTCTTCTTCGGGAATAAGAACTAGTTCTGCTGCTAGAAGATCCCTCTGAACCACCAGCTTCCTTCCCAGAGTAATCATCCACCGCTTGTCCTTTACCTCTGGGATGGACCTTTTTTGAGGTGCTCCTCTCAGTTTGGCCACTGATATGACAATGTTTCTTTATTTTTGGTTCATGCTGCATTTGTCTTTGTATGTCGGATAAGCTCTGCAGTAAAACTGCGTTAATTTCTGTTTGCTTCTCTTGTTATTTCATCATTCTTTCATTGTCAGCCTTGCGGCTTTGTAATTCGACAATGAGGCTCCTCATAATCTCAGCTAGATCTGGAGGGGTTCCTACCACCCTCCTTTCATCAGACTCTTTGTCTCTATTGTGGGAGCCCTCCCCCACTGCATGGTGAGTCACCATTCTCTACGTCTACAATTTCCCGTGGTTGATCTTCCGCTTTGTGTGCAAAAGAAAAACGCTGGTTGTTAGTAAAATTTTATATTGGTTTATAACCAGTACCTAATTCATATTTTTCACATCCACACACACACAATCAAAGTTTTCATTCTTAACTTTAACTTTTGATTAAGAAGGTTAAGATAGGGGGGTTACTCCTTTTAGGAGTGTTTCGAATGGAGCTCCTGTGAAACTCATTCATGAGCCCAAGCAGGCCAAGTGTTGTAACCATGCTCTGATACCAATTTGTAACACACCCACCACGAGGCTAGAAAATTTTCAGTTTTCTTTCCTTATACTCGAGGGAAAACACTCCCTGAGATTCTAAGGAGCCTAGCGCAGACCCTCCTTTCCCTTTAAAGTCCCTCATGTGATCGTGACTATGCCCACAGTCCTCACCAAGAAGGCACTTCTACTAATGTGATATGGGGAGTTGTGAGGCAAGTGATCCCTTTCTCTCTTGACTTTCGAAGGGTTGAAACCCGAAATGTACCTAACTGCTTATTGAGGCTAACAAAAACCCGTAATAAGTTTGGTAGTTTACCCTTCGGGGTTTCCTCCATCAGGATTTCGGGATGTACGACGACAGGAGGTCTCTCACCTGGGTTTCCTGGGAGCCGAAACTCTAAAACCCCACACTCTAAACATGCTCTACTATTTCAGGGTTTCCTCCATCGGGATTTTGGGATGTGTGACGGCAGGAGGTCTTGCACCTGGGTTTCCTGGGAGTTGAAGCTCCGAAACACCAAACTCTAAACATGCTCCACTATTTCGGGGTTTCCTCCATCAGGATTTTGGGATGTGTGACGGTAGGAGGTCTCGCACCTAGGTTTCTCGAGAGCCGAAACTCTGAAACACCACACTCTAATCATGCTCTACTATTTCAAGGCTTCCTCCATTAGGATTTTGGGATGTGTGACGAAAGGAGGTCTCACACCTGGGTTTCCCGGGAGCCGAAACTCCGAAACACCACACTCTAAACATGCTCTACTATTTCAGGGTTTCCTCCATCGAGATTTCGGGATGTGCGATGACAGGAGGTCTCGCACCTGGGTTTCCCAGGAGCCGAAACTCTAAAACACCAAACTCTAAACATGCTCCAGTATTTCAGGAATTCGCATGTTGGGATTTTGGGACTTACGAGTACAAGGAAACTTGCCATTGGATATTGTGAATGCCGAAACACCGAAATATTTGGATTTAGTTACACGCTATCATTTCAGGATTTCGCATGTCGGGATTTTGGGACTTACGAGTACAAGGGAACTCGCCCTTGGATATTTCAAATGCTGAAACACCAAAATATCAAGATTTAGTTACACACTGTCATTTCAGGATTTCGTATGTTAGGATTTCAGGACTTACAAGTACAAGTGAACTCGCCCTTGGGTATGCCGAATGCTGAAACACCGAAATATCAGGATTTAGTTGCACGATATCGTTTTGGGATTTCGTGTATCAGGATTTCGGGACTTATGCGTACAAGGGAACTTGCCCTTGGGTATTATGAGTACTGAAATGCTTAAACATCATAACCTCTCCGCACGCTATCATTTCGGGCTTTCGCAAGTCAAGATTTTGGGACTTGCTAGTACAAGGGAACTCACACTTAGGTACCCCGGGTGCCAAAATACCGAAATGTCGAAGTCTAAAAGGACCATTCTCTCTCGTGCAGGGTTTTAAGACTTACACCATAAAATACTTTGGCAGAATCCTTGGATAAACTTTCAAAAAGGGTGTCCCTGTGGAGAGATCTCACCAGGGTATTACTTGAGACAAATAAGGAAATAAATTTCCTGAGAATAGACTGGAAAATAGAATCCGTTTAAAATATACATGCATATATATAAGCCATAGGTGGTCCTTCCAATATAGCATACAACCACCATTTCTGATCAAAACACCATATAGACAGTCTTATACTAAAACCATTCATAATTGCACAAACCATGAGCATACATGTCAAAATATTAATTTCAAGATACGAGATATAACACTTATCAGAAAAACACCAGGTTTGATGCAACTGCTGAGAGGGGTGCTCATTTCCACCCAACCGTAGGCTCAGTGATTCTGAATGGATTTACCACTATCCACCACCGAGCTTAGACTACGATGTTGTGATACTAAGTCTCTGTTCGTCGAAAGTCGAGAACGAAGGTTACTCTCCTTCTTCTTTGTTTATCAATCACTCTATATATTTTTCCAGAGTCCTTCCAATTTCTTCCCTCTTGCGATCTTTTTTTGCGACTTCCCCCTTCCACACCTCTTTCCTACCCTTTCTTGTCTAGCAAGGTTTCATGTGGCATGAACTTCCCCGTGGTGGTCAGGTCTGAGGCTTCCACAGATGGGCAGTTCACCCTCATCCCTCATTAACTCATGAGGAGCCTCTTCACCTACCAACCTGGCATGTAATTCATTTCGGGGCTAGCGAGCCACTCTTGATCTTCGAGCCAATGAAGACCAAATATAGTATTGGTTTTGGTGGAAGTTAACGCCACCATTCCGGGTGATTTCCACCACCTTTCATCAGCCATCGTGGTCTCTTTTAAGCACATGCTCCTCCCAGTATTCCTGCAACATATATTCATAATATTATTTACATTTGTTGACCTTTTATACTAAGGTCCATTCAAAATCACACATTCACATCTTTGAGTCTTCCATAGTTCTTGGCTAGTATAGTTATTTTTACAGACTGGGGGAAATAGGGTGTTACACCAGCGTAGGGGTAGTCCTCTATTGCCAGAATCTGTCATGGCCACCAGTCAAAAAATACATCGTTGAAGGCCTCTATGGTCCTTCCTCCCCCTTGTCATGGCAACAACGCTTCCCATCTACACACTGCTGGGAGGGAGGCCATGTGCCCTTACACTGTCTCTCGTGGACTGAGAGCGGGGACTCTTTCTCAAAGAATGAGCAAACAATGGTCCCAAATCCAAAGTTTTTGTTGTCCCGCCCACGAAACTCGGTGAGTTGTCTCTTCATGCAGTCTAGCATGGTCATGCTCCAATCAAATATTTGTGCATTCAAGCATTGCACTGCACAATGCATGTGCGCCCAGGAGGCCTTCTGTAAAGTTGTGGATCTAGTGATACGCCCAATGAGTAAACTATAACTTTGAGTGATATGTTGGTAATCCTGTTAATTGGCACCTGAGAACCTACTTTCTCAGTGCCGACTTCACAATTGAGTCCAATCAGCTCTACAATGTTGTGAGGCCTGGGGGGGAAAGCAAGTTGACTGGTTCACCCCTCCTCGAGAGGCTAGTCAAAAAGTAAATGTATTTAGTCATTGGAGTCCACGACTTCCCCTTGAGCATAAACGCCTCAATGTCAGGATGCCAATAGTCTACCAAGGCATTCAGTAGCCTGGGTTGTGCCCTCATGAATGGACACCAAAAAATCTTCCACAAACCGCATTGTCTCAATGCGACCATAGCTGCAGGGTCCTCATCGACCAATATATCAATGTCTCCTCTCTCCAATGGACATACATTCTACAAAATGACAAGTTCAAAGGAGAGTTAATGATTTCAGTTTTATTGTTTTCCATATATTTGAGGGTGTACGTGAGCTGTATTGGACACAGTCGCATATGAACGTGGGATGTTTGTTTTATGCCCATGGTCATATGTGGGTTGTCCTAGGACAACCCGCGTACACATAGGGCCGACCTTTTTTAAAGGTGCACGCCCCCCAAAAAACTAAAACTAATGTAAAAGTAAAGTATGGAAATGCAAGAGGAGCTAGTTTGTTCTTACTTGGTCCAAGCGGAAGTTCGTTTCATCCACTGAAGCTCCCATAATCAACTTCTTTAACAAAGGGGTGTTTTTTTCTTTTTGGTCAATTCTCAATTTGCAATGGTGATAATGAGCTTCCGGCTTCTATTTATAGATTTTTTTGGCCCTTTTTGTCTTTTTTTGACCCTTGTTGTCATTTTTTCTAGTTTCAAAATCATTTAACATGTTTCTTGAGTTTCTCATTAGATGTTATGATACACTTTAGTTTTGGTTTGGGAAAACATTTTGAGAGATGGGGCACTTTTAAGGTCTTTTGGTAAAAAGTCATTTTTTCCAAGTTTGTGCATCTAAGTTAGGATTCCACCTCCACTTGTTGCACCTCGTTGTCTTTTTCACTTCACCATAGGATTGATCCCATCAAATTGTGACACAGAAGCGTCATTGCTGCTCTAGAAGTGTCATAATTTAGTGGTAGAGCCTACGTTCACATGGATTCCCTAGGTAGATCTTGGTTTCATTTTGGTGTCCATGCCGTCATTAATGAATTTAGGCTCGGGAGTCCTTTTTAGTCATGTCCTGATTATGATTTTGAGCCTCATACATCTGATATGTCATCACTCTTGACTTCACCCTCGAGACTCACCCCCCCAAAAAAATGAGTCTTCTTTTAATCCATTTTCAGACTCTATAAACATGAAAATATTGTTGAGGGATCTTGTTGTCCTTCACACTTGCCAAACTAAAATTTAGAGGCATGTCTATATGATGGTAGGTTACCCCTTTTTTAGTTTGGATGGTCACTTTTACGAACAAAGGTACACTCTAGGAACTTCGGTTCACTAGAAGAGTATTCTCAAGTATAATTTTAACCCTTTTTCAGGCTTGAGGGACTAAATTTATGAAAAAAGAACCCCCATGGAGTCCATAGTTAATCTCTTTTCATACTCTCTAAAATTGAAAGGATCGTCGAGTGAGATTGTTTCTTCAAACTCGTTAAACTGGTCCAAAAAAACATCCTTTATGGAGTCCATAGTTAAGCTCTTTTCAGACTTCTTAAAATTGAAAAGATCGTCGAGTGACCTTGTTCTTTCACACTCATTAATTGGTTCAGAAAAACATCTACTGGCATGAGTTTACCCCTTTTTATGGATTGCAGATTAAGGAGGAAAAAGGTACACCTCGGGAGATTCGTCTCGCCAGTAGAGTTCTCGTAAGTAAATTTTACTTTTATGGGCTAAGAATACTAAATCTAGAAAATGCAGTGAGTCCATAGTTAAGCTCTTTTCAAACTCCTTAAAATTGAAAATATTGCCGAGTGATATTGTCTTTGTCACACTCGTTAAAATGGTTTTGAATAGACGTCTTTTCAGTGCTAGCTTATCCCTTTTTTGAGCTGGCTAGACTATCTTCAAATAAGGTACCCTAGTGGAGTCTTCTTTTATGTTTTTTCAGACTCTCTAAAAATGAAAAACCATTGATCTTACCTTCTCTCGACTTGTAAAAAATACATTGAAGGGGGTTTCATCATGTCTTTCTAATCACATTTGCATTCCTTATTTTTTGGCCTAATGTTGGCTCCATGTTGCTCTCAAATGAACCTTTGAAGCATGCATTATACGCAATCCTTGTAGCACTTTGCCTCTATGATCTGACACTTTGACCCATGGAGGAATTTTCCCGAGCGTCCTTTTTCCTACACATGTCTCCTTACTATGAGCATTAGTATGTTCCCGGCGCTTGGAACTAGTATGCTTGTGACACTCGTTCCTCCTTTGTAATGTAGCATGTTAAGAACCAAATATCAATATAGCATAGAAAAACCTCAGAAAAATTACTCCACGCCTTGAAAAAGAGATAATTTCATATAATAAGCCTCTTCGAGGGGGCAACCTCCTTTTACCCCACTTAAATGTTCAAGTACAAGATGACTCAAAATGAAAATGTCTCCTTGGTATATATAGGAGACTAGGAGGTATAATTA
>ML790324.1:366013-408982 GCA_009831015.1 Picea engelmannii | reverse complement strand
ATCATAAACCTTTTTCTTTTCTTTCCTTCAATTGTTGAGGTTTCAACCTTGTAGGTTGAGATGTTTTAGAAGAAGGAGCATTGTTCTCTATATAGATGTTAGGATTGGTCCTTCTAGTAGCCATAGCCATATTTTTTCTTTCAACATTTCTTGCCACCTTAAATTCATTCTCCAATGATTTGGGTTCCCAAAGGTGAACCTCATGTTGAATGTTATCCTTTAAAGTTCCTATGAATACATTAATCAAATGCTCCTCTGGAATATCAGTTACCTTTATATTCGATCTTTGGAAGTTCTCAATGTGCTCGGTAACTGAACCCTTTTGCTTGAGATTTATCAATTGGCTAAAGAAGGTATTTCTCCTTGTATCCTCATAGTGTGCTATCATTTCTTCCATGAAAATTGTCCAAGTGACAAGTGATTTGCAAGAACAAAGCCATCGATACCATACAAATTGATTAGGTTCTAAATATAAAGAAGCGATTCGTACCTTTTGTGTATGTGGAACATTATGGAGATCAAAGAATTGCTCCATCTGAAGTATTGATGTGATTGGTTCCTTTCCATAAAAAATCCTCATATCAATCTTAGGAACGTGGTTGGTCTTCAAACCAAGGTTGGATTTTCTCCATTCTTGATTCACCTTCCTTGTGTCCTCATCATGAATTTCATGGGATGCTGTTATCACTGAAATTTCATCCGCAAATGGTTACAAGAATTCAACATCGTCAAACAGTTATGAGATCATCCATGGGCCCAAATTAAAACAAAAGCATTCCCAAAGGGTCAAAACTATACAACTAGTGAAAAAATTAAAGGGCTCTATGAAGACACAAGGCGTGCGCGCACATGTGTGAATTAGGAACGCAGAAATCACACACATGTGCACGATGCGCGACTGTTGTCGAAAAAAGCCACGCACCTGAGAAACGACGCATTTATGAGAGTGGTCAGCCTCCCACCCACTTCTGGTTTAGTTTCCAAGTTGATTTGACACTCAAATCTGGACTAGATTCGACTGGGTGGCTGGTCAAAGACCTAGAAATGCCCTAATTAGCCTCTTTACACACTACAAACTAGTTAGACAATAACTCAAAGGAATGCTATAAAAAGGCCATGGATACACTTCATTTTTTAAGGAATTCATAGCAAAGTTATGATTCCATTATTCTCTTGAGGAATCTTGTATCCTTGCCATGAGTATACTTGCATAATTGCATTGGGCAATCCATCTCACCCCTTGAGTGGATTAGCAATGAATTCTTTCACCATTTTCATTTTCATTTTCAAAGTTGTAAGAAGAGCTTATTTGTGGGGGTCCAAGAGCTCTCCATTGGAGGAAGAAGGGACTCATATTCTCCTTGCTTCTCAGTGTTTTCTTTCACTAATATCATCCTTATCATTGGTGACATGGGTCTCATTGTTTCTTTTGTCCTTATGTCCCTATGTTTATCAATTTAGTTGTTGTTTTATTTCTTAGTTTAATTCTTAGTTGTTCTTTTTATATTTCTTTCTCTGACCCTTTTACTTGTAGTTGCCCTACTTAGCAAACCAAGCTAAGCTTGCAAGCACCTCTATTTTGCTCACTAAGGTGGAAAAAGAGGCGCAACAGATTTGTGACTCCACTAGGGAAAGGTATCAATTTCCTACCCCATTTGGGTTTTTCTAGCTCTTCTTTTGGTTTATTTAACTTGCAGAAGCATTAACTGACCTAAGCCGACCTGCCAATCATCCAATTCCAAGGTGAATTGAGAGAATTCCACCTGGAATTTTCATTCACGACCGTGTGTCACATGTGCGCAGGTTTTGCAGCCCATAGATGCGCATCGTGCGCACATGCGCTCAAGTCACGGTTATGTTCTGCGCACGTGCACTCATTAAATTTTTTCGGTCTACACACATGCACTCTGTGTGCCTCTGTCTCCACTGAGACCCGTGCACCTGTGCAAAAAATTCACATTGTAAGTTTCTTGATATGTGGGGAAGGCCCTTAGCCTTCTTAAAAGTGATCTTATGCAAGTTTTAAAGTTGCACCACACTTAGTCCCCTCTTCATATAAAGGGGTTAGTCAAAACACATAGGCACTTAGGGGGTTAAAATCATTTTTTCCTCTTTTGCTTTCATTTTCACCACATGGATGGTTGTTTTGACTAAAAAATATATGTTGGAAATCATTTTTAATCACATTTAACTTGCATTGGGACTAGAAGTTGGATAACAACCGCTTAGTATGATCTTCTCTCGCACCTCCAAGTGACCTTGAGAATCAAAAAAAGATTGTGAAACAATTTCATCTCCTTTAAGAATATTAAAATCTTTAGGAGAGGACAACAACCCTTCTTGGGACTCCTCTTAGTTTATTTTTTCAAACACATCTTAAGATTGTAACAGGCCCATACATGACCACATGTCACAAAGATAGGATAGTGCTTGAAATTTAATTTCTTAGATCAAATCACTAGGGAAGTTTAAAGGTTTTGTAATGGGCCCATACATGCCCACATGATCACAATCTAGGATAGTTTCAAAGATTTTCTTAGATTAAATGACAATAGAGAGTTAAAGGAATAGTAACAGACCCACATGTTCACATGTTAGCTTCCTAGGGACTTTTGAATTTCGCAAGGTTGTACCAAAGGCATTTAGTTAATTAGGTAATCAACACTTGTAAGGACCAAGCAAAGTCCACATGCAACAAGGTGACACCTAATTCATTAAAAATTGGCACACTTTCACTCATTCACACACAAAAGTCACTTATCACTCACATAGCTTCTTCTTGTAACGTGGAGGTCAAAGTAAGTTTCCTCCAAAGGGATTATGAAACACCCCACCCTTTTCTTGACGAACCTATCCACTCCCATTTAAATTCAACGAGGTTGGTTCACACCCCCAATCTCTCAAAACAAATACATCTAAATTTTTTTCTAAAAAACTCACTAAGTTTTCCTCCATAGGAGGTGCCAAAAAACATTTTTTAGTCTAGGTAGGATTTCGGAGATAGGCATCCAAATAACTCTGCGTTATCTGGTTCTCACATTGTCAAAACCATAGAAGTTGTCAAATAGGGAACTGAAAATCCTCCAAGTCAAGTGTTCCTAACACCACAAGGAAGGGAGATACTGGTGAAGGGTTGAAGGATGAGGTCTAGTTGTTCTGTGCATCCCCCCTTGAGGCACCCACCTCTTGGACGGGATCTAGCCCGTGACCCATTTCTTAGGCCGAAAATCTAAATGCTGCACTTTGACCGAGGTACCTAGTGACCAAATTTTAGAACATCTACCCAGGTGGCAATTGTGGGTTGCAATTGAACCTTGATCGGATTTTGTGTGGTTATTGGGAAATATTTCCAGCTCTTTCAGGATATGCCCCCTTTACCCCTCATTATAACTGATTATTTCATCCTTCACTAGTTTCTCTTCCAGTGACTTCAGACCCCACTATTGAGTACTATTCGAAGGTCCAGTGCTATTTGAGAGGAAGGACGTTACGTCTTTTAGGACACTGTTATTAGCCATTTCACATTTTTATCCTATCGTTATAAGCTACCTACCCAAGCATTTTGGAACCCTTGATTTTCATCGCAATATTTGAAATAAAACAATGCTATTATTTTGCGCATTTGCACACTTGCCTTTGTTCTCGTTTTCATGACTGTAAGCATGAAAATTTTGATTTCGAAGTCACGTCAATGGCATTAAAATTGTCACTGGATTATTATAGTCACTCTTGTCTATGTGTTCATTGCATTTCCAATTCAATTATGGTCACACAATTGGCAAGACACGAAAACCTTACTCATTTGACATTTTTTTGTAGTTAATATGATTTCATTTTTATAAGATTGTGATGGTAGTCTAATGAGTGTGATTCAGTCCTTCATTCAATGGTGGTTTGATTGATTTTGATCGAATCCAATGGTTTCGTATCAACACATTAACATGGTGATTAGACCCTTAATTCAATCATTTCATACAACACATACTTGTTATGATCGAACCCTTGGTGTTGACTTCGAAACATTGTTTTGATTTTAAAACCATGCAAGCACTATTGCTTGTGCAAATCTTTGGGTCGACTCACCTTAATTTTCGTTAATTTTTGAATGGCATTGCTTTTAACACATTGAAATAGTGATTTGAATCACCATATGTGCCGTCGGTTGTACATTTGGATATGACTATTTTTCCATGGGTTGATTTCGTTCCACCACCCCCGCACACTTTGGCATTAATGCCTGCCTCCTATCCTGGGTTAACTCTATTGGTTTCAAGGAAGTCTATGAGATATTCGATCCTGCGAATACCCTATCCAAACCCTTTCCCATTCACTTGACTCACTATGTGCTCTCTTCTATGGCACCTGTGGTGCGCATAGAGCCTAATGGCAACCAAACACTCCTGCTATTTGACAATGCTCATAAGGATTTGGAAAATAGTGGCTGGTTGGTGTTTATCCAAAGATTTGAGGGTTTCAACCTTTTGGTATCCAAACAGTTCACCCTCACCTTCGACAACTATAGGGCTAAGGTCCGAGAAATATAGCTCGAGCTAAATGAGGAATTTCTAATCTCAGCTACAGGACTACCAGCTACAGGGCTAAGGTTGGAGACATACAGCTCGAGCTAAATGAGGAATTCCTAAGCTCAGCTACAGGACTACCAGCTATAGGGAAAAGGTGGTTTAAAAATTCCAAAGTGGACAAGGTATCGTGGCCGCTCCTATTGACATCAAGGAAGATTGTTAGTTGTGATAGAGGTATGCCTGTCATTGCCCTCAAACCCAAGTGGCACGATCTTTTGGCAATTGTTAAGCAGTTTGTGACCTGCGAAGGTCGTTATGGCTTGGTATTTCTATATCATCTTCGGTTATTGATGAATTTTATAGGCTACCCTCTGAATATACCACATTATCTCTTGCGTAGTCTGTACAAAATGTCCAAACGATTCAAGCATGAGAAGGATGATAGCAGCCTTTTCCATCACTACTTGATCAAAATCATTATCGTCCACCATTTGAGCCTTAGTGGTGACTGTTGGCAAGCCTTCCTATCAAGGAATGGCTTTTCCACTCCCGAGTCTGTCCAAGTGGACAAGGTTGTGGTTACTGAAACTCTAGTTGGACCAGCTGTGCCTCTTCATACCCTTCTACCCCTATCAAACCCTTGAATTTCCCCGACATGGACCTACCCGATACCGTGGCCGACCCTTGTGCTAAAGACAATACTAAGGCCGTCAAGAGGCCTATGAGGAAGAAAGGAAAAGGTGATACTGGTGTCAATAGTAAGGGAAATAAAAATGCATGATGGATATCCAGATGCGCTAGGAACAAACCCAAGCAACACGTTGACCAGAAGCCAATAGTGCTGAGCAAGGACTCGGACTCCGAAATTGAACGTTTCTTGACTGAGGAATACCCATATTATCATGGCCTATGCTCTATGGAACCCTATGACTATGTTTCCAACTTACCTCTGTGCCTCAAGAATGATCCTAAATTCCCGGGAATTAAGCTTCACAGCGACACCCATGCTAACTTGAAAGAACCCTCGCCTGTGATGCCAGTGCCAAATCAACCACCTTGTACTCAATGTAATTCCTGGCTTGAACATTATTACACCGACATTCCCCTGTTGCAATCAAAGATTAAATCATTAGAGGACCAAGTTATAGTGCTGTCAAAGGAGAACGACAAGCTACAAGCCAACGAGAAGAAACAAAAAACCACCGGTTCAATTGTCATCCAAAACGTTGAGGCAGCAACGGCCTTTGTCAATTCAAATTTATCCTAATCAAATCATTTTTCTACTACCCAGGTATGTATTTTAACATCGATTTTGTTTTATGAATTGGTTTGAATTAATATAACCGATTGGGTTTTCTTTCAATTAGCTCTATTCGTTTTAATAGATTCAAAATGATTATGTTATTTTCAAATTACCAAAAATAATTTCATTATGAATCATGTACAGAAGATTTGTTTGATAAACTTGGACACAGCTATGATTTGGTTAATGCGATTTTATTGTTCTCAGATTAGTATAAACAATTGATTTGTTTTCGATTTTGTTTGGTTTTCTTTTGAAACAATTCTGTATGTTTGAATTAGCATAGTCTTCTATGTATGCAACGCATCATTTTCAAAGATTGGTTTGATAAATACAATGTAATCTATTGATTCACAAAATGACTCTATTAGTTTTGATTCTTAAAACGATTATGTTAATGTTTTGGATTGACATATTTTGTCTGTATTGGATTCATATGAAAGATTTGGCTAAATCGATTGTAGTCTGTTTGAAATTGATTCAAAAAGTGATTTCACTGGTTTCCAATTGTCAATTGATTCTGTCTTCTCCGAATTGGTAATAAGAGTTGTGTGACAGATCGTACATATTTTGTTATCATTTGATTAATTCAATTATGATTTATGTCTGTTTCAAATTGGCATAAATATTTGGTTACTTCTGGCATGAGCGATTTGCTTTGTGTTGACTTAATGATTAAAATTTTTGTTTAATAATTTGAATATATTTCTATTAGTTTTGGATTGATTAAAAACGATTCTATTTTCAAATTAGACCAGCTACATAATCACAAGATTCTGTAGCTAGTCTTAATATTTTGATTTTTGTTAATTTTATCAATAAAACATTATCTAAACTTGTGTATTCTGGTCTACCCACAGGTACCTACGAATTTCATTGACAAATTGGACATGCTGTGGTAGTTTAGATATAGTTTTGTTTTAAGTTGATTAGTTATATGCAGAAATAGGGACTTGGGAGATTGTTCCCAGATTTTTTGTAAACTGCTTTGATAATTCCCACAGGGATGTTTTACCCTATGGTATTTAAATACTTGTTATTTTTTGTAATGAACACATCATCACTATTGGGAGAACAAGACTATGGATTTATGATGATATAGACTTGAATGGAAGTCGATATTTTGTAACAGCTTTAGCTTTCAATTCATCATACTTTCATTCAGGTTTTGTGCATTTTAATTTGTGATTAAATCATTGACTACTTTAGGTATCAGGACTTATTACAGGTTAATGCGTTGTGATTTAAATTCTATCCATGTCTTATGTATCTCAGTTTTAGTACAACAATTACTCTATTTCAATTTAATGAATACAGATTTATCTTCTTCATTAAATGAACTGTTTTGTACAGATCTTCACACAGGGATTTATCTAACTGTGATGATTTGTAAATCATAAGATTGCTTTCAGTTTTATGTCTTGTTTTTTCTATTGTTTATATTCAAAAGAGAATTGCTGCTTCTTGTTTACAAGAAGCTTGTGAAGAATCTACTGCAGGTTTCCTCCCATCGAACAATTGAATTGAATACTTTGCACGTGACAAATAGGAAGCGTTATTTCAGGTTAGTTCTTTATTTATTATTTAATAGTTAATAAATCTGAGAATTCTCATTAGTTTAGATAGATACATGGTTCAGTTTTATAGTTAGGATTACTATTTTAATTACTCAGCTTAGTTAGTTTTGTTTATTTCTCTTCTTTCACATAAAAGATATAAAAATAAAAAAACAATAGTTTCACTGTCATAGGACAGTTTACAAATGATTTTCGCAGGTTTTCGTTTAAAATCTGTAATCTGTAAATATTGTACATTTGTGATTCAGATTTAATTGTGTTGATAGCTAATAATTAATTTCACAGAATTATTGCTGTAGAATATTAGACAACAGACTGTATATATTTATTTCAGATTTGTTTATTATTTTTCTTTAATTGTTGTTTTCATTTAGATTAGTTCCTTTAGTTAGTTTCTTTCATTTTCTTAGGACTTAGATCGGCCAACAGAGCCACTAAACCCATCAGGGTGGATCATCCCAAATGGTTTGGGTTATTTAGACAACCCCGGACCGGATCCACTCTTCCAGTTAGCGAGCGTTCATTTTTGCCCATCAACAAACACGAGCATTTGTTTTCTTTGATTCCCCATGCGGACAAAACCCACTTATCCACACATATGCTTATTTTTCAAACCACTTTATGTATGATGCACTTCTGACTACATTTTGATTTGGATATATATATTGTGTAAAGTTCAAAATTTGCAACAAAGGTTCTTGTTTACCTTCTCTCGTCACATTTTCTCACACATCCACTTAGCTAGTGGGACATCATAGGGGACCCACAAAACCCCCGTCATTCTAGACACTTACTAAACCTCCCTCCTATTTTAGGGGGAGCTCCTATTCTTTCCACCTCATCGACACCACCTTCATGCACTCCTGTGAGTGCTACTGTCTTAGGATTATCTTTTCTTGGTTCCACACTACTTGGGTCCACTTCCCAAGGTCCTCCGTCCACTTTCTCTCCTTTAGACAGAAGTGGGGGGCCAACTTCCTCTCAAGGGGGAAGTACCAACCCACCTAGCCCCCCTCAAGGGTTAGGTTCACAACACACTTACACCATGTCTAGAGCTAATCCTCCCCCCCCACTACAGATGCCATATTTGGCCTCTCTTAACATACCATATCTAAGCAAACTCACCAATGATCCTATATTGCATGACCCCACATGGCCTGCAATTCCCACCAAACTACCTTCTGACATCCCCAAGTTTGAAGAAAAGGAAGGAGATGACCCTACCAACTATGTCATGACTTTTCACCTATGGTGCTCTTCCAACAACATTATGGATGATTCCATCAGACTACGATTATTTCAATGCACACTCACTAGCCCATCTTCCAAATGGTATGTAGATGAAAATTCAGGGTCCCATGCGACTTTCGAGTCCTTGGCCAAAGCATTTTTGACCTTCTTCCAATTAGCAATCCACCATGACAATGGTCTAAAACTACTCTCTAATTTCAAACAAACCTCAGCCACACATATCGTTGATCACATTCATGAGTGGCGTAGGTGACGTAGTTTGTGCAAAGAAGAAACCACCAAACAACAATGTCTTGACTGGTTTCTTAGATCACTTGTTTCTCTCCTCGGTAAGGATGTAGCTTCCACCTTCCCTCAATCAGAAGAAGAAGCCATCATTAAGGCTCAACAATATGACCTCATCTATTCACAGTTAGGGTACTTATACACTATACTTCCTAACCTCCCAAAACCTGTGTTGTTTGGCCAAGACAAACCTGGGATGTCTCACTCAGTAGATGGATTGATTGGTAATACCACTCACCATGGTCCACAACCCCAACAACCACCAATGTATGGAACACCTCATTACCCGCCATCATATGGAGGCACCTCTTATTAGCCCCCACCCCCTTATCAACAACCATACCATGTTGCTATGCCTCCACCCATCAATGGGCCACCGCCAGCACCTCCCATACACCCACCTATTCAAACGAGTTCTGGTACCCCCTCTACCTTAACTTATAGTACTAGAAAGAGAACCACACCTTCCTATGTACCTTACGTATTGTTACCCCCATAGAATCTGTACTTTCCATTTCCTGGTTCCCCACAACCCATGGCTCTCCCACATCCTCATGCTGGGGTGAATTTTTTTCAACCCTCTCCCATTCAGCAATAACAAAATTTCAAATAGCTAAATACAGAAAATCCAACCCATCCGTCAAACAATGCGAAAAAGAAAGGAAGAAACAAGAACAACAACAACCCAGGTTAAGGTTGGAATCAACCCCAACAGAACCAACCTACTGGGGGCAACCAGAACCAAGGGAATCAGAACCCCCAAGGGGGAAATAACAATAGGCGTCAAGGGAGAAATAAAAATAATATTAAAATGAACTTCCCTTGTTCCCTTTGCGCTGAGTTCAGTCATTATACTCATCATTGCCCCCAAATCGCTGATTTCAAATAGCTGAAAGACTCAGGCAGTCTACCCCATCCTCTAGCACCGCCTACCCCTTAGAAATCCCCACAACAATACATGAAACAACCCCCCCTTTCCGTGCTATAGAATCCTATTCCACACCAAGGTGTGATAAACACCCAATAGGACACACAACCTCCCCCACCTCAGGTGGTATAGTACCTAAACCCAAACAATCCAGCAGATCGCAGGATCCTTCTCACTAGTGAGGAAGAAATCCTTCTATAGACACGCAATCGTCAGTATCATGCACCCATTGAGTCTCCTCCCATTCCTTCAGAGACAATCCTTGCACCAACGGGACCCCCATTGGTGATCCCTCGCCCTAACATAGAACTACCTCTTCACATCTCTTGCATCCCATTGCGCAAGAATGTCGACAACCCACAGGCTAGGGCAACTCATAATTACAGTTTGGTTGATGACTTAGCACAATCCCCGGCTGCCATGTTAGTATTTGAAGTCCTTGAGACTTGTCCCACTCAGCAGAAATCATTACTTTCTACCTTAGGGGCAGTCAACCCCACAGATACTCGACTCATTACATTTGATCTCGATAGTGGAGAACCTTGCCTTCCCACTTTGATCACTTTTCAAATCCCAGTGAAAATATGAAACATCATAGTTCATCGGTGTATCATCGATGAAGGTGCATCTACATGCATTATGTCCAAATTTGTATGGTAGAAACTTGGTTCCCCCGAACTCATACCTTCTTTCATTACCTTACGAGCTTATGATGGATGACCATCATCTCTTGAAGGGCTCTTCCAAAATGTCCCCATAGAACTTGGGGGAAAGACTATTCTCATAGACATCAAAGTTATTGACGCCCCACTCGATTATAATATCCTGTTCGGTCGTAGCTACATGTACGCTATGAAGGAAGTTGCCTCTTCTGTCTTTCAAACAGTGATGTTCCCCCACAACAGGAAGATCATTACCATTGACCAAGTCTCACATTACGAGCCTAACCCATATGCCAACATTGCTAACATTCTTCCTCTCATGCACATGAGTCATGACGCATACCCACTCATCGAAATGGGTCCTAGAATTTTCAAAGATCCATCATTGTTAGGAACTTACCATGGAGCACCACCACTCCTTCATCCTTCCAATCAAGTATGCATCATATCATCTAACGGAACTGACATAGACGATACCCTTCATCCTCAAGAGTCTTCTATCATATATTATGTCCCACTAGTTACAGAGCTCCCCCCTCATGAGCTTCCTGTGAACTCGTCGACCCCACCAGTCCACGATTTCAACCCTCCCCAAGGACATATCCTAGTTTGGGAGATAGTTCCCCAAGCCATTACTCAAATCCCCTTCTTTTACCCTCCACCTGGCGTCAAAGCTTTCTAAGTAGCCACAACACTAACCCTCTGTAATATGGTGTTAGCAATTCCATTTTGGTATTTACATCCACCAGAGATGGTCCCTCGACCATCCCATCCCCCCCAAATGGAAGGAATCCCAATGATGATTCCCATACTCACTCCTACCATACCCTCTCCACCCCCACTCACTACTATCCCTGCTACAGATGGGGGCAGAAGAAAGAAGAAGGAACCCACAACTCTACTTCCCCCATGCATCCAACCCCCTTGCGCACTATGTGAGAAAGATGGACACCAAACCAACAACTACCCATCTCTACCAAAATTACAGAGCTTGATTCCACTCAATCAAACTTCATCAACACTCGCCACCATAGAAAGTACTGTCGTTACCACCCCTCACTCTAGTAGTAAAGGGTTGCGAACCAAATTCTCCTGTGCTATATGTGCAGAATATGACCATTATACACACCATTTCCCAACACTACCATGCTTTCTGTAGACATTAGCCGTAGTACACCAAAGATTTCAGAGCGAACACAATACAACTTCATCATCCATACCAAAAATCACTAACATCCATTATGTCACAACTTCAATAAATGAACGTATGAGATGCCCTTGCTCTTTATGTGAATCATTAGATCATTTTACATACCAGTGTCTTATGATCATTGAATATAGGCAACGCCAATTGACCCTAATTCACACCCCTGTGCCCCCTACATGATCGATGGTTGACCTTACCTCATCACTAGAGATTCTTCATCTCATTTCTCCCGAACTAGAGGCCCTCCCAATGCCTCCATGGTTCTTGGATGACTTATCCAAGGATTCACCCCCAAATCCCCCCAATTCACCCTCTCATTTCCCTATGGAAATTGTACATCCAACTATCACGTGTACTCCCTAATATTTCAAAATTTGGTTTATGTCGAGCAAACCATCACACTCTCCTTGCATCATTCCCCCTACTTCCTCATCACCAGGGGGTAGCCACATGACAATAGTCCTCGATATCACTCTTCACGACCCCTTGTATTCCCATCACTTTCACTATGAAGAGGAAATACTCGAAGAGTTAAACACCCCTGATTCCCCATGGGATGCACTCCACCACAGAGAACTCTTCTTTCCATAGGAAGCCTCCATGCCTCCTAACCAACACCCCATATACACGGCCAAAACCAAGGATTTTATCCCATCAGGGCATCTCGACTAGTTCAACAACCCCATCCCTGCCCTGAATTCTTTTGAAGAAGACAACATGGCCAAGATTTCCTCGACCATCAAAATCGACATTTCCATAAAAAATGGCATCATTGAGGAAATCACCATTGGAGCTACTTGCACTCCTCAAGAAATCACCACCTATAAAACCCTCTTCCAGGAATATCAAGATATTTTTTCCTGGTCATACACAGAAATGCCTAGCCTTGATCCCTTGATCATCGAACATTGCATCGACACTTGGCCTGACATAACCCCAGTTTGTCAAAAACAATGACCACTAGACCCTTCCAAAGAAATGGCCATCAAAGCTGAGATTGAAAAATTACACGCTGCCAAGTTCATCTACCCTATCGCCTATACATCATGGGTTTCCAACCCTGTACCCATTAACAAAAAATAGGGCACTATTCGCGTCTATATGGACTTTCATGATCTCAATCACGCATGTCCCAAAGACAACTTTCCAACGCCTTTCATCGATCAAATTATCGACGAATGTGTAGGCCATGAGGCTCTATCCTTCATGGACAGTTTCTTTGGTTATAATCAAATCCAAATTCACCTAGTCGATTAGTACAAAACCGCATTTACTACCCCTTGGGGTACTTTTCATATCGAGTCATGTTGTTTGGACTAAAGAATGTTGGCGTAACTTTCCAATGGGCTATGACATACATTTTTCACAATCTGGCCCATATCATCCTGGCATACTTGGACGGCCTCACATCTCGATCTAGGAAATGCACCCAACATCTTGATGATTTACGGATCATCTTCCAATGGTGTTGTTAGTAAAATATCCACTTGAACCCCCTTAAGTGCGTGTTCTACATCACCGCAGGGCTTCTCCTCGGATTCATCATTTCCCAAAGCGGTATTACCATGGAGCCCTCAAAGTCCAAGCTATCACCGAAATTCCACCTCCCCGGAATTTACATCAACTCCAGAGCCTCCAAGGCAAGGCTAACTTTCTACGATGATTTTTCCTAGACTACGCCACTCATGCACACGGTTTCCTTCGCTTACTACATCACGACATTGCATTTTACTAGGATGAGCATGCCCAAAAGTCATTTGACGATCTCAAAATGGTGCTCTCCAATGACCCTTTAATTAGTGCACCTGACTACAATTGTGACTATATCTTCTACATATCAACATCAGTTGTTTCAGTAACAAGAGTTCTCATTCAGCTAGGTGATGAAAATTGTGAGCATGTCATTTATTACGTTAGTAAAAACCTCTCAGGGCCACCCTTGAAGTATAAACACGAAGAGAAACTAGCTCTTGCAGTCGTCCTCGTAGTCCAGAAACTGCATCACTACATTCTGCTTCACGCAACTAAGTTTGTAGCAGATTCCAACCTGATGCAATACTTTCTTAGTCATAGGCAAATTAATGGAAAATTTTCCCAATGGATTGTTATCCTTCAGGAGTACGATATTGAATTCTCAACACCCAAAAGCAAGAAAGCTCTCTTCCTCTTTGAACTAGTCATGGCCTTCCCCTCTGACACTACCAGTGCCCCCGTCAATACCGACTTCGCTGACGAACATCTCTTTTACATCACCTCAGATGATCCTTGGTACGACGACCTCCTCGTCTACCTCCGAACTCAAAAATTTGGTAACCACCTTTCACGCGATGATCGTCATCAAATTCTCCACTAGGCCCCCCTCTACCTCATCATTGGAGACATCTTATACAGGTGAGGGGTTGACACCATCCTTCATCGCTGCCTGACCATTGATGAGGCCAATAGAGTCTTGAATGACTACCATAGCGGCGCAAGTGGGGGCCATATTTCGAGAATATCCACTGCTCAAAAGATTATCTGAGCATGTTACTTTTGGCCTACCTTGTTTCACAATTGCAATCACACTGTGAAACGATGCGAGAAGTGTCAGCTTTATTCCAACAAAGCCCGAGCACCACCTACTCTTCTTCATCCAGTCATCACTACCAACCCTTTTTGTAAATGGGGCTTCGACTTCATGACTTGTAATCCTCCCTCCAACAATGGACACAAATACATTGTTGTCGTAGTTGATTACTTCACCAAATGGACGGAAGCTATGCCCACCTTCAACAATACCACTGACACCGCAACACATTTTTTCTTTAACCATGTCATATCTCATTTTGGAGTGCCACTCCAAGTAGTTTCCGATCATGGGAAACACTTCGAGAATGATATTTTCGTCGAACTCTCATCTCGGTTAGGATTCTCCCATGAGTTTGCCTCACCATATTACCCTTAGTCTAATGGACAGGTCGAAGTAGTTAACAAGGTCCTCAAGACCATGTTACAATGCATGGTTAATACACATAAGACCAATTGGCATCATATGTTATTTTCTGCACTATGGGATTACTGTACGGCTGTGAAAATAGCTACTAGTTTCACACCATTTCATCTAGTCCACGGGGTTGAGGCCACTCTTCCCATCGAGAGTGAAATTCCCACCTTACGCACCGTAATTGAGCTATTACCTGACACTGCTCCAATGGAGCAGTTCTTGCTGAACTTAGAGTCCATAGATGAAGATCGTCGATCTTCATTACAGAACAATGAGGCAGCCAAAAAATGATCAAAGGCCACCTTTGATCGACATGTCAACCTTTTCTCATTTCACGAAGGAAACCTTATCCTTTCTTACAATATCGCTCACAATACCTTTGGTCATGGAAAGTTTGAGTCATTATGGCATGGCCCCTACATCATCCAACATTGCCTCACAAAAGGTGCATACATCTTGCCCTCTCTCGAAGGCTTCTCTCTCAAAGAGCCCGTCAACGGGTTATACTTAAAGATTTTTTTTTCTTAAACGTAGTCATTCTACTTTAGGTTATTTCTTTTATAGTGTTTTTAATCTTTTTTCCATCCCTCACATCTAAACTATCATTTTTGCTATTGACGGATTCTTCCTCCACCGGCCTACCACATCGGTTATGCCAATGGCACTAGCCGTTGGACACAAAATCTTGCTTCGGCCGCTTGGGCTCTCTACACCCCCTCACATGAAATGCTCCATTCAAGCAGCATATGTTTGGGTTTAGCGACCAACAACCAAGATGAATACACTGCCATCATTGGCCTCCTGGTCGATGCCCAGCATCATCATATTCATCACCTTAGCGTCTTTCTCAACTCTCAACTCATCGTTCTCCAACTCAACAATGTGTACCACATACGCGATCCTTGCCTCTTTCACAAATACCTGCAGGTTAGACTTTTATCTCAACATTTCGATTCCATTACATTTACACATATTCCAAGACAATTGAATCAAATTACAAATAATATAGCTAACATTGTGTTAGACTGGCATATATCACATCAAGATACCTCTACACATACATAAACATATCAAAAATCTGTCACAACGTATACATAGATTAGACATCATCAAACATTAACAAAACACATGTAAACACCACATAGATCTCAAAATGTTTACTCATGTATATGTAAAACAGTCCACACTGCCATCCAAATGTTTACATACAAAAATACAAGTATCTGCAGGCCAGTGAAGCACCTCGGTACAAAATGGGCTCACCAACCTATATACAAAAATAAAAAAATACATAGAGCACCACTCAAGGTGCCTCTAGAGCAACACCTCCTGCCCCTTCCTCAGGCGGTGGTCCCCCACCCACTACCAGTCCCTCCAGAATAGGAGATAACCGTCCAATCATAGCAACACCTGCTACTGCTGCTCATCATACCACGGCCCGCCATGGCGGCAGAACACCCATGCATTGTTCCAGGATTCCCTCATCCTGGATACATGACCACATGCCTTTAGGCACACCCTGTAGCACTGCCTCTAGGCAACGACGTATGTCCTCAAAATCTTCTTCGAAATCCATCAGAGGAGCATGTGATGGCCCGACACCTGGTTCATCAAACCGGTGTCTCCTCACTGCTCTCTCAGGATTAGTTGGTCTCACCCCGACGTCCTCATGTTGACATCTATCTCTTACCTGCGACCCTCCCTGCGGCAATCTCTCTGGCTCCTAGCGAGCTGACGCCCTCAAAAACTCCACCTCGCACCCACAAGGTGCCACATATGCACATAAAAGCAAGCAACAGATAATATTAGCATCTATATCATATACATATGTCATGCTATCTCAAAAAACATATATATATAACTCACAAACATACCTTGGTGATAAAAAACCTCCCCAGGAGGTAACACCATGTCTGGATCCTCCCGAAAGTCAACACCAACATATGGGAACTGTAAAATCACCTGCGGCATCTGCCACCACCCTTGTGCCGCCTCAACATTAAAGAAGTGGCCTCCCTCGCCACCACCATGGCGAAGCAAAAAATTCGACCACCACTTTAGTCGTGGCTCTCGTGCCCTAGGCGCACCCAATAAAATCCTAGGGTGCAACATAGGCACCCTCTCCAAAAACCAGGCCACTAGGATGGACCCAAAGGCAAACTCTCCCATATCCATGGATCGACAGTGGTCCAACTGCCCTACCATCCTGGCATGCAGCGTAAGCCCCCAGGCTAAGTGCTCATTGGCCAGTACCCTATCCACCACACACAGATGACCACCACTGATCCGCAGCATCGCAAGGGACCCATACACTCTCACAATAATCACTGCTATACAGTGATGCGCTATAGCATCCATCGCCCCAATGCTCACAACAGTTCTCGACATAAATTTCACCCCCGAACAGTACCTCTGGCCCACTGTCACTAGCGCCACATCCCTAGGCATTACCAGCTCTACCGGTAGGGGCGTTCCCCAAAACAGGAGCCCAGTCAAAAAATATATGTCCTCCACTGCAGTGAAGGCAATATTCTCTCCTCACACTAAGAAACAATGCAGGTCTAGACTCCACATCCAGATAAGGAACTACAGGAGATACTCCTACACTCGTATCAATGGGCACTCAAATAACTTCCGCAACCCATAGGCTGCCAAAGTAGCATGTACACTTGGATCCTCAATCGCAATAGCATCCCTCAGCTGAGACCAATCCTGCTCTCACCAATCAACGGGCATCATGCAAAATGATAGCTTGCATCCATATAAAACAGTCCTAAGTCAACCAAATGGACCATAAACAACATCAAAAAGATAAGTTTTACACCCGTCAACCTTGCCTCCAAGGCTCAAATGCTTAACCTAGAGGCACGCACACATGCGCGCCTGTTCAGTCCATAGGCATGCATATATGTGTGCCTGTCCACTCCATAGGTGCACACTCAAGTGTGCATGTCTATCTTACATGAGCGCCTTCATGTGCCCCTGTCACAAACACAGGTGTGCATCAAAGTGCGCATGTCCAATGCACAGTCGCGGACAGAAGCACAATTGTGTAGCCAACATGCACGCACATAGTGCATGCCTTCGCACCCCTTACATGCACCCTCATGCACACCTATCTGGTGGGATGACACACACTTGTGCATGCATACTTCTAGATCGCACGTGCAAGTGGGGGCCCACACCCATAAAAACCCCTGTACGACCCTCCGTACAACCCTTGCCCAAAAATGGAAACCCTAATTCTATGCAGGATGATCAGACCACTAACTTGAAGCTCTTTGGTCCTCGATTAGATGCCTCATCCTCCCAGAATATCCAAATCTCCTCTGAATACTTCTTTTCCAGTCACTATAGCAGCAAGTACAAATGAGGTCTCAATGTGGTCCCTACAGCTATATATAGGCCTTTTTGCCAAACTTCCACTCACCATTCTAGGAGCTCCGGGTGTCCATTTCTCGATCTGTATTTAGCCACGAGATCAACATCCCATAATCTACATCACGACAATCCCCAGGCCTCTTTTTATCCTAAGCCCCTGGGATGCCAGTTTTTTTCATATCCCGACCAGGGACGTATGCTCATATTTAAAAATTATCAAATAAATGCTCATATGTTTGATTTTCTTCAGATATTGTTCACGTCGGGTATTTGGTTTTCATGTGTGTAGGTACTTGGTCATCACACATCAACGCAAACCCTTCAGGTATATACTCAGCACTGGCATGTAGTCATTCCCTCTGAATCTCACTTGCATCTCCAGTCACATCCTCTAACATTTGCCTCTAGGATCCCCATCTCCGGCTCTATAGTACCAACACCTCCATTTGCATCTTTGGTATTGTCACCCGGTAGCACTCTTACCCACATGAGTTGTCCCATTCATAGCACCCTTTTGCACCTTTGACACTCATGCTATTTTTCAAAACCCTTTAGGGATGGGAGTCTTGATAGTCTTCCATTATGTCGCGAATTAGCCACATACTCATTTTCCTCATTTTTGCTAGATTTCCCAACAGACTCCCAGATTCTCTCTTTAAGGTTCTATTTTTGACTGCACCTCTGCAGTATCATGAACCCTCCATTTCATCCACAATCAGTTTTCCCATCTGCAAAATTTCCCTTCATTTCACCTACCTCATACAAAAACCCACCCATGGGGGCCCCACCCTCCACCAGTTCTCCAAGCACATTGTGCCCTACCCGGGCCAACCATATTACATTGGGGCACCCGTTTCTATATTTGTACACTTATCCCAAAGTATTCTTTATTTATTTTACAAACGCCTTTGTTTCCAGCATTTACATTACCTTTTTTATCGTCACCTTTGCAACCTTCTCCCCTTTTTTGGCCAAAGCAACCCATGTCACCCTTGGTTGGGGCACTACTTATCATCTACCCTTGATGACATTGTCCATATATTCAGAGTATCCCACAGGCCACTTACCTCTGCCCTCTGAGTTTGTTCACTTTGTCTCACCTCTGGCACAACTTATCCCTTGTCTTGTTGTACCCCTAACACTCGACCTCGTTGAATGGTTGCGGCCACTTTTGCCTCACATATACCCCAACCAAGGGCAGTCTTGAGTTTTCCTACATCTCGACTTTGTCCATGTACCTCCTCCAAATTACTAAACTCACCTAGTAGATTTTACGAAGCCCTTTGCTTCTAGGAGTCACGTCCCCCTTTTTTCGACATCAGCAGAGTTTTCCAGAAGGGTGACAGTATCTTGACTTTCATTACCCTACCAATGAGAGCTCTTGGATGGGACAGGGAGAACCACAATTACTCCCTACTGTCATTGACCCCCATAACATTCAACGTCAACACTTTCTCATGTTGTGGTGGGTCTTACTTTGTGACTATTGCAGTTAGTTGTTATACTTTCCGAAGACCTCTGAACTTGGCTGGGCTATCAATGCCTACAGAATCCGTGATACTTCTTACAAATTTCACTGCCTACTATTTAGAGTATGTTCCTCCACATAATTTTCTTCTGCCTTTATCATGACTTCCCCCGAGGGCACTTCAGTTGTCTACATCAACACTTCATTCCTCTTTTTAAGTTACACGACACGAGCATGGGGCATGCTCGCATCGTTTGTACACAGTTTATTTTTTACACACCTTATGGAAGGTTGGGTTCTATAGGTTCCCTTCTCCCTCCAACGGGGCACTCTTTACAATCCCAGTATTTCTCTCTCTTACACAACACTCTCAGTAGAAGAAACATTGATGGATTTTGGCTATACGTATGCTCCTAAACTCATCCATCAGGGGGCATTTGTTATCATTGAAATTTCGTCCACAAATGGTTATAAGAATTTAGCATCGTCAAACAGTTATGAGGTTATCCATGGACCCAAATTAACACAAAAGCATTCCCAAAGGGTCAAAACTATAAAACTAGTGCAAAAATTAAAGGGCTCTATGAAGACACAGGGTGCATGCGCACATGCGTGAAACAAGAACACAGAAATCACGCACATGCGCATGATGCGCGACTGTTGTCGCAAAAAGCCGTGCACCTGAGAAACGATGCATTTATGAGAGTGGTCAGCCTCCCACCCACTTTGTTCCAACTTCTAAGTTTATTTGACACTCAAATCTGGACTAGATTCAACTGGGTGGTTGGTCAAAGACCTAGAAATTCCCTAATTAGCCTCTTTACACACTACAAACTAGTTGGACAATAACTCAAAGGAATGTTATAAAGAGGCCATGGATACACTTCATTTTTTAAGGAATTCATAGCAAAGTTATGCTGCCATTATTCTCTTGAGGAATCTTCTATCCTTGCCAAGAGTATACTTGCATCATTGCATTGGGAAATCCATCTCACCCCTTGAGTGGATTAGCAAAGTAGCAAAGAGCTTATTTGTGGGGCTCCAAGAGCCCTCCCTTGGAGGAAGAAGGGACTCATAGTCCCCTTGCTTCTCGGTGTTTTCTTTCACTAATATCATCCTTATCATTGGTGACATGGGTCTCATTGTTTCTTTTGTCCTTATGTCCCTATGTTTATCAATTTAGTTGTTGTTTTATTTCTTAGTTTAATTCTTAGTTTTTCTTTTTATATTTCTTTCTCTAACCCTTTTCCTTGCAGCTGTCCTACTTTGCAAACCAAACTAAGCTTGCAAGAAACTCTATTTTTCTCACTAAGGTGGCGAAAGAGGTGAAACATATGCATTTTCACTTTTAGGTGTCTTCTCTGTTACAAAATTTTTCAATACTTCCATGATCTCCCCTTTTAAACCATCCATATTAGTATCCAACTTAGCTTCCATTGAATCCATCTTAGTATCCAACTAAGATTCCATTGAATATATATTATTTTGTAGTTCATTTATGTCCCTACTCCTTTATTCACCTTCATCAAGAGTCCAAGTAGGATTTTCTAGAGGCTTATTTGGTGTAGAAGTTCCCTTTTTTGTTGGCATGTTGGCCAAGTATCACTTTTGAACCTTGATTTTGAGGTGGTTTTGCTAGACAATATTTATTCTATTGTATCTCCCAAGTTTTAGCCCTTCTGGGTATGAAACTTTCTATTATGTAGTTCTTTGATATTTCTTCTCTACAGTGCCACAGGTCTGATCAAAATTGGATGTGCCAAGTGGAATTTATGGTAACTTCCCCACAACTTGACGATTTTTTTCCTTACTAGGAGATCTCACTTGTATAGCATGCCCCACACAAAATGATTGATATAAAAATTTGAAACTATCACCAGAAATACTACAGATTGTCCATGATCCAATGAAACCAGTCCCACTCAATTGGCATACACTAGGAAGAAGTTATGATTGTTTTACCTGGAACATCTTCTTGAGACTAGTCAATAGAACTAGTCAGATACCCTATCTTACACAGGGTGTATCTACAAATTTAAGATGACCAAGAAGATGAAATTTGTACCACATATACTTTACTAATTTCTATAAATAGCCTCCATATTTCATCATTTGAAACATTATAGAGAAGTTTTTATAGCAAAAATTCTGCAATGACTCAGTTCAAGATGATTCCAGAACCCTATCTTGTACAGGTTGTATCTTCGAAAGTATAAGGCCTCAGGAGCTGAATTTTGAACCCAACATACCTTGATCTGTATAATAAATATCCTCCAATTTTTTCCTTTTGAAACATTGTATAAAACAAGTTATAGCGAAAATGCCAAGGTGTCTCAGATGTAGCAGTGAAACCCCAAGACCTTGAGCTCTGATACCATATGTTAAGAACCAAATATCAATATAGCATAGAAAAACCTCAAAAAAAGTACTCAAGGCCTTGATAAAGAGATAATTTCAGATAATAAACCTCTTCGAGGGGGAAACCTCCTTTCACCCCACTTAAATGTTCAAGTACAAGATGATTCAAAATGAAAATGTCTCCTTGGTATATATAGGAGACTAGGAGGTAAATTTACAACTAATGGCATAAAGCTGGCATAAATAAAATAAAATTACTAATATAATATGCCCCAATTAAGGGTTAATGAGCCAATATTATGGCTTAACATAGAGTTCATTTATTCTTTTTCAAGCTCTCCAAAATATTGAAAAAGACAAAAAAATCAAATATACCCCAAAAAGTGGATGGGAAATGTATTTTATTTTTATGGTAGCACAATGAGTCTCCTTTGGAGAAAGCACATCCTTCCATTTTCTCATCAATATTTGGGATTTAATATGACCTTAGAAAGTTATTCTCGTAACATAGA
Organism: Picea engelmannii; assembly: GCA_009831015.1. Classification (NCBI taxonomy): domain Eukaryota; kingdom Viridiplantae; phylum Streptophyta; class Pinopsida; order Pinales; family Pinaceae; genus Picea; species Picea engelmannii. Next base: position 386,544 of record ML790324.1, on the reverse strand, counting down.
GTTGTGTCCTCCTCCGTTTGGTGATCCTTCCAAACATATGGAGAGTTTGCATTGCCTCTTGCATCATGAACTTATGTCAATGTCTTGTTACCTGTGTTTGATCATCAGTTGTGCTATTGTCCAAGGGAATTTTTACCCAACTTGAGTCAGCCTCTCTGTAGTTTGTCTCTTTCCCTCATGCCCGACCATCCCGAAAGTCCAATCAAGTCCTTGTTCGAAATCAATGAAGTTCTTTGCCTGATCACCGATATCCTCTTGTCTGTTCCTCGACGAGCCATCGAAGACCTATGGGTAGTGAAGTCGTACACTCAAATTACAATCCTACCAAAGTTTTGAAGATATTTAAGTTGTTTCTCAAGCTCTGAAGGCCTCATCTCCAACCATCACACATCATTGTCTTCTTAAATATGGATACTATACAAGTATATCTTTCATTTTGAAATGGAGATCCGTTGTATATTTCTTGCGGCTACACTTTATATAGTTATATGACATGGATCTGCAGTGTATTTGATTGGAAGCCATGATTTATTTCATCCTGAGCATGGGTATGCATGCCTTGGTGAGACAATTTTTATTTTGCAGATGGCACCTCTCGAACTCTGGTCCTGGGCTCACTCGCTTTGTATGTTGGTGAATATTTGTAATTTATTTCGGCCATCAGATGCTCTTCTGACCTCACACATTAGGGGGCATCTATTATAACCCTAAATTGCACCATACATGCATACCTGGCATCATGCCATCTTACTTACTATTTTTTCCAAGCCAACACTAAACAACTCTTCTTAAAAAAACTATTTTTGAATATGTACGTGCCCTGCACCACTACTACCCATGTATGCTAGCTTCCCCACTACTTCCCACATATGTATGCTAGATACACTATTACAACCTGCGTACTCCCACAAAAGTTGCAAAAAAATAAAATTTGCAAGGGATTCGTTGAGATTACGGGCTATTGGGTAGTTTCCCAACTAATCCGCCGCCTATAGCCTGTCACCCAACCGAATAAATATCCTTTTGTCATGTAAAAGGATTTGTTGGGGTCTCATTCCAAGGAGAAACATAGCAACATTGAAACTCTTCCCATTTCACTTTCCCCTCTTGCCCCAAGAATTTACAACCACATTGTGAGTTTTGAGCCATAATTCCCTATTCTTTCATTTTTCCTTATTCATAAGCCTATGCCCATTATCTAGAGATAAGTGTGAGAGAAGAAGGATACATGGAAGCAGTTGGAGCTTGGTAAAGAGGAGCCCAGGACTAGGTTTGATGAGCAGTCGTCTATCTCATTTTGTAAGTGACTTTGTGAGATTAATATAAAGAAGTACTTTTTCTATCCCGCTTTGTGATGTGTTCAATATTTATGTTTGATTTACATTTTTTTATGACATCTAACCCACTAATTCATATATAATATGCATATTCGTAGTTTCTTGTTTGTTATTTGGTGAATGCAGGTAAGCCTTGGGAGGATACTTGCAGTCGAGAAGTGACCAAACGCAAAAGGATTAACACGGGACACAGAGTTTAAGGTAAGACTACCGGATCCTTATACTTTGTATTTTATGCATGAATGTGGGGTATTGTCAAGATAGTTTTTAAAAGTAGGAGACTTTAGACGGTTAGCTCTACTTGCACGATTGAAGCCTAGTGTAGTCCATAGGGGGGCTTTCCCACTATAGCAAGTATTTTGTTGGAGGAAGGGATTAATATGGAGATTTGTGAGTCCTTTAATTTGAAATGGCATTTGATTATATGAGAACATTTATTCCACTACAGAAGATGAGATACATATTTTCCTAAAAGAATGGCTTAATATGGAAATTTGTGAACTTTTTGCATACACAAGTGAATTTATTTTCAGGGTATTCTGTAACTCTGAACACTAAAATTGGTTACCTATTATAGCCCTAAATTGCACCACACATGCTTACCTAGCATCAGGCCAACTCATATCCCTTCTTTGCCAAAGCACTATTGAACAACTCTTTCAAAATCCTCTTTTATAAAGGCCCACACGACCTAATCCATTACTCCACATGTGTACACGCTAGCTGACCCAAAACAACCTGTGTGGACCGACAAAAACATGAAAAAAAGAAAGTTTGCGATGGGACAAAAAGCTATGGGTGAGTTAACTAAAACTCTCGGCCATGCATGGCCAAGGGTTCATCCAAATACCTAGCTCCTTCTAGCCTATAGAAGAAGGGGTAGGGGTCCCATTTGGAAGAGGAAAAATATAGCAAAGAAAATCTGCCCATTTACGTATTCCCATTGTCCCAACCCTTTAGCCTTTCCTTATGCCAAAGGAGATTCAAAGCAAAGTAGTTGGAGGATAGAAGAAGAGGAGCCCAGGATCAGGTTCAAGGAGTGGTGGTTGGTCTCAACTTTTGTAGGTTGACTTATTCAAAGTAATAAAGAAAGTGATTTTCCCGTCCCATTTCATGAACTTTTTATGGTTTGATTAGTTTATGTTTGGATTTATAACACGTTAGTATATCAGTAGTATGCATGCATAGTTGTTTCTTGTCTTGAATGCAGGTCAGCTTTGGAAGGAGTCTTGCGAACAAGTAATCAAGCACAATGGAGGATCGACATCAAACACCGGTAACGAGGTAGGTTGATCTTTCCATGCATTTACTAAGAAAAGGGGATTTAAATCTAGGGATGAAGGTAGAAAGTAATTTCTATTCGGTCATATCTACATGAAAAGTCTGAACTATATTTGCTAGTCCATAGGGTGTTTTTCCCCAACAAAAGAATTGGCGACCATATTGGGGAAAATCTCTAGGGTTCCTGGAATTTTACTTAGTTTTTGGGTAGTTTAAAGACTATTTTTTCTTACTTGTCTTTTCTTTTCGTTTCTATAAAGTTTGAGCTAGCAGGGAGTCTAGTTTTCCATACTAGCTTTCCATGACTTTTGCTTGACTGTGTTTTTCAGGACCCACAGAGGTACATGCGGCCTGCACAAGGTCTGCATGCGTGTACCCGTGCCCTATACTCTTACATCCCGCATGTGAACACTAGCTGTAGAGGTAGCAGTAGTGTGTAGATTTCAAAGAACCTCAGAGGCAGTCATCCTCTTCCCTGTCAAAATCACACATTCTCAAGGGGTTTTCTGGAATTTTGTCTGAGTCTTTTTTGCTAACAGTCCTATCTCAAATTGTTTTTGCCTTATTATTTTTTCCTTGCATTATTTTTTTTTCTATTAGAAAGAGTATCCAAGCCTTCAAGGGATCCTGGTTATCAATATCAGTGGTCTCTTCCTGGTTTGGTCTGTCTATTTTCATTTTTTCTTAGAGTTTAGATATACACGTGGCATGTAGAAGGTCAGCCTGCGTGTACACACCCTCTGTCTCTGTTCAACGCGCGTTCACACACATGTTTTTTGAATAACAGTCACGTGCTTGTACATGATACTTTTTGTTAAGGGTAAGGCATACATCCTTTCCCTTGATAAGAATTATTCCTCTCAGGTGCTTGAATCTCTGTTTGAACAGTCAATAGCTTAGGATTAATCTTACCCTTAGCTTGTTTTTTCTCATTTAAAATGTTGTCAGAAAAAAAAAAAATTACGGTTTTTAGACAAGTGTGAGAGTCATTGTTTTTACAATTGTTGTTGTGTGATTTGTTAATCTAATTCTTTGCGATCTGCGATTAGGCTAGAATTTTTTTTCTTGGTTTCTGCTTGTCGGTATTTTTCCTTTCTTGATTTACTAGCATTTAAAATAAAAAATAAAAAAATCTTTTCATTTTCTTGTTTGGTTGAACAATGTCTTTCTGTATTATTAGGCTAGGGAAAAGTCTTTTATTTCATAAGTTTTTGCAGTTCACTTAGATCATAAGTAGTTCATAGTTGAGTGAAATTCCTTTGAGTTTGCTGTCTAAAATCTTAGAAAAATTAAAAATATTTTTTGAAAAGTTGTCGAAATTTTGCATTCAGTAAAAGTTTTGTTTCTAGATTTTTTATTCATTTTTTTCTTTTGTCTTTTACACATCATCAGTTTAACCCTCATACTCCTTGACTTAAGACAAATCCATAAAAGTGACGCTAAATTTAAAATCTACTAGACTTTTATGTTTGTAGGGTTCACAAACTAGTTCAGGACTAGGGCCTTGGATTAGGTTGGAGAGGAAACTCTTCAAGGCCATTTAAAATCAAACATTGGAGTCTAAGATAGGGAGTGTTTAAGTCCAGTTTCGTGAAATTTATCCAGGACCCCCCTCTAACACAGGGGATAAACATGAGGTCGCGTGCGGAAAGGTAGCGGAGATAACCCCTCCAAAGCCGGACCAATCGTAGTGGAGAACACATATAGAGGGCTTGTTTTTGGATTCCGGCGTTTGCATTTACCACGAAGCTTCGTGGGTATCGAATCCATTTGAGGTCCTTAGATATCTTCTGGACCATTTTCTCTCGATACCCTTGACAGGTTTTGGGCTCGATACCCTGCTCATTCTGGTCTACCCGACTTTTGACTGTACCTGCCTGGTGACTATTCGCATGCTGGCAACCTAGTTGCCAATATTTGTTAGGGACATACACAGGTGACTCCGGGGGTATACCATAGTACCTAGGATAGAAATTGGGCCATTCTTTACAGAGTATACCCAGAGGGTGCTTTCGTGTTCGAGTTTCACTTGCACTGGTAAGTTTCTCTAGTGTTGGTTGTTGTAACTATTCTTCCAATTAATTTAGTGTTTACTTGTCTTATCTTCTAGGGATTCTTTTGTAGTGGGTGTTACTTTTGAGCATTTGAAATACCTTAGAGTGTCTTGTATATTCTCACACAATGGAGGATCCCAAGCTCCACTGGTCACGAAGGCTTCTTGGCTTGCCACCGATTACACTGGAGCCACCCCCGCTACCATTAAGGTAGAAGCTAGACCAACAAGGGTCTTTTGAAGCAACCGGGTTACAACCTATTGTGCCCACACAACCCCTGGAGAAATCAACTATTTTGGACCTTGAAGAAACTTCTCTTGGCTCGGTTGAAACCCCAACCACTTATTTCTTGGCAACTTTTATTGTACCAATTCAATTTCATGAGCGCCAGACAGTGTCGCACACAACAATGGAAACAAATGTTGTTACTCCTTCTGGGAATTCTTCAATTCCCACCATGGTTGTCACCACAGGAGAGCTTTGATCTCCTAACCCACTGTCATTGGTCTGAGCCACCATGGTCTCGACCGCAACTACTTTTCACAGTGGTATGAACCCATCTTTGTCCGTGGCCACAACCCCTTTCACACCAAGTGCGACAGGCCCTTCGTTCTCATACGGGATGCCTAGTTTGGGTACAAGTCCTATACTTTCCTACTCCACTTTATAGACTTTGGGTCTAGGGGCAGGGAGCTCTAGCGCTCCTTTGCAAGGTCACATGAGGGGAAATCCTGTCCCTTTTAATGCTTTTCCTTATGGAGGAGGTCATATCCCTCCTTCGTCCCCTTCAATCGGTGGTTCACATCAGCAATTTGCCGGGAAACCTATGCACAATAGTTTATTTGGAGCAAGGATTCAAGGACCACCTTCGCATAGTATGCTGGTAGGTTTGACATCGTTTTCTTGGAACAGAACATTTGGTAACAAAACCTTCTTGTCAGCTGCTTTCTCGACTGGCGGAAACCCCATTTTTGGACAATCTACTCCTATGCAGGCTACTATTCCTGCACAAGGAGCAAACCTAGAAGGACCTTGGAATTCAGAGCAAGGATTCGTTCCCTCCTCCGGAATTCCAATCTGGGGTAATTCTTTCCACTATCAATAGAACCCCGGACAAACTACTATGCCTCTCCCCATGGGACTGACATGGGGTAATCCTTCCCAAAGTCCTTCGAATATAATGCATGCCCAACATTCTATGTCCTATTTGGGAAATCAATCGATGATGTCTCCACATATGCAAAATTCTTACGTTGGCCAGGGCCATGGTTTCTACCAGAATCCAAGATAGCAGCCAAAATTTTCCTGGCAGCCTGGTGCCAATCAAACTCTAGGTCCCTTTTTCCCAGGTTATCAGCAACAACCCAAACTACTATTCCTAGCGACTTTACACTTGCCAGATTTGACAAGGTTGTTGAATGACCCTATTTGTCACGATCCGCGTTGGCCTCCTATGCCAATGAAGTTGCCTTCAGACATTCCAAAGTTTGAAACCAAGCCTAATGAAGATCCAAAAGATCATGTGACTACCTTTCATCTTTGGTTCTTATCTAACTCATTGAAAGATGACTTCGTACAGTTGCAATTGTTTCAATGTACTCTCATTGGGAGTCCCGCGAAATGGTACATTGAGCTCGATCGCTCAAGATACTCTTATTTTGGCAAATTGGTGATGGCTTTCCTTAACAATTTCCAGTTACGTGTGAGATACGACGCTGGCATAGAGTTGCTTGCTAATTTTGAATAGACAATAGTGGACCATATCTCTGATCACATCCGAGAATGGAGATGCTGGAAGAGTTTAATAAAAGTACCAGTCCCACCAGCATTCCTGCTTGAGTGGTTCCTTAAGTCTTTGGTCCCGTAGTTATCCAAAGATACCGTGACATCCATAGTTTTCTCTGAAGAAGATTCCATCATGAGGGCTCAACAGTTTGATCTCATCTATTCTCAGTTCAGTTTATTATACAACATCTTGCCAGATGCACCATGTTCAATACTGGATAAAAATAGATAGAGAGATGGAACACATGCTGATGGCATTGTCAGTTCAGCCCAAACTAAGCCTGCTAAGAAATTGACAAAGCAGTTGCAGTAGTTATCCATACAACACACAGCGGCCAGCCAAACTACTGCTTTGGTTGCTCCCCCTACCAAAATGTCGGAAGTACACACTATGCAGTCGACTAACCCAAAGGCTACCCAGTAGCCTAAAGGGAAGAAAAAACAACGAAAGAAGGGTAAGGGGGATAAAAAACCCAATGATAATGCTGGCAGGGACAACACTAAAAAATAGAAGGCGAGGTATCCTTGCAACTTGTGTGCAAAAGACCACCCGACCCATCTATGTCCTCGACTTCCAGAGGCCCAAAAATTTGTCACACAACAACAGTAGGCGGTGTTGATGAACCCATTTCAACATGGGAAAAATCTAACTCAAGCCTCTACAAGCATGGAAGGGGGCAGCCAAGAAACCTTCCCACCTTTGAAAAACCCCTCATCCGTGAACATTTATATGGTTAGGGGTGATGCTTTCATATCGACTAGAGCGCACGATTATAGTAAACCAAGCGCTTCTGAGAAGGGTAAAGAAGATGATCTCCCATCTCTTCCTATACAAATTGAGAAGACGTTGGGAGAAATAATGACATGCATTCCAAAAGGTGCATTTAAAAAAGCTTCTCATAAAGCAAATGCAAGGGCCGCCCAGAACTACTCTATGGTGGAAGATTTATCACAAACCCCTTGTGCGATGTCGGCTTTGGAGGTCCTCCAAAGCTGCCCCGCTCAGAGGAAAGCCTTGTTAACCGCATTGGGCTCTACTGAGACTTGTAATATGGGTACCATCATGTTAGATACAACTGATTTAAAGCCTCGTCTGCCTTACCATGTAGCATTTCAGATAGTAGTGGCTTACCCCATGAAAAATTTTACATGGAATATCTTCCGCACGGTGGTCGACAAGGGTGCCTCGACATGAGTTATGTCATTGGCATGTTGGAAGGCCATTGGCCAGCCTATTTTGTTTCCATCACCTACTCTCCTCACTGCTTTCGACAGTCGTTCGTTCTGACCACATGGCATCATTCCTTCTTTCCCTGTGCAGTTAGGAGGGAAGACCATGTGTGTCGAAGTAGAGGTAATTGATGCTCCCCTTGAATATAACCTCTTGTTAGGACAGAGTTGGAATTATGCTATGAAATATGTGGTTGCTATAGTTTTCCATGTCTTGTTGTTTCCACATGAGGGCCGGATAGTGACCATTGATCAATTATCTTTTTCCAGACCTGACCCAACTTTGGGGGCATCCACGGTCCCGATGATTGATAATCCTCAACCAGGTGTCATCAACGTAGGAGTTGGTTTGTGCCCATCCTTGATGGGTACCTTCGATTACCCACCTCTTCATGGCGATATCGAATTTATATATAATCACCATAAGGTTGAGATTTTTCAAGTTTCGTCATTCCGCACGACTTACTTCAAGGATCCATGGATTCTTCCTTCCCCATCGACCATGATGGATGAGACAGGGCACCCAGGCATGTCCATGCCCTTGTCTGTCACTGAAGTAGCATACTCTTTAGTCCAGCAAGCTTCAGCTAATACTAATCTGACTCCTGCACGAGAGTTAGATCCACTTCTAGAACTTATTTAGGCTCAGGGTTGTCTCACTAACGTCGATTCGTTAGACTTAGTCTTGCCTTCTGATGTAGCAGTAATTGAAGGAATGACTAGTCTGGACAAACCTTTGGAAGATCTTCATCACAGATCATATTTTCTCCCAGAGTTAAGCCGAATCAAAGCAGGATAATTCACTGTGACCATGATGGGAGATTAGTCATGTCTTATTAATATCTTATCTACACATGAAATTTATCCTGAGGGAAATATGGCAACTATCGCTGAAACTATACCAATAAACATCTCCCGAAACCCTGGCATCATGGAGAACAACTTCGTCGGAGCGGATTGCTCCCCTAAAGAGATTCAAATCTATACGGATATTTTGAAATAATTCTGTGACGTTTTTACTTAGTCTTATGAGGAAATGCAAGGTATTGATCCCAAAATAATTGAACATGAAATCACAACGTATCATGATGCCAAGCTTGTTCGACAGAAGCTTCGTCCAGTTAATCCTAAGAAAACAACAGCCATCAAGATTGAGGTTGAGAAATTGCTAAAGGCAGGTTTTATCTATCCTATACATTTGACTCAATGGGTGTCAAATCCTGTGCCGGTCAATAAAAAACAAGGCACGATTCGTGTATGTACCGATTTCCATGATTTGAACAAGGCATGTCCCAAAGATGATTTTCCAACACCATTCATTGACCGAATCACTGATGAATGTGCTAGTTGTGAAGCCTTTTCTTTCATGGATGATTTTTCAGGATATAATCAAATCCAAATCAAATCTGAAGACCAACACAAAATGACATTCATTTGTCCGTGGGGTACATTCGCATATCGTAAGATGCCTTTTGGCCTTAAAAATGCTGGAGTCACATTCCAGTGGGCCATGTCTTTTTCTTTTCATGAACTTAAGCATATAGTCGAGGCCTACCTAGATGATTTATCATCCCGATCTCACAAGATAACGGATCACCCCACACACCTTAGACTAATCTTCGAACACTGTTGCTAATTTAGGATTCGCTTGAATCCAAACAAGTGCATCTTTTGCATAACGCCAGGATGTTTGTTAGGTTTCATTGTATAAACAACAGTGATCATGTTCAATCCTCTCAAGGTGGAGGAAATAATCCAGTTTCCCCCCCCATGCACAATCCTTCAACTTCAGAGTCTATAAGGCAGGGCAAACCTTTTACGATGCTTCATCGCCAACTATGCCAAAATCACCAAGGGATTTATGTTCTTACTAAAGAAAGACGTTCCATTTACTGGGACAAAGCTGCTCAACACTCTTTCAACGCATTAAAACACACCCTCATAACTGCACCTCTGCTACGGCCACCTAACTATAACAAAGATTTCTTATTATATCTGGTTGTCATAGAGTCAACCATTGGCATGGTTTTAGTTCAGGAAGATGATTTGTTCTCAGAATACATGATCTATTACCTGAGTTGAGGCCTCGTAGGACCAAAACTCAATTATTCTCATATCAAAAAACTTGCATTGGTAGCAGTTCATGCTATTCAACGGTTTCGTCATTATGTTCTATTTCGCAAGACTATCGTCATTGCTGTTGTGAATCCATTCCAATACATGTTGACATGATGGGTTATAGGCAGAAAAATTAGTAGATGGATAGTCATCCTCTAGGAATTTGACTTAGACTTCATTTCATCAAAGTCCAAAAAGTCATTGATCTTCGCAGAGCTTATTTCGGAACTTCCGGTTGAGTCAGGTGATGTTGTGCCTAAAGAATCACCTATCCAGGGAGATATGTTTTTGATCACATCTTCAGATTATTGGTATGAAGATATACTTATCTATATATAGACTTTGAAGTTCCCCACTTATGCTTCTCGTGATGAGCATCGACATATATGCCATCAGGCTAAGAATTATCTCATAGTCAATGATACGTTGTATCGGAGAGGTGTAGACTACATCTTACGTCGATGTCTCACACATGAGGAGGAAATCATCGTGTTCAACGATTTCCATACCGGAGCTTGTGGCGGTCATTTGTCTGGGTTGGAAACAACCCAAAATATTCTACGAGTAGGTTACTTCTAGCCGACACTTATCAAATATTGTATAGAATCATTCAAGAAGTTCCATCCGTTCCAAGTCTTCTCTCGAAAGATGAGGGCACATCCCACTCCTATGTTTCCTATCATCACAGTTGGTCCCTTCACCAAGTGGGGGATTGATTACACTACTTGCAACCCCCCGTCAACAAGGGGGCACCACTATATCATCGTAGTTGTAGACTACTTCACTAAGTGGGTCGAAGCTATGCAAACGTTTAAAGATGATGGAGAGACTGTAGCTCTCTTTTTATTCAACCAAATCATAGCAAGGTTCGGCGTCCCGAGAGAGATTGTTACTAACCATGACAGTCACTTTCAGAACCAAATGATGATCGAATTAACATCAAATCTTGGGTTACGGCAAGAGCATTCATCACCCTACTACCCCCAAGCCAATGGGTAGGTGGAAGCTGCAAACAAAACTCTTAAGACTATTCTATAGCGAACTATCAACTCAGCCAAGTCAAATCGGCATTTGATGTTATACTCGGAATTATGGGCTTACCAACCATATGTTAAGACTATAACTAGTTTCTCACCTTTTCAACTCATTTACGGGATGGAGGCAGTCTTTCCCATCGAATTTCATATCCCATCTCTAAAATTGGTAGTACAATTATTGCCAGACACTTCTCCACTTGAATAACGGTTAGTACACCTTGAGCAACTCAATGAACAATGTCGTGATGCGGCCCTAGCCAATGAGGCTCACAAACATAAGGTCAAGTGTCAGTATGATAGGTCCATTCGTCCTCGGATTTTCTTTAAAGGTGACCTTGTCCTGGTCTATGACCAAGATAAGGACCCCCCGGGGGCAGGAAAATTCAAACCCATGTGGTTCAGACCCTTCATCATAAAAGAGGTATTAAAAAAGGGTGCTTATCATTTGGTTGATTTTGAAGGGAATGCTTTGGTGGAGCCTAGAAATGGGCTCTACCTCAAGAAGTATTACTCATAGGCAGGTCACTCTAGGTAACTTTTTGTAACATATGTATAGTCTTTGTACTATTACTTTTTAGTTTCTTTTAAAGTGTTATGGACGTGTCATTGATGTTATCTTTCGTCAATATGGAAGATGTCAAGTGATTCCAAGGTGTTCATTGGGTATGCAGACGGTGCTAGTAGACACACTCAGAGGCTTGCCTCCACAGCTTGGGTAATCTTTACACCTCGGGACCAGTTGTTATCTTCCGGAGGTATATTCTTAGGTGACACCACAAATAATGTCGCTGAGTATAGTGCAGTTATTGAGTTTCTTCATGACTCCTTGTCATTGGGTATTTCTCATGTTTGGGTCTATCTCGATGCTCAACTAGTTCTGTCTTAGCTAAACAGAGTATATCGGGTTCATGATCCAGCCTTACACCGACGATTCCTTAGGGTACATCTCTTAGAACGAAACTTTGATTATATTACATATTTTCATGTTCCTAGGAGATTAAACCAAATTACAGATATTTTAGCTAATCAAATTTTAGATTGGCATCTTGCACACATATGAAAGAACATTAACATAAGCATGTAAATACATTTTTGCACACATGAATCATAAGACACAAAAGATCAAAAAACCATATATAACAACATAAAATAACTAGAGTACATAGATGGACGCAAGCGCCTAAAAAATGGGACTAATAACCAGTCACAGGGCTGATGCCCTCAAAATATATATACAAGTAGTGCTCATGGCACGTCAAAAGTCTAAATAGGTTTAGGGCCTATGGGCCCTGTTATAAAAGTCCACAATATAGGCTAAATGCCTAAACAATTGGACCCACATCCGAGGTGCCCCCACTACATGAGGCTGCATGGATGGCGGTAGGTCCTCTATCTCTACCATTGGGACTGTGTGAGTGAGTGTAGTGAAGTTCCACTCAACTCGTCTAAGGACCCTCTCAGCCTCCCCGATTGGGATGTTCCCTGCTACTACTAGTCCGTCGATGGTGGTAGCCGCGGCTTCTGGCCGAGGATGATGCCTGTTCCGTACGTAATCGGCAAGTTGCATGGGTCCCACATCTGCATGCAACAAACGTATACCCGTCAAATACTCTGGCATATAAAAAAATGATATATATAAATAAAAGACATAAAAATTACATATACAAACAAAAAAAACTACAAAGGTGGAGACTTACCCATCTCCCCTCGCCCGTCACTAGGAGGCATGGGTATCTCAGGATCTCTAGAAAAATCTATCCCTGCATATGGGTAATCCTCGATCAAAGGGATCTGCCATGAAAGCCATGCAAAAAAGTCGTCATGAAGGAATCATTGGTCCTTCCACCACCCTGTCGCGGCAGTAATACTGCCCATCTACATATAGCAGGAAAAGAGGTCTAATTTCCTTGTTCCACTTCCCGAGGACTAAAGCTCGGAACTCTCTCAAAGAAGAATGAACACAAAATTGTCCCAAACCCGAAATTGCTCTGTGTCCACTGACAGAAATCTGTCGATTGCCTCTTCATACACTCTAGTAGTGTGGTACTCCAGTCAAAAATATGTGCATTTAAGAACTGGATAACACAGTTCATCTGTGCATGAGACACTTGATGCAAGGCTGCGGAACCGGTAATCCACCCAATCAGCAATAATATCGTCTGTAGTGATAGGTCAGTGATCTTACTGATGGATAGCTAGGAGCTCAAATGGTTAGTCCCAACCTCATAGTGCAGAGCTATCAAGTCTGCTATATTAAGCGGACCCACTGGAAACATCCTGAAATTGATTGGTTCCCCTCTCCTTGAGAGGCCAGTCAAAAAATAGATATCCTCAGTGGTGGGCACCAGTGATTTCCCATCTAGAATAAAGGCCTCTGCATCAGGGTTCCAATAGTCAATCAAGGCATTTAGTAGCCTCGGTTGTTCTTGTATAAATGGACACAGGAAGAACTTCAGCAAACCACATTGCATCAATGCGGCCATGAAATTCGGATCTCCCACAACCAACTCACTGATTGCTTCATGCTCCATTTCCTTCCAGTGGACATACATCCTACCATCACAACAAAGTTCAGGAGGTTTAGTCAGGGCTATTTGGTTCTTTTTTCTATACAAAGGGGGGTCCATGCGCATTGTCTAAGTGACAGTCGCGTGTACATGCGGGTGGGCTTTACTTTGCCCTAGTGTACATGTGGCATGTCCAGAGACAACCCTCATGGACCTAGGGCTGACCTTTTAAAGGTCGGTGCCCACTCAAAAACCAAACTTAAAAGTAAAATTGAAGAATTGAATAGCTAGATAGGGGAGTTTCTACTTACTTGGTCCAAGCAGAAGTTTGTTTCGTCCACTGTAGCTCCTGTAATCACTGTTTTTAGCAAAGGGGGTCTTTTGGCTCCAGATTCAATTTCCAAATCAACAATGGTGATAATGAGTTGCCAGCTTCTATTTATAGACTTTTTGGCCTCTTTTTGTCACTTTTTTGGCCTCCCTTATTAGCTTATTTATACCAAAAACTATTTAGAGTGATTCAGGAGTTATATGGGAGGGATTTGATCAGGTATTGGGACACTTTTTTTGAGTTCTGAGAAAATTTTGACGGTCCATGAAATTTTTTCCAGGAATCAACTTGAGCATATAGGTTAGGTGACTACCCTGACTTTTGCATCTCGTTGTGTTTTTCCTCTGCCATAGGATTGATCCCATCAGGTTGTGACATGAAACCATCATATCTGCTTTAGAAGTGTCACTACTTGGCGGTAGAGCTTACTAGAACATGGATGCCCTAGGTAGTTCCTGGTTACATTATGGTGTTCATGTTGTCTCTAAAACATTGTAGGTTGGGGAGTCCTTCTAGTCTTTCCTAAATATGAGTTTGAGCCTCATTTGCATGATTGTTCGTCACTCTTGATCTCACCCCTAGGACTCCCAAAAAACTAACGGGTCTCCTTTTAAGCCCTTTTCAGAGCCTCTAAACATGAAAAGATTGTCGAGCGATCTTGTGACCTTTCACTCTCGTTAAACTAAAATTTGAAGTCACGTCTATTCGGAGGTAGTTTACCCCTTTTTCGGTCCGGACGATCAACTGTACGAACAAAGGTATACTCTATGGAACTTCTGTTCTTTAGAAGAGTACTCTCAGGTATAATTTTATCCCTTTTTTGGGCCTGAGGGACTAAACTTACGAAAAAGAAACCCCCAAGGAGTCCATAGTTAAGCCCTTTTCAGACTCCCTAAAATTGAAAAGATTGTTGAGTGACCTTATTCTTTCACACTCGTTAAATTGGTCCAGAAGAACGTTCCCGACAGAGTCCATAGTTAAGCTTTTTTCAGACTCCTTAAAAATGAAAAAAATAACTGACTGATCTTGTCCTTGTCACACTCATTAAAATGGTTTGAATCGATGTCTAATCGGTGCTAGTTTACCCTTTTTTGAACCGACTAGACTATCTTCGAAAAAGGTACCCCAATGGAGTCTCTTTTTATGTTTTTTCAGACTCTCTAAATATGAAAAACCACCGATCTTACCTTCTTTGCGCTTGTTAAACTTAAATCGAAGGATGTTACCATTGTGTGTTTTGTTAACCGCGTTTGCATACCTTATACACCAACCTTGTAACAGTTTGCTTCTGCGTCTTAACCCTTTGGAGGATTTTTCCTGAGTGTCTTTCTACTAAAGCATCAGTCTTGTCCTTGTGCCTTGAACTTGTATGTTTGCAATACTCATTCCTCCATTGTAACGTAATATTCCTTTATTCTTTTTTCCACAATTATTGAAAAGAACAAAAAAAATCAAATATACCCCAAAAAGAGGAAGGGAAAAGTATTTTCTTTATTGGCAGCATAATGAGTCGCCCTTGGATAAAGCACATATGTCCATTTGTTCATCAGACTATGGGATGTAGTATGACCTTAGGAAGATTTTCTCGTTATATAGAGTTGTGTCCTCCACCGTTTGGTTATCCTTCCAAACATATGGAGAGTTTGCATTGCCTCCTGCTTCGTAGACTTATGATTAACATACATGCTACCTGAGTCTCATCATTTGTCGTGCTATTGTCCAAGGGAAGTTTGTGAATAATCCTGAGTCGGCCCCTATGCAATATGTCTCTTGTCCGCATACCCGGCCATCCTGAACATCCAATCAAGTCCTTGCTCGAAATCACTGAAGCCTTCAGTCTGATCATCAAGATTATCAAGTCCATGACCAACGAGCCGTCGAAGACCTCTGGGTAGTGCAGTCGTACACTCATATTATACTCCTACCTAATTTTTGAATATTTTTAAGTTGTTTCTCGAGCTCTGAAGATCTCATCTCAAGCCATCAGGCCGAATCAGCTTCTGGAAGATGGATACTCTATATGTATATCTTTATGATTTTGAGATGTAGCTCTATTGTGTATTGTTTGTGGATACTCTTTATAGTTATTTGACATGGATCTACAATGTATTTGATTGGTAGCCATGGTTCTATTTTATTCCGAGCATGGGTATGCCCGCCTCAGTGAGACATTTTTTCTTTTGCAGATGACACCTCCCGGTTCCTAATCCTTGGGTTCAATTGTTTGGCACATCATTAAATATTGGTAATGTAGTTAGGCCATCAGATGCTCTTCTGACCTCACACATTAGGGGGCATCTGTTATAACCCTAAATTGCACCACACATGCTTACCTGGAATTAGGCCAACTCATATCCCTTCTTTTCCAAAGCGTTGCTGAACAACTCTTTCAAAATCCTCTTTTATAAAGGCCCACGTGCCCTAATCCATTACTGCACATGTGTACACACTGGTTGACCAACAAAATCCTGCGTGGACCGACAAAAGCATGAAAAAAGGAAAGTTGCCAACGGAACAAAAATCTATGCGTGAGTTAACTGAAACTCCTGGCCATGCATGGCTGAGGGTTCGTCCAAATACCTAGCTCCTTCTAGCCTATAAAAGAAGGGGTAGGGGTCCCATTTGGAAGAGGAATAATATAGCAAAGAAACTCTACCCATTTACATATTCCCATTGTCCGAACCCTTTAGCCTTTCCTTATGCCAAAGGAGATTCAAAGAAAAGCAGTTGGAGGATAGAAGAAGAGGAGCCCAGGATCAGGTTCAAGGAGCGGTGGCCGGTCTCAACTTTTGTAAGTTGACTCATTCAAAGTAATAAAGAAAGTGCTTTTCCCATCCCAATTCATGAACTTTTTATGGTTTGATTAGTTTATGTTTGGATTTCTAACCCATTAGTATATCAGTAGTATGCATGCATAGTTGTTGCTTGTCTTGAATGTAGGTCAGCTTTGGAAGGAGTATTGCGAACAAGTAATCAAGCACAATGGAGGATCGACATCAAACGCTAGTAACAAGGTAGGTTGATCTTTCCATGAATTTACTGAGAAAAGGGGATTTAAATCTAGGGATGAAGGTAGAAAGTAATTTCTATTTGGTCATATCTGCATGCAAAGTCTGAACTCTATTTGCTAGTCCATAGGGTGTTTTTCCCCAAGAACATTACCAAGCACACAATTTTTCTCTTTAAAAATTTGTTAAATGTGATCTTACTTTGTTTAGATCATGTACGCAATGTTGGAAGAACATTTGGTTATAAAATAAAATTAAAGATTTATGCAAAGAATGGCTTAATATGGAGAGTAATTATTTTGGAATTTTTTGAACTTCGTGATGTAAGTTTGATTTTAAAAAAGATCCAAAAAAGTATAATAAAAAGAGATCAATAATCTTAGATTTCTGGAACTCTGGTTGGGTATGTTATTCTTTCTCATTTCTTATTTAATAAAGTTAAATATCTTTAAAATAGTTTCTAACAAAATATATATGCTAATATGTGTTATTGGTTTTTCATTTTATTGTTACAAATGTTTACATTATTTGGTGGAAAAGGAGCACATGGATGTTGGAAGATGAAACTTAACACTTTTCATACATGTCAATTTTTTCTTTAATCACAGTTTGTTTTATTTATCTAAAATGGTATGTGTACATTTTATTTTAAATTTGTTGATATATTTTATCTAAAATTTTTAAATTTTAAATTTGAGAAATGTTTTCTTTTGCATGTACGAAGAGATCTATCTTAGCGATAGCTTAGAGTCAAGAATTTTGGAGTTAAATGTTAATTACCTCTTAGTTTTTGTTATTAGCCTAAAATTCCCGTGGAACCTATGTATTTCGCTATGTAACTATGCGAACTTTCATTATATATATATATGGAACTCAAAATATAAATTTATTGTTTGATCTTTGATTTCTCTTATATTGTTTATGATGGTGAAAGGACAATTTATGTTCTATGATAGTCTGCTGAAATTAAAAATGATTTATTTCATTTCATTTATAAATATCATTGTATAGTCAAGTAGCTCGTAATTTCATTTTTTTAATTTATTTGCAAATATGGTTGAATAGTCAAAGATATCATCATTATAGTTTCCCTTCTATTTGTAGATATTTTTATAAGTTGAAGGGTTCATAGTCCAAGGGAATATTTCAGATATCTAATTTTTGTATATATTTATGTTTAATGTGTAGAATATAAGTAATGTTAGGTTGATCATACACATTTGTCAAGTAACTCATAATTTCGATTTTTTTTGTTTGCAAATATGGTTGAATAGTCAAACATGTCATCATTATAGTTTCCGTTCTATTTGTAGATATTTTTATAAGTTGAAGGGTTCATAGTCCAAGCAAATAATTTAGCTATCTAATTTTTGTATATATTTATGTATGTTTAATGTGTAGAATATAAGTAATGTTAGGTTCATCATACACATTTGTCAAGTAGCTCATAATTTCATTTTTTTTTTCATTTGCAAATGTGGTTGAATAGTCAAACATATCATCATTATAGTTTCCCTTCTATTTGTAGATATTTTTATAAGTTGAAGGGTTCATAGTTCAAGGGAATATTTCAACTATCTAATTTTTGTATATATTTAAGAATGTTTAATGTGTAGAATATAACTAGTGTTAGGTTCATCATACACATTTGTTCCTTTTATGAAAGTTGTAGCTACATGATTTTCATATTCCCTAATATGATATTAGATCCATATAACCTACACAACTTAAATATTTCATTTAGTTCATATCTTGATTTGATTTTTATACAATGATTTTACTTATTTTAATTAATAACTATTGCATGAGGGAAATGTATTAAAGGAAAATTCCTCTCTTTTCTTCTGGCTTTTTATGTTGGTTTTGTCAATAAATTTTCTGCAAAAAAAAGCTATAGTTTTTGTAACTAAGGTGAGGAAATTGTTAACACACACTGCTTCATAGTTATCATTTTTTTTATATGGAATCTTGTTGTATGTTTCCTTCAATTGATTTGAAAAAGTACAACTCTGCAATGCAATGACTATCATCAACACTTATTTTAAATTATTCTTTTGTATCTTTTCAATACTGATATATTTATAAATGTCTATCATAATGATATTATGCATTGAAATATAAACATAAATTTTTCATTATATTAATCTTAGATTTAGATTTAATATATACATTAGAAAATAATTTGATTCAAGATATTGAAATCTAAATGCACATTGTAGCAATTTAATATATCAACACTTTTGGAATCAAAATTAACAATTTCATAATTAAAATTGACACTTTTTAGGATATCTAAAAAAATACTTAATTAGGATAATGGTAAAAAACAAAAATGTCATGGGCCAACATGGTGTATAATGTTTAAAAATGATGGAGAATTATTAAACCATTTTTTTGTACAATGTCCATATGAAAAGAGGCATGGAATGAAGCAATAAAAATGACACTTTTTGAATCAAAATTCACAAAAAAAATTGAAATTGAGACATTTGGAGTTTAAGATTCACACTTTTTGGATTCGAAATTACTCAAAATTCATACTTTTGGAATTGAAATTTACACTTTTGAAAACCAATATTCACAATTTCATAATCCAATTTTGCATTTTATAAAGACTTATTCTTAAATACATCATGCATACATATTACATCCCTAAGGCTCATGCATAAATATTAAATCCCTAAGGCTCATTATATCATCCATAAATATTAAATCCCTAATGCTCATTACATCATTCTTAAATCTTACATAATCTATGGTAAGGCCTAACGTATACTTGAAAGCTTAATATCATGTCGATTTTGAGACTTGAATCCCAGTGTAAGCTACATTACTACATCACTTTTATGAATTTAATAAGACACCATTAAATTTTTAAATAGTGTCTTCTTATCATATCAAGATTTCCATGTCTTAATGGATATATAATTAAACAATAGAACATCCAAGAACAAAGAATATTTTGTTTATGTAGGAAAATCCTTAGAACAAGGAAAAACCCACTTTGAAATTTATCTCAATCCCAACAAAAACCATTAAATTTTTTTATTTCTACTAAATTGGGATTATTTTAATAAACCACAAATCTAATTATTTTCACAAAAGTGATATTTTTTAATAGACCTCAAACACTACGAATTTTCATGAAGACTTAGTTATTTTGTATATACCTCTCATGAGTTGGAGAGATGTCCTCATTCTCATCATGTATATTTACCCTAAAATCAATTTTACCCTACAATTTACCATAAAATTAAAGTTCCACATCAAGTGGGGATTGAATTACACTCTTATGTGCCATAGATATTTCACAGTGGGCTCTAAATCCTCTCCTATGTCTCCTCTATCTCCTCTATCTCCTCTATCACTTTCAAACTAGAAAGGTTCAATTATTGTGTCTCCTCTATCATGGTTGTGCTCCTCATCCTCATAGGTAGATGGGATCCATGATATGCAAATGTCTCCTACTCATACTCTCCTCCTCACATAAAACTTTTGAGGAATGTAATTACATGCAAGGGATATTCAATTTTTGAGGAATTACATGCAAGGTATCTTCAATTTTTGAGGAATTACATGCAAAGGGCCATAATATTTATAATATTCTTACTCTCCTTCTGCATTCTTAGAGGTAATATTCTAGCACTTTATAATTTTGAATATTTAATAGTTTTGAATTGACCAATTTAGATTTAGTTTTATGAACAAAATTGTAAATAAGGCTTGGTAAATTTTATAATTAATCAAAAATATAGTTCCTTATTTGAATGGACCATGAAAGTAAACTAAACCAAATGATTCAAGAATCCTATATATTCATAAATATGTGTACTTTCAATGCAA